>CM053597.1:79235854-79288727 GCA_028646575.1 Pseudocheirus occidentalis
GAAGTTCACAGGGTTCAGCACACCTCAAACCCTTCAGGACTTCTCTTGCCTGGAACTCAAGGATCATCCAGGCCACCAACAAACAAAGTTCCATCCTGTTCATGTCTTCAGTCAGCTTCACTGAGGAGCCAAATCCAAAATCTGTCTTGTCTCTCTAAAATTCTTCCTTATAAGCACTGGCCTTCTCCCAAGTCAACAGGGGAGTGTCTCAGCCAATAGCCTTCTCCCATGTCAACAGGGGAGTGTCTCACCTTTTCACCAATGGACAGAGTTCTATGCTTAGCCCTAAGTTACTAGGTGCTACTTAGCCCTAAGTATCTGATCTACTTAGCCCTAAGTATCTGATCTACTTAGCCCTAAGTATCCTATCCACTTAGCCGTAAATATCCAACAAATTGATTATCATTACATTGGTACAGTGAATAGAGCACCAGCCCTGGAGTCAGGAGGACTTGAGTGCAAATTCAGCCTTACACACTTCACACACACACACACACACACACACACACACACACAAAACTAGCCGTATGACCTTGGGCAAGTCAATTAACCACAATTGCCCTACCTTCCCCCTTCAAATTAATTAGTTAACTAATTAATTAACTGATTGAATGATTAAATAAAATGAATAAATAAATAAATATTAACAAATTCTGAAGCTATCTTACTAACGTTGTTTTTGTTTGTTGTTGCTATTTTGTGGGGGCTTTTTGTATTTTCATAGAATTGGTCAAAGATAAAAAATAAAGTAGATGATAATTTTACTTAGAACCTCTGTGGACACCCATTCTAATTCTTTTCACTTTTGTTTATGGTCCTCACCAACCCACGTTTTCCTTTTGAAGCTACTCAAACTATCTTTAAATGGGAACTCTTAACCTTTTGTAAACAGGGTATTGTGGATAGAGAGCTAGCCTTAAAGCCAAGAACATTTGGATTCAAATCCTTCTGCCGTATATCAGTTGTATGGTAGGTAAGATACTTAACGTTTCATTACTTTAGGTCAATGTTTCTCAAACTCTCTCATCTCAGAACACCTTTACTCTCTTAAAAATTATTAAAGACCTAAATTACTTGTGTTAGGAATTAGGAACATACGCACAAGCAGATGTTTTTATGTATACATATACATACTTGCATATGTATACTTTTGTGTATATACACACAAAGAGAAGTAATTTGGAATCTAAGAAATTAAAACTGATAACATTATAAAATGTTAATGTATATTTAAGCAATAATAATAATAATAAAACCATTGATTTTTAGAAAAATTGACATTCTTAATGAAAAATAACTACCTTTTCCAAAACAAAAAATAACAATGAGTAATATTGTTCTATTTTTTTCCAAATATCTTTAACACCTGCCTTAAGAGATAACCAGGTTCTCATATCTGCCTCTACATTAAATTTTTCACAAAATATACTTTTGTTGAAGTATATAAAGGTCTTCCTCATATATATATGTATGTAAAATGTGTGTATACATATATATGTATGTATGCATGTATGCATTTATTTGGAAAAATGTGGAGCATCTTAAAAGGCAAATAATATCTTAGTATTATTATGAAAACAGTTTTGAGCCTGCAAACTCCTCGAAAGATCTCCTGGACAACATGTAGAGAAATAGTGTTCTATGCAAAGTTTCTCTGAAACTACAAGTGGCAAAGCAAGTGCCATAATGGTAAAATGCACTGCCTTATCTGAGAGTTCCCTCTATTCATGGGATCACAGTTCCAGCTTCTAAAGCAGTGAGGTGGCCAAAGGCAGCTATGTAGTTCAGGGTATAGGGTTAGTGTGGTATACTTGGAATTAGGAACATCTGAGTTCAGATTCAGCCTCTGACACTTACTAGCTGTGTAACCATAAGCAAGTCATTTAAGTTCCCCCATCAATGAAATGGGTATAATAAAAGCATCTGTGTCCCAGGGTTGTTGAGGAAAAATAAGACAACATTTGTTGTTCATCAAACCTTAAAGTGCTATTTAAAAATTATAGACATCATTAGTAAGTATCCCTATCTAAATATTAACTCTAGACAAGTGTCCTTATCCTTCTGTGTGTACCATAGACCTCTATGGCAGTTAGATGAAGTCAAGGACTCATTATGACAACAATATTTTACAATGTATAAAATAAAATACATAGCATTATAAGAAAATAAATTATATTAAATCAAGATGTAAGTTTTTCCCCCATATCATAGAGCCCTAGAATTCTACCTGTAGACCTCTTTGGAATCCATGGACCTCTGTGGTTAAAAATCACAGCTTAAAAGCCATGGCATAGATGTTTATCAGAATTAAGGGAAAGTATTGAATAATGAATATTTGAGATCTCTTAGAAAGAATAGGTTTATTTATTTTGAAAATTGTTTCAAAGCTCTACTTCAGGAAGCAGGAACAGGTACATATCCAGCCTTGCACCTCTAAAAAAGATAAAGAATGTTTCTTTGACACAGGACACTTTTAAAGTGCTAATATTTATCTTAAAATACATTTTCTGCTTTGATGCTATTATTACAAACTCTAGGGAGCTTTATGTTTCTTTAAGCGTGTGTCCTATGATTACTATACCTGATGTCCTTCTACTAAGAATCCCAGGTGTACAAACTATTAAGGAAGAAAATCCAACTCTTGCAACTATCACCAATACAAAGTACATCATGTGGATGGAGCTTAACTCTCTGAATCCATATGCAAACTGCGGCCTTCATGGGGATGGTCTCTTCATCATTGCAGTTAGCCAGTTACCACCCTCTCTCAGTCTCCATCATTAACACTATGAAACGTGTTTTTATCATCCTTAGTTACATTATCTTTGATAACAGGGAAAACAAGTTAACTTTCTTTTTTTGTGTGACAGCTATATCCTTGCTCAGTTAGTGGAGGGTATATTTATAAGCAAGGAAAATAGCGTGTCAAGATTTCAATAGGGTTTGTAAGTATTATGGATGGGCAAGTATCTCTTACTAGACATGTCTGCAAATGATTTGTCCTCAGTAATGCAGAGGGATTATGCTATGCCAGGAAATGATATTGTCAGAAACATTACTTAAAAGTAGTTCTTCTCCTTGGAAGTTAAATGTATGATGTTGGACAAAAATATGGTGCAGGCATTTCAAAATGTTAACACTATTTTGAAAATAACCTTTGTAGAGCTAGGAGATTATTAAAGTTCATCAGTGAGACAAAGCATTAAATTTTGAGAATTTATATTGACTGGTACCTGGCAGAATTGAAAGCAGAGCATTTTTGGTTTGTGAGTTACATTTTCTACATAATCAGGAATTGTTGATGTAAAGGTCTGTGAACTTTTTTAAAGTATTTTGAGAGCTGTATTTCAATAAAATTGGTTTCCTTTGCAATCCTATGTCTTATTTTATACATATAAAAATTCTTCCGAGAAGAGGTCTATCGGTTGCACCAGTCAGAATGTCAAAAAGGTCCATGAACAAAAAGGTTCAATAGAGTTTTCAATTAGCCTCTTTCCCTTGCTATTCTCTCTTTTGGTTTTCAGGGTGCTACTCTGCCCTGGTTTTCCTCCTACCTATCTGACAAATCTTTCTCAGTCTCCTTTGCTGAATCTTCATCCAGGCTATTCCCACTAAAAGTAGGTATCCCACAGGGTTTTACCATAGGGCCTGTTCTCTTCTCCTGATATTCTGTTTTATTCAGTCATCTCATCAGCTTTCATAGATACAGTTATCATCTCTATCCTGATGGTTTTCAATTCTACTTATTTAGCCCTAATTTCTTTGCTGACCTCTACTCTTTCAGTTCCACCTGCCAAATAGACATCTTAAGCTGGATGTTCCTTTGATATCTTAAACTCAATATGTCTGGTACAGTTCACTTTTCTCACTGTCTTCCCTCCTTCCAAATTTCCTTGTTGCTGTCCAAAGCACTACCGTCCTCCTAGTTGCACAGACTTGCAATCTGAATGGCATCCTCAATATCGCATTTTATATCAATTCCCCTCCCTTGTCCTAAATTTTTAAAAATTTCCTAATATTTTGAAACTAACAGATATTCCCATAGAAGTAGTAGAATGGAATCATACCCTTATATTTAAAAGCAATTTAAAGTGTTAGCAGAGAGGGCCATCCTTAAAAATCAGAATTCTGGAAAGAGGCTAGAATGATTTCCAGCTTCCTATACACAATGTTTCTATCTAAATTTGTTTTCTTTTTCTTTTGAATATATCCCATCTCATTCAATTACAATGATGAATATTTGCATTCAAAAAGAAAAACTATCCCCCTAATTATCTCTGGTCCTCAGTTTCTTTCTCTGAAAACGGAGATTGGTTTGATAAGATTAACTGCAAAGCTTCCTGTCCATCTCAGATATTTTTAACGTTATGATTCTACTCTATTATTACAGTTGGTGGAGTTAATTGGCAGGAAACTGGACAGTAGATTATAAGAGCACTGGTCAGCTGTGCCAGAAGAAACTAGCAAGCAAGAATGCCAAGGCTAAGTCAGCAGGTAAGAAATGAGAGGATTCTGACGAGGCGAAACTGAAATCATCTACAGAGTTACCATAGGTGCTAAAAAGAAAGGAGCATGAATGTGGAGGAATACTTTAGGGAAAAAATTCTGCTTCTGAGACTACATAATTCAGTTTAACAGTCATTTATAATGATCAGCTGTTAACTCCTCGGCAATGAAAAAATGAAACTCATGGTACCCTGATATTGATGACCTGATTGTTACATGGCCAGTTGACTCTCTTGCAAGTCACTTCAGTAGCTCATTGATAGAAACACATACAGGACAATATATTCAAAGATATTCCTCACTTACAGTAGTCTAGAATCCTGGACATCATTGCCTTATAAGGAAGAATGTGTGCTTTCCTTGGGGTCTACCCTGCATCTTCCTGAGAGAAGAGATAACTATTGTGGGGTACTTCATTAGTCCATCTTTGGTTGGACAAAGTGGTAAGGAACTTGCTTGACTTGAGTCTGATAGATTGTTTTAGCGGACAATCATGGTAAAATTTACTTTAGCCTCAAATGAGGTTATGTCTGAGAGTGTCTCTATGTTACCAAGTAATTATATGTTGTGAAGAGGAAGGGTAACCTCAAAGAAAAGTAATCAAGGACTAAGAACTTGGATCTTGAGTAAAGTCATTTTGCCCAGTTTACTGATAATCTGTTTTGATAGAGGTATGCACAAATACCTCCAGCAGCCATTAATATAGTAGTAATGGGGGATAGTCAGTCACTTAATTCATCAGTGAGTGTTTATTAAGTGCCTAATGCATGTTAAAAACTGTGCTAAATACTTAGGACTCAAAAAAAGACAATAATAATAATAATCCATGAGGGGAGACAGCTTTTGGGTTATTTCAGCAACAAAACAGAAGACTTAAATATTTTATATGATCCCTACAACCTCTCAAACCTCTGCAAAAGAGAAATTATGTACCAAAGATAAAACAACTTCAGTTTTTATTGTCTAGGATATCTAGAATATAAAAGAAAGTTAAAAAAAAGAACAAGACACTCACTTTACCCCCAACTCAGTTAGGGTCCTTCCCCCACTTCCCACAATGCTGGCAGCAAGGCAGCACTAAAAAGTCTAGGACTTAACACATGGGTTTTCGACAACATCCAATCCTGAACACTAGTCACCCCTTTCCCTTTTTCTGGTGCCATAGAGACCCCCACTCCAGGCAGTAAAAAGAAAATCATATAGCAGATGTCAGCCCTTCAGGAGCAAAGGCCTGCTGAGAGTCCAAACCCTGTAGTACCACTGCAGCAAAGCTCTGAACTACCTTGCTTGTATGGACAGCCCTACAGAATCAATGCAACACTTCTGTTGGTATGAGGGTTGATAAACCCACAGCATCATCATAACAGCTCTCCGAATTGCTGGTAACAGACCAGAAAACTGAAGAACTGAGAAAATGGGAGAGGATTTTGGATTAATTAGGAGGTTATACAGTACTACACTAATCCTGAAACCTTAGTTACTCAATAAATACTAGATGAACTGAATAGAATAGAATGGAACATATGTATGCATGTATATTTATATATCTGTATAAGCATGTGAACATATTTATTACTTTAATCTTTTCTATCATATTTTAAGCTATTTGAGAAGAAAGGTTTTATTTTCTACTTCTTTCTTTGGTTTGCTGTTGTCTTTTTCCTAGATTATTATAAAATATAGTAAAGAACAAGGGATTGGCACAGAAAGGCTAGGGAAGTTACCCATGTCCCATTCACTTTCTTTTCATTGGTGAAAATTACAAATATTGAGGCATTTATGTATCTTATTGGATATTTTCCCAAGGTGTTTTACTCATACCATAATCCCTTTGGGCCCATATTCCTCTTACTCCTGCTCAAAAGTGTACCAGTTTTTGATTATAAATAATAATGGCAATAATTAGTGCAATCATGGGATAGATGCAATCATAAACACAAGCAGAATGTTTTTCGAGTGTCTCCATGGCAACAGTTTATTCTCTGGTCTCCATGGTGACATTTATTGGCACCTCTTATTTATTCAAATAATTTTGCTCTCCTGCCTAAAGCCTGACCCAAGCTTTAAGAATCTGAAGTTCTTTCTCATTTTTTAAAAAGTCTGATATAAGAAACAGAAAAAGCTGAAAGGAGATATGAGGAAATTAATTCTGTAGGTACTATGTAGAAGCGGATGGCTTTCTTTTACCTTGGAGCTAAATATGTGCACAAAAAATATCTAGTAATTACAATCTTAATCCTTAAAGAATTTAAATTCTTTATGATCTCCACTGATGTTTTCTATTATAAATTCAGCCTCCTTATCAGAAAAATACAAAAGGGACAACAATCACAAAACCTTCACTAGTTGGAAACTGGAGGTTTTTTATGCAGATTGAAGTTGAAATTCCTTGAGTTCTTCATTCCACATATCTTTTCTTCCATCACCTAAAATGCACACAACTAAAACTAAAAGGAGAAATTTATATTTTGCTTTAGAGGCAATAGGGAGCCAGTGGAGCTTATTGAGAATTCCTTGAGATCTTCATTTCAAATCTTTTCCTTAATCATCTCAAATTCACCCAATCAGATAAAGCCCAGGTATTCAAACAGCCTATAAAACACAAAGGCATTTAGCCTCTTGGGTTCAGAATGGAAGATATATGTATTATCTAATTAAGTGGCCATATATAAATTGGGAGCTAAAGAGTATGAGATATTTAAGATTCCTCAATCCTTTGCAGCCTGGCTTTCAACCAAATCACACAACTGAAATTGCTCTCTCCTAAATTATGCATGATTTTCTAAACGCCAAATCTGATGACTTTTTTTTACAGTGCTAATTCTTCTCAATCTATCAGTTTCATTTAATACTGTTGACAACTTTTCTTCCAGGTACTCTCTCCTTTCTGGGTTTTTTGTGGTTTTGTCTTTTCCTGGCTCACCTTCTAAATTGTCTGACTTATCATCCACATTGGACCTCTTAATTGTAGTTATTCTCCAGAGCTCTATGCTGACCCTGCTCCCTTCTTCCTCTATGCTGACTCCCTTGGTAACCTCATTAATTTCCATAAGTTTGGAATCTGTATAAATAACTCTGAGATCACACATCCAACCTTCCTGTCTTCCCTAAATTTTGACCCCATATCTCCAGTTGCCTATTAGACAAGTCAAATACAGTTTTCCAAAGACATCTTAAATGCAATATATCTAAAATAAAACTCATTAGCTATCCACTTAAATTCTCCCCTCTTTTAAAAACTGTTATTGTGTGGAAGGTACCACCATCCTTCCAATGTCTCAAGCTCCTAATCTTGCCGTTATCCGAGCCCTCTCCCTCTTCCACAATAATTACATCTAATCATTTGCCAAATCTTTTCATTTCTATTCCCTCTATATTTCTTGAATCCAAAACCTTCTCTCAACTCATGAAACAACCACATTAGGCTTTCATCACCTCTCACCTAGATTATTGTAACAGCCTCTCAGCTGGTCTCCTTGCTTTGTCCTTCTCTCTACTCTGATCTGTACTACATATAGCAGTCATTTTGTATTAAACACAGATTTGACCATATGACTCCCTTGCTCAACCAGCTCCTCTGGCTCCCTATTGCATCTAAGGTAAAATATGAACTTGTCCTTTAGTTTTAAAATCCATACACAACTTGCTCCCAATTTATCTTGCCTCAGTCATTAGACATCATTACTTATTCTCTTATATTTTATGATCCATCCAAACTGGCTTTCTCTCTATTCTTACTCAGAACATTTATTTCACTTGCCAACTCCTGATCTTTGCACTGATGCCCACCACCTGCAGTGTGCCCCCTCCATATCTCTGCTTACAGAATCCTTCTCTTCCTTTAGGATATAGCTCAGGTACCGTGTTCTGAATGAAGGCTTTTCTGATCTCCCAATTGCTAGTACTCTTCTTCCCAAATTATTTCATATCAATCTACTTTGTGTGCAAATTTATTAAATTTATGTTTATATTGTATGTTTTATGTACTTCTTTCCTCCTTTAGAATGTAAACTCATTGTAAGTAGGTGCAGTTTAATTTATATTCTTATTTCCAATACCTAGAATAGTGTGGGTCATATGAAAGTTGCTTAATTAATGCTTGTTAATTTATTGCTTATTCACTTTAAGCATTAAAGCTGAATATCAAGATATGAGAAGCAGAGAAGTAAAGCTAAAATTCTAATATCAAGAAAAAAGCAAAAATTTAGAGGAAGAATGAACATTTTGCTAATAATGAATGGAGGCTCTTTCAAAATTGAGAAAGTCTGGTATACATATGGTTCTTGATGGTTCAACTAAGGATAAAGTAGTAGATATGTACTAGAAGAATCAATTCCTCAGATCCATGTAGAAGATAAGTAGAAACAATCTAGGAAGGTAGATAGTGTTTATTATTATCAATTACTATTATCAAAAATCAATTATTTTTAGGTTTTGGAGAGTGATGCTATTAGAATATTAAGTGCAACCTTGTTATTGTATTAAAGGGATCATTCAAGGTTATGGTGGGCAAATGGCCTCTTTATATACTGAAGAAAGGCCAATGGATTTAGAATTGGAGACATAGGTTCATATACAATGTCTACCATTAATCATCTCTTTGACCTTTGACCTATAGGCTCCAATTTTATCATATGCAAAATTAGTTGAAGTATGTGGTCTCTTTGATTCCTTTCAGCTGTAAATCTATGATTCTCTGATAATTAATGGGACACTCTCTGGTCAGAAAATTACAGGATTTAGTTTCACGTCTCTAAATTTCTGACACTTCTATTTAAGCATCCACATCCCTCAGCAATAGCTTACAAATGCTCTAAATTTTGCTAAAATTGTATATAACTAAGTAAAAATCGTATGATGAAGCTGATTTTGCTTTTCTGGGATTCCATCCCTCCCTCTATAAAAGAATATTGTCATTATAGAAGTGTTTTTTTTTAATTTTTCACGTTTGTCAAGTTGTAAAAACAAATTTGAACCAAGAGGAGGAACCATGAGAAAGAAGAAAGCAAAAAGAGAGAGAAAGCACTTCAAGTATGTTTCAATCTGCATTCAGACTTTATAGTTCTTTTGCTGGATGTAGATAGCATTTTCTATCATGAGTCTTTTGGAACTCTCTTTAATCCTTGAATTTCTAAGAAGAGGTAAGTCTATCAAAGTTAGTCATCACACAATGTTGCTGTTACTATGTACAATATTTTTCTAGTTCTGTTCACTTCACTCAGTTTTAGTTCATGTGAGTATTTCCAGGTTTTTCTGAAGCCCACGTATTCATCATTTCTTTTGAAACAATAGTATTACATTACGTTCATATATCTGTCCAGCCATTCTCCAATTGCTGGATATCCCCTCAATTTCTAATTTTTGGCCACCCCAAAAAGAGCTGGTACAAATGTTTTTGTATGTGTGGGTCCTTTTCCCATTTTATGATCTCTTTTCGACACAGACCTAGAAGTAGTATTGCTGGGTCAAAGGGTATGCACAGTTTTATAGCCCTTTGGGCATAGTTCCAAATTTCTCTCCAGAAATTGGATCAGTAGAAATGTTTTTAATGTGATATCCATAGATCCCTAAATTGTTCATGGAGAGATTTCAGGAGGTACATAAACCTGAAAAGGAAAAAAAACAATCACAGCTTTATTTTCACTAACTTTTACCCAAAATTTAGTATTTCCTTTACTTATTTAAAATCACTATTCCGATAAGTGCTCTATAAGCATCACCAGAATGCCAAAAGATTCCAAAAGGTTTAAAAACCCCTGTGTTGGATGACCTCTACAATTTCTACTAGTTCTAAAGGACTACAATTTTGTGATTCTAAATCAAAATTAAATTCTAAATTCAAAATTAAATTCAGCATTTAATTCACTTTTCTGGGAGTCTATTTCCTCATTTTTAAAATGTACTACAAAAATATCTGAGGTATCTTCCAGTTCTAAAGCTATGAACCAATAACCTAAGAATTCAGGGCCATCACTACCAGGTAGTAATAGAATCATATTTTTGTCTAATCAAAAAGCTTTCTTTTCCTCAGTTCAATGATGATAATATCCTAGTCCTCCTCCCCTCAAAATGAATAATGATGATCTTCAAAATCTAACTAAATGGACAACTCATATGATATTCTCAATGAAAACTTCTTGGAATGAAAAGGAACCAGATGGGTCAGAGTTAAATAGCAGAAGATTTTGGCTCAAGTACAAGTAAAAATAGTCTACCAATTAATGATGTTAAAAAATGTAATGGACTGACTTGTCAAGCAGTGAATTTCTCTTCAAAAGAAGTATTCAAACAGAAACAATAATTATGCCTTTGGGTATTCTTTTTTCCCATTGAAAGACACTCTGGATCCCTCCCATCTGGTTATACTGAGTAAGTCCAAATAAGATTATCTAAATTTACTGAGAGTTTTACCAGATTCTTTAGACCCATTCCATACGCAAGGAGAAAAGTCCCTTAGAGTTACAAAAATGCTAAGAATAGATCGTCAAGTGTTATAGCTAGAAGGAACCTTTGAAGATATTTATTTCTTCTAGTGCTTAGCACAGTGCCTAGTACATAGAAGACTTTTAATAAGTGTTTATTAATTGATTGATTGCTTCCATTCCTTCATTTTCATATGAGGCAGGCAAGCAACAAAGGTGAGAGGGAGGGAGAGAAGGAGGGAAACACAGAGAGAGAGAGAGAGAGAGAGAGAGAGAGAGAGATTTTATTAATACTGAAAATAGAACCTTCTTGGTAAACTGGTGGTGGCTTGGAGCTGAACAAAGGAGATTTATTGATTCTTTTTTTTAAAGCTTCCTAAAAGCAGGATAGAGAACATGTATCTAGATTACTTTCTAGACAAATGAGTTTAATAGCTTTAGTTGTGGGGAGGCTATGCTGGCCATGTGGCCATCCATCAGTGATTTTACTAGAAAGTCACATAAGGAAGGGGTTGGGAAAGAGTTATATCATCCACACAAAGGCAGGAAGCTAGAAAAAGAAAGTAACTAGTGTTTTTTTCTTCCCCAGGATACAAGTACTGGGGTATGCAAATACCCCAATCATTGCTAGATTGGACCTATCAAATGCTTTCATTCCTTTTACCTTATAGACAAAAGGGATGCTTGAATAATTCACTGTTTGTGGTGGATTAATAGTATTCAAGTCCTTTAACAATGGAGTACTCCGAGGATCTCTGTAACTTCCCCACCCCACTTGAATCAAAAATTTCCAAGAGCCCCCCAAATCCCCAATCACTTTGTCAGAGGAAGACCAGTTAATGGCCCAAAAAACCCTAACTCTCCACCCAGAAGTCTGAATATCAACTAACCATCAATTTCCCAGAATTCCCCTCACTTCCAGAGCACAAATCTGCACCAATCTCCAGGTACAGGACCTTCACTCCCTTCCCCCAATGTCTGGCCTTGCTCTGCCTGGGTAAGAATCTTATAAAAATCCACCAGACTTTACTGGTTTGAGGATCTGCTTCCATCAGCCTCTGTTCATATTCTAAGTATGTCTCCTTATTAAAACTGTTTTGGTTTTTATTCCATGTATCCCTGTACTGGATTTTGGCATTCTGAATCTTCTTAAAACTATATTGGGATAAGTACTTAAAAGGGTGAATGAGAAATCAGGGGAACTCTCTAATGCTGTTTTATGAGGTGTTTATTTTTTTTTAACTATAGATGGAACTTGTTTATACTTTCCTCACCAAAGCAAAATGTGAGACATGGAACCTTCAAATTTGCCTTTCCCGAAAGTATTATCTCATAACCGAAGTGCTAGGCCTTGGGTAAAACATACTGTATATTTATGCTTTATTCTTCATCTACCCAATTCATACCATTAATATTCTTATACAGTTTGGACCTGATTTGAACAAATAGGAAAACAGCCTGAAAAGGACATGAAAGGGCCACTTACAATCTGAGGAAGAGTTTATGGTAGAAAAGAACAGAGAAACTTTTTTTTCCCTTCCTAAAAGCAACAGCTTTTTTTTTTTTTCTGGGACTACCCAGATCTTAGAGAATTACATATAGATTGTATGTAATGGCATCTTTAGGTCAATTTGTTGTTGTTTTTCCAAACCCCACACATAAAATGACCATTTCAGTATGTGTGTGTGTGTGTGTATGTGTGTGCGTACGCCGTGTGTGTGTCTGTAAGTGTATAGAACAGACCAGAAAAATAAGGCCACACATAAAATGCCATATGTCCATCACATACAACTTGTTTTTAAATATAAAAGTTCAATATAAAGCTGCCAAGTGGTACAGAGGTAGAGTATTAGCCCTTAAGTCAGCAAAATTTATCTTCCTAAATTCAAATCTGGCCTCAGATACTTACTAGCTGGGTGACCCTGGGCACTTTAACCCTGTTTGTCTCAGTTCTTCATCTATAAAATGAGCTGGAAAGGGAAATGGAAAACCACTCCAATATCTTTGCCAAGGAAACTCAATGACAATTCAACATTGATCCTTCAAAGCTGTCCTGACTGATTCTCTTTGATCTTCCTTCTATCATTTTTTTGCTACATTTCCCAAAAATGCTTCGGTGAAACTTTTTCTTTTCCCTCTGGGAAACTCTATTTCCCTTTACCCTGCCCCTCCTTCCCATTAAAAAAAAGAAAAATGAAATGAAGGGAGTCTTTTAAAGTATTAGATGATGCCCTGCCCTTCCTCTTACTGTCTGCTTCGTGTAGTCTTTGAAATGGCCAGAAGTCACTTTTTTTCTCAGTAGCATGTGGCCCAGGCTAATTGTACTGGCATATGCCTTAAGAATGACTGCATAGAACTCCACTGATTTCAAGATTTACTTAGAAGTTTAGAAAGTAAAGGAACATCCAAGAGAATTAGAGAGCTTTGTCATGATTTAAGAACTTGGCTTACTGACATAAAACCTCTCTCAAATGACATCTTTGAGAAATGCAGCATGTTTTCTAATAGAATTTTCCTAGTTAATTGAGTCACACGAATTTAAACCAGTGGATGAGAAAGTCTTGTTTCTATTGAAGGTCACTAGTAATGGTGGATCTATAATGTCATTAATGTGGGTCCTTCATCCTGAGGCATCTATGCAAACCCATTTATTGTTACAACCCCCTTCATTTTACAGATGTACAGAAGAGACCCAGGGAAATTAAGTGAGTTGCTCAAAGCTATAATGTCATTTGCTTTTAGAAACAGTCGAAGAATATAGAAAAAAGAATGAAAGGGAAAAGTGTCCAGGAAAATATACATTAGGAGAACATAAAGACAAGTTTATTTACAAGGGCCCTTCTGTTAATGTAGTTTGTAGGGAATCAGTGAAAATGATCACCAAAGATCACTGCTTTTTAAAATTCTTATTAGTTTCTAGAAGTATAAAAAAATTATTTTCAGAAATAGTTGACTGCCATTACTTTAAAACTTCAAAGATAAGTTTTAAGATAAAATTTTATTATTTTTTGTAATTCTGAAGGTTTTGCACAAGTAAGAAGAAATGATTTAGGTTTAAAATTTTCACTTTGGAAGCTGAGAGGTATCAATTTCCTAGCTGTCCCTGAATAATGCCTTTGGTATTCAGAAACTGTCAGATTTCTTTAACTTTATGCTTGGAAAGATTAGGGCTGGCTCATTCTGAAATGCCTAAAAGTTGCATTTAAAACAAAACACATCTCATTATTCAGTTCAGTTTTTGGTGGGGGGGGGCTAGTATCTTAGTTGAAACAACAAGTCTGAAAAAACAAAAATAGTTCAGTGAAAAAAAATTGTCAGTAATAAATGGGCAAACCCATTGTTTAAAGCTCCTCAGCTGCTCTTTTCAAATCTCAAGACTATTTGATGAAATTATTACAAGGTTCTTCTCTGCTTTTAGCATTGTAACCTTAATTGTTGAAAATCTAAAATGTATTACAATCCCTTTTTGCTTCTGGAAACATGGTATTCTAAATATAATTTAAACTTTTTTTTCATTTTTCAGGTTTTCATAGTACACATGGGTCTACATTACTTAAATACATTATTATAAAAACAAATGTATCCTTGGAGAATAAATAGAAGAAGCTCAATACTGAAACTTAAAAAAAAATCCGTCTTTGAGGTAATATTTTTCTTGTCAATTATTTTCTTTCTATTTCTCATAAAAAATAAGTAAATAGTTGCAAATGATGATTTTCCTAATACAATATGACTGCCTTATTGAAGGGGGTTAATCATGGAATGATAGAATTAGTAAAAATGAGAACTAGCTGGAGTAGATAAAGTATGTAGATAAAAAGAACTTACTATGCTTGAGGGCACATAAATTTGGGGATTTGAATGGGTTGATTTATAAGACATCTTAATGAAGAAAAAAGCTTGTGAAAAATAAAATTTTATTATTATCCCCCACAAAGGTAACCAAAAATATTTTATCTAGCTACCAACCCATGTGCCTCACCTCTACAAAATTATTTTTGAGAATAATCTACACAAACATCAAGGATAAACCTGATGAAGGAACAAGAGGAAAACTGGCAGGCTTTCACAAATGGCTTTTTGCAGTAATCCATGAATCTTGAGAGTTAAAAAAACTGACTGAAGCATATGAAGAATCTAAAATCTAATGGTACCTATTGCTTATTTTCTACCAAAAATAAAATAATAAATTTTTTTAAAGAATTTGATTTGGGAGAGCAGAACACCACCTTAAAGGCTTTCTCTCCAATAAGACGGCTTATTAATGCATACATAAGAATCATACCGGATTTCTTGAAAGATATAACAAGAAACATAACTTTGTGTGATGATGCTTTATTACTATAAGGTGAGGAATTTAAAAAAGGATATGCATGCTATCCAAAAGGCTAATGAAACTGTCATTAAAGGGGTGGCTAGGTGGTGTAGTGAATAGAGCACCAACCCTGGAGTCAGGAAGATCTGAGTTCAAATCCAGTCTCAGACACTCAACACAAAAAACAAGCCGTGTGACCTTGGGCAAGTCACTTAACCCCAGTTGCCCTACCCTCCCCCTCCAAAAATAAAAAAAAGTGAAACTCTCATTAAAGATGTCTGGTGGAGAGTCCAAATGGAAAAGGGATTCCCTATGGATGAAGATGTAGGTCCTCCAGGTGTTCTTGTTTTTATATCCTATTGTGGTCATTTCATCAAGCCTTGTAATAGTGCAAAACCTCCTAGTTCATAATCATTCAAAAGATGTCAGTTTATCTATCAACATAGGAGAAACCAAGTTTGTGAGGAATGCCAGTTGTTCAGATTCTGATATACAAGTGGATGGAAATCCTATAGAACTGTTACATCTATCCATCTATATCTCTGTGCATATATCTATAGATATTTGCATACCTATATACATGTCATATATGTATACATATCTATAGTTATGTATACATATCTATAGTCATTGTGCCACTTAGCTGCTCACATGCATGCACATACACACACACACGTAAATGAGAAGTGCCGCTTAAAATTTTAGTCAATAATACACTGAAAACATCCCTTCTTCTCACTCTCTGCTTTCTTTACTTTTTTATTTATAGCTTTTCATCTCTCTCTTTGCTTCTTTCTTTTTCCTCCTACCTAATACTATATATATTGTTAATGATACCATGCTTCTTGAAACAAAGAAACCTTTTTAAAAATTTAATTTTATTGTTTTGAGTCAATTTTTTTCTCCTTAGATTCATATTTTTAAGAATTCATAGATCTTCTTATGGAGCTATATGGCTACAAGTCCTAGAATACCACAATAGGTGACTGAGAGTAGAGTGCAGCATATTATCAGTTAGAAGCTGCATAGGAGAACCTGGGCAAAGGATGTTATCTTAGAAATAGATGAAAAGAAAAAGAGATAGGCTTGTTATACAGGAAGAGATAAATAATAGACATCTCTTTGTTCCATTTATAGCTCTTCAAAGTCAAGAAATCTAGTGGAACCTTTCCCTGTTGCAGGACAACGTATGGGTTCCCTATATGGAATTTGAGGGTAGACATGGGTAAGAACTACACAGAATGAAGGGATGCATCAGTTGCAATTCGCACCATTAGAAGGAGGATCTGCCTTGATGAGGTCATAGATCCATCAAAATGTCAAAGAAAGATTAAACAGATTTCCACCAAGTAGTTTTCCCCTAATCATTAAAATTTTCACTATTTAGCAACAATTTAGCAGTTATTTGTATAAGAAGCATTCAAAATATTCTATATTTCAGAATAAAACTATTAGCCACTTGAATGTTACCAGTTTCTATAATTATCACTAATTTGTTAATTGGTCATGAATAACTAATAATAATAACTTGCATTTTATATATAATTTCAGTGTTTACAAAGAACTGTACATATATTTTGTCATATGATCTCATTCAAAGAATGAATATAGTTAATGTGATAAATCTGTTATAGTGTATTTTTTGCAGGTCTTTACTGCAAAGCTTCTTCATCAGAAGAAATTCAGATTTAGAATCATAATGTAAACAGAATACAATTTTCTCAAAGATCTTTCTAAAGTTTTGCTTTAAAGAGAATTCTGGGAACAAATGAATTTAAAATAGTATCTCTTTAACTATAATGAGATAAAATTCCTGATAAGAATCTTCAAGAGGAATCAATTTTCTCATGAAATCTCTTTGGTAATAGCATTTTATTTTCTGAATAATGTCCTGGTCCACAGGAGAATCAGTGAAGTAGCATTACTGAGCAGGAAGTCTGTGTAAAACAATAGCTTTCCCAAGCACTAATTCAGCTTGCTTTACTTAAACAAACCTGTTTGAAAAATTGGAAAATGACCTTTCAAATTAATAGATGGATCTAGACAGACATATATATATGTATACTGATTACACATATGTGCACACATATACATATATGCGTTTTGTTGTTATTCAGTTGTTTTCAGTCGAGGCTGACTGTGACTCCATTTGGGTTGTTTGTTTGTTTTTTGGAAAAGATACTAGAGTATTTGCCATCATCTTCTCCAGATCATTTTATAGTAGAGGAAATTGAGGCAAACAGGGTTAAGTGACTTGCCCAGGGTCATGCAGCTATTTGGTATATGAGGCCATATTTAAACTCAGAAAGATGCGTCTTCCTGACTTCAGGTCTGGCACTCTATCCATTGTGCCACTTAGCTGCTCACATGCATGCACACACACACACACACGTAAATGAGAAGTGCCGCTTAAAATTTTAGTCAATAATACACTGAAAACATCCCTTCTTCTCACTCTCTGCTTTCTTTACTTTTTTATTTATAGCTTTTCATCTCTCTCTTTGCTTCTTTCTTTTTCCTCCTACCTAATGCTCTTCTGTTATTGTGAAAAAACAGTTTTCAAAGATGATGGCAGGTAAGATTCACCAATCATAACGCCGGCTTGACTTTTACATTTTTCCCGGATCTTCTGCACTGATGCTATTATAGCCAGGGGTCAAATTTGAACATTTTGTATAAGAAATCTGTTCACACTTTCTGGTTACTGGAACTCAGTATGTTCTCCTTCAAAAATTTTCTTATTAATAGAAAGAGATTTTCATTGATATTTATCATAAATGATGGGTGAGTGAAGCAGTGTTGTGTGGGCCAATTACTGATCTTACAGGTAGGAAAAAGTGAGTCAAAGTCCTGATCCTGACAGTTCTTAGAAGTGTGACTACTCTCAAGTCAATTAACCCCTCTGAGCCTCAGGGGATTCTCTGAGACTGTAAATTATAGATAGGTTCCATCTGCACAGTGGAGGACACTTCTGCACTGGCATTTATAATCTTAGAGAGTTCTCTGGGACACTAAATGACATTAAATGACCTGCTAAAGGCTAAAATAGGCAGTATGTGTCAAAGGTAAAATTTGAACCCAGGACTTCTTGGCTGGCTCACAGGCTGTTCACTTTGCTGCACTGCCTTTCATGGTAAAACACACACACACACACACACACACACACACACACACACACCAAGAAAAACACACAAACCCAGTGGTGAAGAAGTTATTAGAGTTCATCTTAAACTCATTTAGTAGAAGGGATGCCATACCTCAAACCAAACAGTTGTAATGAAGCTTCCCTTCTGTCACGAGAGAGTAAAATAAGAACAAAATATAATCTTTCAGTTTTTTTTTTAAAATATAGAGCAATTAATCTAAAGGGTTAAACTTCTATCTTTTATCCTCTGCCATTTCAGGGGGCTAGTTATGCCAAATATTGATGCAATTTAGTAAGTTTAGAGCCCCTGGCTTAGGGAAGAAACCACTAAGCAAAGATTGGTCTTTCTGCTCCCTCTATGGTACTCTCTGAAAAAAATAATTTTCTGCAGACTACTGTTTTCCTCCTTTTTACTCATTTTTCTAGAGCAAACATTCACTCAGAACACAAAAAGTCAATTTATATTTATAAGTGGCTAAAACCCATTAAAAAGATATAAACAGGGGGCGGCTAGGTGGCACACACACACACAAAAACTAGCCGTGTGACCTTGGGCAAGTCACTTAACCCCAACTGCCCTCCAAAAAAAAAAATTAAAAAAAAGATATAAACAGCAAAGGAACAATGTTTATTAAAAAAACAACCTAGAATTCCCAGAGGTAAGCAACAACCAACAATGTAGTGATGGTGTAGAGGGGAGCAGGTAAGGAAGTAGAGTGGATAAATTCACCAGGTCCCAGCAGCTCTATGAAGTAGTACTTTAAGGCAAACAGTAAGTTCTAAGCAGAGCACTCCTTAGGGGAATCAGCTGGTCAGAGAAAGCTCCAACTGCTTATAAATATAGTTGCCCTATAGACTGCAGTAGAAGCACCTTCATTTATAATCAGTTTCCACACCTGCATGAATTCCTATCCCTCTCCACCAAGCTTCAATTCCTCAACAGTGATTCCAAGACATCCAAGGAAAACCACACTTCTCATAAGTGCCTGTTGCAGATACAGGCTACAAAGGTATCATCAAAATTTGTTTCCAACTCTTCACCTACTGAAAATCAGTGACTATCTCCAAAAGAGCAAGCCTGAGACTAGCTTCTTAAAAAGTGCTGGCATGATCATAGAAAAATAGAATGGCAGTTTCTCTGGGTAATCTTGAGTTATTGAATTCCCCTTTGGTAGATGAAGTGGAACATTCCGATAACCATTTGCTTCACAATGATGGGGCTCCCTGTATGTGAAATGATAGGGTCAAGAACTCCCAGCCAATCGAGCAATTGGGTTTGGCTGAACATCCTCAAGTGCTTCATAATTTGGGTCAAGTGGGTTAATTAGCATATTATTGTTTGGCCAAATGAGCAGCAAGGAGATGGCAAACCTAAGATCCTGAAATAGTAACACATAAATCTTACTGCAGTGGCACATATACAGATGGCAGTGTACTATCTGATGGATGAAAAGACTGCTTGAGCGTAACATTAGGATTCTAAACAGCAAAAGAACCCCACACTGAACAAATTTCATTGGGCAGCAGAAATTTATCATGTTTGTTCTGTCACTGTAACTCACATCTTGCCAGCTCAACTCCATAAAGAAGTGAAGGAATATGAGCAGAAGGTCGCAGAAGGGAAACATAAGGGGAATTAATAAAAAAAATAGATTTATTTTAAAGGTAGTGTACTTTGATACAAACCTTCTCTCTGAGAAGGGGACAATGTAAAATAAAAGAGCAGTACTAACTGCTGTGAGTCTTTGTTTTGCTTTATTTTTTTATCTTTTGCTGTATATTACAGCATACTGTTTGGGGAAGCATTCTGTCAAATGTCGATTCTCTCTGCTTCCCTATTCTAGCTCTTGACCTAATGGATATGATATCATTGCTTGAAGAAAAGGAACATATAAAACCATACCCTGTCTTACAATAGCAGTCACTCTGATGAGTTTTAGCAAACTGGATAAAAGAGGTTCAACCCTTCAATTTTCCTTTTCCTTGACTTCATATAGATGAATGCCTTCTGATTTCCTTCAAACTGTCTTTATGATATCTATGTCCTGTTTTATTTTGGTATCTTTTTTCACCATTGATTTAGCTTCTGAAAGCTCCTGGGAAAGTTTTTTGGACCTGAATAATATCTCTAGAGCAGTCCATTAGGGAAGTAGGAGGCACAATGGATAAGAGTATGGGATTTAGAGTCAGGAATACTTGCTAGCTCTGTGACCATGGGGAAGTTGCTTAAGTTCTGCCTGCATGAGTTTCCTCCAAATACGGATGATAACAACAGGAACATCACAGGATAGTTGTGAGGAACAAATGAATTAACACATAAAAGGCACTTTCAAATCTTAAAGTGCTACATAAAGGAACTCTTTTAATTTTAAATTATAATATTATTCTTAGTGTTAGCTGGCAAAATTAACAAAGAGCATCTCCTTTGTAATTTTAGCTTTTCAAATTTTTTTTTGCACAGTTTCTAATCAGTAGTGGATAAAAGACCATCCTGGAAGCCAAGAATTGAGAGAAAGCTCAATTCTTGCCTCTGACACATACTAGCTGTGTTACCCAGGGAAAGTTAATCAACCTCTCAGTACTCCAAGCAATTCTCTTGTTGGATATGTTTTAGAAAAGGTGTTGAACCCTATTGACAAAGGATATTTCCTCACCCAGGGGTTTCTAATAATAATGGTAATAGTAATGATGGCATTAATATTCATGTAGCATTCTATGATTTGTAAGCATTCTACATATATCATTTCACTTGCTTTGAGCTTCTCACCAACTCTGTGAGACAAATATAATTATCCCCATTTTAAAGATTAAGAAACTGAAGCTGAGAGAGGCTAATTGACTTGCCCAGAATGGCATAGTTAGCCAGTGTCTAAGGCATTGTTTGAACTTCAGTAGAATCTGTACTTCCAGCCTTCCACTGGACCCCAATATTTAGTCTATTTCAGCTCTACTGCTGCCCCCATCCCATAATTAAACCTATCATATCCACGACCTTGGAACTGGAGAGGATATGCTGTTTGTGTTTAAGCTACTATTATGGGTAGAACCAAGAACTTGGTATGAAAGAAATTTAGATAAAACATTGTCCCTTATTTCATGAAGCTTGAAGTTTAGGAGGGTAGTCTAACATATACACAAATAACAATAATGGTAATAATTGGAAAATTATCATGGTATAATGGGGTAACTAGGTAATGCAGCGGATTGAGTGTTAGGAGTTAGGAAGACCTGAGTTCAAATATGACCCCAGACATAAATCACTTACTATCTGCCTTAGTTTCCTTATCTGTAAAATAATAGCATCTGCCTCCAAGGGTTGTTGGGAGGATCAAGTAAGACAACAATTATAAAGCACTTAATACAGTGCCTGGCAAAAAGTAAGTGCTGCATAATTATTAATAACATCATTACTATTACTATTATTAGAGAACCCTGGATAAGGAAACATCCTTTGCCCATAGAGCTCAGTAAGACTAGAGTGTATCAAAGACATGTTATGTCCTCCCCTTTTACTCTCCTCCTCTCGCTCTCCCCTCCTCTCATAAATTTTGTCTCTATAATATCTCTCCTTTTTTCCCCTGTCTCTTCTCTCCTAGCCATATCTGGAGTACATAAGCAGTTTTAATCACCCACCTGAACTACTGCTCTCTTAACAGGTCTCTCTTGTTCATTTTTTTCCCTTTTCACACAACTGCAAAATTAATAGTTCTAAGCTATAGTTCTTTTGTTTCTTTGCTCAGGAGGCTTCAATGGTTCCTTACTTCCTCTAGGAAAAAAATACAATTTTTTTCTCCTTGTCCTATACAAATCCTGAACAATGTGGTTATCTTTTCTAATTGATTTTACATTTATTCTCTCCCACACATATATTTCAATAAAACTGAACTAC
Organism: Pseudocheirus occidentalis; assembly: GCA_028646575.1. Taxonomy (NCBI): domain Eukaryota; kingdom Metazoa; phylum Chordata; class Mammalia; order Diprotodontia; family Pseudocheiridae; genus Pseudocheirus; species Pseudocheirus occidentalis. Next base: position 79,258,132 of record CM053597.1, read on the forward strand.
TTGAGATCTGTCTTTTGCCTCCCTTACTTTGCATATACTGACCCCCATGCCTTGGAATGATGTTCCTCATTACTTCTTTCTGGAATCCCTAGCTTCCTTGGAGGTTCAGTTCAAGTACTGACTCCTACAAGATGCCTTTCTTGTTTCCCTTAATTGTTAACACTCCTTACTAACAGTGAAATTAATTTGTATTTGTTTATACAATATTCCTCCTCCTTATGAAGGTAATTCATTCCAGAAAAACTCCTCCTAGGGCGAATTCTCTTGAAAAGGGAATTGTCATTAATTTCAATGGAACAAATTTTTGTTTCTGAGCCATAACACTAATAACCATTTAGCACCCAAGGATACTCAGTGTTTATGTACTTGAACTCTTAATGCAGAAACAAACAGTAAAACAACACCAAAATATTAGTGAAACCAATGCAAAGAACATTACACAAAACAAGCTGACATCTTGTTGAAAGGTAAAGGGAAGTTAAGGAGACTGTGAGTGGTCACTTTAACATTTTATTCATTTTAGGGGGCATGATGCATGAGATTATCACTTCTATCAACTAGAAAACCACTATACAATGGCAAATATGACTGAATTGTGGACTCATTTTGCAATGCTTAGTGACTACAAGGCCTGTGAAAAGTTAAGTCTGTCCTCATAAAAGGGAAGAAACACCTCTGAAGCCTAGATGGTGAGAGTAAATGAAAAACCTTGTAAAACTGAATTCCCCTAACCTGTATGGGTATTTCTTGGGCAGCTAGGTGGTACACTGATAGAGTATGGACCAGGAATCAGGGAGACTTGAGACTTCCTGAGTTTAAAATCTAGTATCAGGTACTTACTAGTTGTGTGACCTTAGGCAAGTAACTTATCCCAGTTTGCCTCAGTTTCCTCATCTGTAAAATGAGTTGGGAAAGAAAACGGCAAACTACTATAGCCTCAGTTCTCAGCCTGTGGGTTATGTTCAGTCTGTAACAATGAAAATGCATCCTGAATATCAGATAGACTCATAACAATGGCAAAATTACAGTTATGAAGTAGCAACAAAACTAATTTTATGGTTGGGGTTCACCACAACATGAGGAACTGTTATATTAAAGGGTTGCGGCATTAGGAAGGTTGAGAACCACTGTACTATAGTATCTCTGTCAAGAAAACTGCAAAGTCAGACAAAGTGAGTTCAACGCAACTGAAAAATGACTCAGCAACAACCTATATGGGTCTATCTTGGGATACAAGAGCATTTTGTTTTTATTTACCTGTATATTTATTGTTTCCCTCAATATAATGTTAACTCTTTGGGGGAAGAGAAATTTTGTTTTCATTTTTATATTCTCAATGATTCCCAATGTGCCTAGAATACCAGAGCCTAATAAATACTCATTGAATTAACTTATCATAGCCACTATAGGTATTGTTCTCATTTTACAAATGAGGAAATCAAGGCTCCAAGAATGTATTTGAATTCCCTATGAATATATAGCTGACAGAGGGAGTATCCACATCAGTGAGATTTCAATTTGCTTCTTGAATCTGTCTTCCCACAGATTGTTTCTAAGATTTCATCTAGAACTTCCTGACTACAGCTCTAGCCATTCACAACTCTAGCCCCACACACCAATAGTGTGTGTGTGTGCACGTGTGTGTGTGCATACACATGGACACACAGGCTAGAACTAAAAAGAGAAGTACACACAAAAGGGTAACATGAGGGCTCAGGAGGAAAAGGTTATTACTTATTAAGAGAAGATTTCATTCAGAAGGTAGTTTTACATCTTGGTCTTGAAGAACAGATAATATTTTAATGGGCAAAACTGGAAGAATGAGCATTCAAGGACTGTGGAAGAGCATAACTAGCAAACACATTGTGTTATAAAAGTGTTGAATATTCACCAGAGACAGGAAGAAAGCAACTCATATTAGTTGGAGCTTAGAATACATGAAAAGGAATAGTGTCAGATAAATATAGAAAGGTTAGATGGTGACAATTCTGTGTAGGTCCTTGAATGTCAAACTAGAAAGTTTGAACTTTAGTCTGTAGGAAGTATAAATGTCCTGAAAGTTTTTGAGCAGTGAAGTATTTATTGTTTATTGACTTTTTAAACCTTTAACTTGGTAGAACAAAACAATCTTAACAATTTGCTTCCAAGAAGGAATCTCTCAGATGACCTCATATGAGATTCCTTGATAAATACTCCCACAGAGATATTCTTTTCAATGACCCTATGATTATTAATAAATAAAAATGTGTATGATTACCCAAGGTGTTAGCTATTGTCATGAAGGATATTCTGTATAGAATAGAAATTAAATAATGACTCCCCATCAATGATAAAGTCCTCGAAATATACATATTTTCATATAGCATGATGCTGGCTGCTTTAAGATCAAATATGTTGCAGGGTCTCAAAAATATAATAGTATAATATACATACATGTGTGTATATATATATTTAACTTCAAATTAATTCAACCTTTCAGGAAAATTGGGAGAGCAAGGTCTTTGCATGTTGGCTGATGCAAAAAAAAAAAAACATTACTATTTACAAAAGCCTGAGGCAGCAGAGATAGTAAATAAGAATCCTCTTGGTGGCAAAAATGGATGAGCATTGCCAGAATTTGTTATTTAAACTGATAAACATGCTATCTTGAGGTTGTGACCACAATTTAGCTCTTTCTAATCCATCCTCCTCTTCCATTCTCTTTTTAGCCTCTTGATGTACCAGGAGAAGGATTGGATTTCCTGTTGTAAAATTGGCTGGATTTCTACAGAAATAATTCTTGAACCAATACAAAAGCTTGATCATCTTGAAGCCTGAATAAAGAACAGAATACTTTGGGATATCCTGTAAAACTGAAATGGGATACCTGAACCATTTAAGAAACACCTCAGGTAATATAGATTTTAAGGGTTCTAAATAAGATGCAGGGCAGCTAGGTGGCACAGTGGATAGAGTACTGGGCTGAGAATCATGAAGACTCATCTTCTTTGATTTGAATCTGAATTCATATACTTACTAGGCTGTGTGATGCTGGACAAGTCACTTAACTCTATTTGTCAGTTTCCTCATCTGTAAAATAAACTGGAGAAGGACATGGCAAATTCCTCAAATATCTCTGCCAGGAAAACCCCAAATGGAAATGGTGTCATGAAGTATCAGACACTAATGAAATGACTCAACAACAAAAGAAAAGATAAAGAAAGATTGGAGTTCGAGGAAAAAAGTAAAAACTGGTACAACTAGAAATGGAATGCAGGGAATGAGGAAGAGCCCAGAGTTAAATATAACTTTATTAACTGTGGGCCAGAATGCGAGGAAGTTAGAGAAGTTGACAAAAGTAAGTGCGAAACTGGATAAGACTTTGAGGGAAACTGGTGATAATGAAAGCAACTAAATTTTATATAGTTCTTTAAAATTTATAAAGTGCTTTTCACATGTTCTCTCATTTAAGCCTAAAAAAAGACCATCCTGTGAAGTGGGTAGTGAGTATAGATGTAACTAGAAAAGAAAACTGAAGATCAGATAAATTAGTAAACTGAATGAACCCCAGTCTTCTGATGGGCCATTCCACTTAGTCTAAATGTTTTTGTCTGCTTTTAGGAGTCAAACTTAAAAATATAAGAGGGCATCTAATTAAAAATAAGGTGAATACAATTCAAGCCTTTGGTAAAACAGTAAAATGGGTTTTCTTCTCTTCTTTATAATCCTTTCTCTCAAGATCTGAATTCCTACAAACCATGCAAGCAAATTGTACTTCTAATGTGATGGTCACAACTATCCTGTGACTGGTTGTGGTAGGTAATTTTATTTTTATGATTATGATTATTATTATTTTCTACATAGCAGGGAGTTCCCATGGTATAAATGGAAGATAGTAAGGCTCAAAATGACATACCCAAGATCTCACACCCAGGAGAGAAAAGAACAAGGGTTCACATCAGTCCAGCCCTGCTTTCACTCCCTCACTCCTATGGACACCCTGAAGGTTGCCTTATGCATTTCCTTTTCCTGCAAGCCTTCCATCAGAATTTGGATGACTTCTTGGATATGAATAGGGTTACAGTACAATGTAACACCTCATCAATGATTCAGGTGGGAGAACTTGGTTTCAAATCTCATCTCTGATGCTCACTTCCAAGCATGACCTTGTCTAAGTGACTTTTAAGCTTCTTGGACTTCTGTTTCCTTATCTATAAAATGAGCAAATTGGGCTTTGGAACATCTGAGGTCACCTCCTAATTTTATATTCGTGATCCTATGATCCCTTTTAGCAGAGAGCAGGTGATACTTTCTCTCAGGTATGTGTGTGGGAGGGGGGTGGTGGTGGTGGTATTTCCATCCCTCCTTTTACTGTAGAAGGCAACACCATCCTCCCAGTCCCTCAGGCTCACATCCTAGAAATCATACTGGATTCCTCACTTCCTCTGACCCCAACAGCCCATCCACACTGTTGCCAAGGTCTGTCAATATAATTTTTTCAACATCTCTCAAACATATCTTAACTCAATAAACTCCAGAGGTTTCCTCTTGTCTCCAGAAACAAATACAAAATGCTCTGCTTGGCTTTCAAAGCCCTTCATAACCCAGCCCCCTTCTACCTTTCCATTATTCTCATACTTTACACTCTGACATGGATCCTTCGATCCTGGGACACTGTCCTCCTGGCTGTTCCACAAACAGGACATGCTATCTCTAGGCTCCCAGCATTTTCTCTGACTGCTCTCTATCCCTAAAGTGTTTTTCTACCTTCATTATGACTATTGTCCATCCTGGCTTCCTTGAAGTGCCAACTAAAACCCCACCTACAACAGGAAGCCTTTCCCAATTTTTGTTAATTCCAGTATCTTCCCCCAAAAAATTATTTCCTATTTCTCCCGTATACTGCTTATTTTATATATTTGTTTTCATGTTGTCTTTCCATTTAAATTATGAGCTCCTTGAGGTCAAGGACTGTCTTTTGCCTCTTTTTGTATCCCCAGTGTTTAGCACAGTGCCTAGCACATAGGAAGCACTTAATAAATGTTGATCGATTGATTGATTGATTGGAAAGAGGAAGGATTAAGAAATCTGAGGACCTGAATCCCATTCCTTTCTCTGAAGGTTACTACTAGTAATAAATAGTAGCTAGCACTTTGAGGTATACAAAGCACTTTACCTGTTATTTCATTTGATCCTCTTAACAATGCTAGGAGGGAAGCTAGGTGGTCCAGTGGCTAGAGCATCTGGTCTGGAGTAAGAAAAATCTGAGTTCAAATTCATCCTGAGACACTTATTAGCTGTGTGACCCTGGGCAAGTCACTTAACACTGTTTGTCTCAGTTTCTTCATCTGTAAAATGATCTGGAGAAGAAAATGGCAAACCACTCCATCATCTTTGTCAAGAAAATCCCAAATGGTGTTATGAAGAGTCAGAAATGATTGAACAACAAACAACACTAGGAAATAGTCACTATTATTATTCCCATTTTATAGATAAGGAAGGAATGTTTCAAAGAAGTGAAGTGACGTGCCCTGAATTACATATTATGTGTCTGAGGTAGGATTTGAACTCAGGTCTTCCTCACTCCAGGACCACAACCTTATCTCCTATACCCCCTATCAACTATTGTTTGTATAATCTTAGACATGTCACTTAACCACTTTGGCCTCAATTTCTTTATCCATAGAATGAAAAGGTTGAACTTGATGGCCCCTGAGGTCTATTCTTGTTCTGTACCTGTGATCCTATGACTTCAGAAGCTGACAAGTGAATGATCACTTGTCAAGTATCAAAGGAGACAGAAAGTTACACTAGAATATCAGTGACTCTGGAGTCAGAAGACTCGGATCGATTTCCTGTCCTTTATACTACTGTGTGACTTTAAGTAATCCTTTAAGTTTTCTGGGCCTCAATTTTCTGCACCTGTAAAAGAAAAGGGTTGGAGTAGATGCCCCCTATGTTTATTTCAGAATCTGAGATTCTCTGATTCTGATTCTCTGAGAAGTAGAAACAAGAAGAAAACTATGAAAGCTGAATTGAAAAATTCTCACATGATCCTTAAGTATTCCTCCTTTCCATCATTCCCCTTATTCTAAATAACACCTCCTCCATCCCTCTCCCTTTCCTAGGCTTCCTTATCCCCTCTCATGATTATTTGCACTCTTAATCCTGGAATATGCCTTGTCCTCTGACAAGTTCTAACAGACTGGTAATTGGGAGCACTGAAGCTTTGGCAAGCTTTTGCCACATCACCTCCTTCACTCATCCACCCTCCCCCCAACCCTTAGGACATATAAAGCCTTTAATTAGGTTCTTATCCCTTATCAGGAACAAGGAGTTCATTACCTCCTCATTGCCATTTTCACTCTAATTTCTGCCTAGAGTTCTACAGCTCTGGCATTTCCTTTGGCATAGAAATGTCTTTTCTCTCCTCCTTGGTGCTGCTTCTAAACCACTAATAAATTTGTCTTTCTTAAAGCTAAGAGAAAAGAGACCAAAATACAAACAAAAAGACAAAACCCAACCAACAACCAAATAATCCCCAATGATAGAACACAGGACACATATAGTTCTTTCTAGGAAAAGATTACTCTAGCATTCATGTTTATGAAAGCCTGGAGAAAGGAAGTCTTAGAGGGATATGACAGTTATCTTCAGGTGTCTGAAGGATTGTCACATGGAAAAAGAATTAGATTGTATTGTTTATCCCCAGAGGACAGAACTTCTGTTCTCCCATTTAGGCCTCTGGTCCACAGCAGGAATTTAAAACAAAGAAATGAGGCATTTTGGACGGCATCTTAAAGTGGCTGTACTTAGGGGTTCTTGTTCTTCTGACTTTCCCATTCATTTGAGTGGAAGGCCTAAAAGGATCTTGGGGTTGAGAAAACTAAAGGGCCTCAGAACCTTTCTGGTAGCCCTCGGAGGTTTGTTAAGAAATATGACCCCTAAAATAATTCAGAGTACAATTTAGGAGGTAGACATCAAGATGGAATTAATATAGACATTCTAACCCTAAGTCAAAGAGAAGCTTGAGATAGAAACACTAACTTTGTTGAGCAGTAAATTGCAATTAAAAAGATTAGTACCTATGAGAACCATTTAACTGAATTTCTTTCTTTGTTCCAGCATCTTAATTAACTCCTGGAAATGAAAGCTTTCCTTTGGAAAACAAAAATCATCATAACCAAAGCTCTGGTTCTATATATGGAAGAGAAAAATCATCTAAAGATATTTTCATAGTGTGGTGACTGTCAGAAGGCTCTGTATGTGCCTTTCCACATGTGCATCTCGGTTACGTTTTCCCTTCATATATGAATATTTTTGTGTCTCCACTTACCACTGACACTGTATGTATTTGTGTAAGAATACCCCCAAGTTTATGGAGGAAAGATGTTCTGTTGTTACTTAATTCACTATGGTAATTTCATCAAATGCCTTTGTTTTCAGTTGTTTCCTTATACTTATACTTTCAGTTGTTTCTGTTATACTAATATATTTATCACATCTGTGTCAGTTCAGAAATTATTCAATCTATATTAACCTGCAAAGTAGCTTGTACCTCAGGCAGCTTGTGTTGGGGACCCATATATGAGTTAGGAGATGTCCAGCGAATATTTGGAATGGAATATTTGACCCTGACATCATAATGGCATTTTGGTCCTCTTAAAGCAGGAGGGGCAAGTGTCAACCACCAAAACAGCAATAACCACAACGGAATATTCCTTTATCTTTTGAAGAAGCTCCCTCCAAAGTCCTACTTCCAGGTCTTCCCTAACTGCCTCCCCCGAGGTAAAAACGATTTCTCCTTCTTCAAATTTTTCAAATTCTATCCCTGGACTGGTCCTTTGCACCTTTTGGTATCAAAGTTATTTGTTTTCTTATCTTTCTTTATCTTTCCTTTTTATTCAGTTACAAACTCTTGAGAGTAAGGATTGTAATATAGAAAGATAGAGACAGATATATATATGTATATATATACACATACATATATGTGTGTATGTGTACATATAAGTCTATATGTAAGTATACACATTTTTATGTATACATATACATATGGGTGTGTATACACACACATTCCCATCCCCAGGGTATAGGGCAATTTTTTAAGTATAATAAGTGCTCAATAAATGAATACACATCCTTATTATTTTGGCTCAGGGAGTTAAAAAAGGCTTGCCTATAGTTACACAGATAGTGTCAGGAGACTCAAACCTAAACCTTTCCTATCTGTCCAATTGTAGAAATGAAGAAACTAATGCTTAGAGAAGCTCAGTGACTTGTCCACAACTTACAAAGAGATTCAGTCTTAGGTCTCTCCTGACTCTAAGGCCAATTCTTGTCCCAATACTCCACACTGCCTCACATGAATGAATGAAAAAATGAATGAGTACAAGTGCTGCTCTATAGCTAAAATGGAGTAATTTGTGTTTCAAAAAAACTCCTTCTTTTGGAATGTAAATATCATTTAATTCACATAAACTTATCATCTATCATCTTACAGTAGAAAGTGACGGATTTGGAATTAGAGGACCTTAGTTCAAATCCCAGTTCTGCCTCTTACTATCTGTTTGATAATGGGAAAGTCACTGAATCCCTGTGTGTTTGATGTCTATAATCTATAAAATAATGGGGCTGGTTTATAGCTGATCTCCTCTAAGACATCTCTGATCTCCAAATCAGTTGTTCTGTATCCCTTTACTACTATATTATTTCCTTAGTTTCCACATTCAATGATGAATCCTTCAACAATTCTTCTTACAATTTATCTGGGTTTTTTGACACCTATAGAACCCTAAGACAGGATGGCTACTATACATTCAACCTACTGTCAAATAAGTGTGGCATGTAATTGTATTCAAAATTTCAATGCTCCCTAATGCTTATTGCATTGAAAGGAGAATTTGGTCTTTTTCCATAATTCCACTGCCTAGGACCTTTTCCTAATTTTTGTTTTACACACATGCACACACATACACACACACAATTTTTATCCGTATCTTACTGTATTTACTAACATGCATTAAAATGTCAGGTATATATAGATATAGATATAGATATAGATATAGATAGATAGATAGATAGATAGATAGATAGATAGATAGATAATGATTAATCTAAAATAATTTCAACAAATTCCCAAGAATTTTACTATTTTAAAATGTTTAGAATTATTTTTTTCTATTTAATTATTGGAGGTAGGAGAGAAGGAAGCTTTATATATACATACATACATACACCTATATATACACATACATACATATTTTTTCCAGGAGTTTAAAGTAAAACAGAGAAAGGAAAAATAAATAGTTGCATCTAAATCTCCTAAAGGCATTAATAAGAGATAGGCTCATATTCAGTGAAAAACACTATTGGTTGAGTTATAAGGAATTGACACAATTCAGCGATGGATAAAAGAAATCATTTCCATTATCAGCTGGTTGAATGCCTGCTCACGGATTGCAAAATGATAAAGCAGGGGCCCAGCTATGAGACAATGTTAGCAATAAAATGATAGAATGGAAAAAATTGCTGACATACACATTGCTCACATCTATTTTCTGTATCACAGTAATGGATTTAAGAAAATGGCCATCAATCTAGGATTATGAGTAATTGTAAGTTGATTGGTAAGGGTTAATCCATACTTAATTTCATTTTTGCAATATTTTTACAAGTGATATGAATAAATTCATTCAATTCACCAGATTAAATATTTATTGAGTACCTACTATGCACAAGTTGCTATGCAAACAGAAGGGGACTGGACAGGGAAACATATAGGTGAATAAGAAATAGGTTTTGCCCTAATTGAAAATCTAGAAGCTTGATATACTCATTCATATCATTGAGGCGTAACTCAATAAGTTACAGCTACAGTATACTAATAACAAAAATAACTCACATTTATATAGCACTAAATACACTGTAGGCTTGCAATGAAACTGCCCTTGGGGTCCCAGCAATAGAATCACCTTATAGGTCATATTGCTGCATAATGAGATCCTTTGGGCACTTCACTAAATAAACTCCCTATATCTGGAATGACTCTATTCTCTGCCTTCCCATCACTGCTTGTTGAAATCTCATCCATCTTTCAGCATGCAACTGAAATGCCACCTCCTCTGTGAAACTGTGTCTGACTCCAATGTAGGATCATTGGATTTAGAGTTGAAAGGAATATTAGAGATCATATGGCTCTCCTTCCTTCCCTCCTTCTTTCCTTTCTTCTTTCCCTCCTTCCCTCACTTCTTTCCTTCTATTGTCCTTCCTCTTTCTTCTCTCTCTTCCTCTCCCCCTCACCCTCTCTCCCTTCCTCTCTCTCTCTCTCTGTCTCTGTCTCTCTGTCTCTCTCTCTGTCTGTCTCTCTGTCTCTCTCTGTCTCTGTTTCTCTCTCTCTCTCTCTCACTCTCACTCTTTCTCTCCCCTTCCCTCTCTCCCTCCTTCCTTCAGTCCCCCTCACCCAAATAAAAACATTGAACCCCAGAAAGGTGCAAAGTTACTTTGCAAAAAGTAAACCCAGAACTTCTATTTCCCAATCCAGTAATTTTTTATTGTACCATACAATTCTCAATTGAAGCTTACCTTTTCTTCATTAAACCTCACAAAGCAGCTTTTTCCTACTTATTTTATGCATTACATAGTGCTTACTATTTTAGTAGATTGTAGATGTATCTTATCCCTTACTAGATTGCAGTGAGGCAGCATTTTGTAATGGACAGAACTTCCTGATCTCTCCCTCAGTCACAAGCTCTGTTCTAAATTCTAGCTCTAAAATGTATTAGCTGAATGACTATAAACAAATAACTTAACTACTCTAAATCTTTGTTTCTTCTTTAGAATGAGGATAATGACATATTTTTAAAAATACATTTATATCAACAGAAATTAGGTTTAGACTTGCATCTTCTACCATATTCTACAATAAGATCAAAATGGACAAATCCTTTATATGAAAGGTCACATCACTAAAAATAAATTAGAAAAGAATCAGATTGAAGAACTTTCACAAATGGGAGGGGGTGGTTAGAAGTGGTAATTCTTAACCAAAGAAGAAGTGGGGGCAATCACCAAAGATTGAATAAAATTGCTACATGAAAAAGAAATCTTTTTTATGGCAACAGAGTCAATGCAAGCTAGGAAAAGGAAGGAAGGTATTGAATGAGTAAAATATTAGCATTAAATACCTCTGATAAGGCTCAGATAGCCAGCATATAGGGAATTAACACAAATGTATTAATCTAAGAATCATCCCTTGATGAAAAAGAGGTCAAAGATTATGAATAAACTCTTCTAAAAGAAAAACTGCAAAATTCTAACAACCATTAAAACGGTAGCTCCAAATCGCTAGAGAAATGCAAATCAAATCAATCTGTGGTTTTCCCTCACATCTCAAAAAAATTGACAAAGAAGGGAAAGGACAAAATTAGTCAATATTTAATGGGCTATGGAAAGAAAAACACTCTAACAAATTGTTAAGAGAGCTCTGAATTGGTCCAAACATTCTGGAAAGCAATTTGAAATGGTGTTTAACCAAATCATCTCAAATTTCTATACACTTTGCTTTAGAGATCTCACTGCTAGTCATGAATTCCAAGAAGCTAAAAGACAGAAAGTTCTCATATATCAACAGCAACCCTTGTTGTGATAACTAAGAATTGGGGGAGGGGGGGAAACCAGGTTCCCATCTATTGAGGAATGTCTAACAAATCATGGAACATAAATGTAATAGTATTTCATCTCTCCATGAGAAGTAAACATAATAAAAAAATTCATAAAATCATGGGAAGACCTATGAACTCATATACAATGAAGTAAGCAGAACCAGGAAAGTAGTATACGTAATATAAATGAAAATGACAAAAAAAGGGAGAAACAATACTGTAGAATTTTGTAGAATGACCAGTCTTGTTGAGAAAATACATCTCCATCCCTTCTCTTTTTGGGGGGGCAGGGGGAGAGCTAATGTATACATAGTAATGATTACATTATGTTTTTTCCTAAATTTTATTCAATATCAAACATATCTCTACAGTTTTTATTGAGGAGGTTGACCACGTCCATGACCAAGTCCACCTCTAAATTGGAATTCTGTTGCTGACCCAGCCCCAGCCTCAGCCTTCTTGTCAGCACCAGGAGGAGCAGCACTTTGTCTGTATGTGTCTCTGTCAGCTTCACCCCGAGTAAGTTGGGCAGGTCGCTCACCCTCTAGACCTTTGGGCCTTGGCCTTGCTGTCTCCAGGCAACTTCTTCAAAGCGTGGCAGGCACAATCTCCAGGGGAAGGGGAAGGTAATCCTGGAGGTACTGAATGCCCTCATTGGTGAGGTACCAGTAGAAATGCCTCCATGCGAACTCCTCCTTAACATAGCCACGAGACTTTAGAGACTGCATGGCCTTCATGACATGAAGATTAGGCACATTCTTGTCTGCCAGCTCAGGTTGCTTTGGCATGTGAACATCCTTCTTGGCTACCATCACTCCCTCCTTAAAAAGGAGTTCATAGATGGCAATTCGGTTCTTCTTAGGCATCAACATCGTGGCGGTAGCGGCAGTGGCTGTAACCTAATGATTACATTATTAAGGTCAATGTATTGATTGGTTGGTTTGCTTAACTGCTTTTTCCCCCAGTCTCTCCTCCTTCCTCTGTCTGTCTGTCTCTCTCTCTCTAACTCCCTCCCTTTCCCTCTCTTTGAATATTTCTCCTTATACACATGTGTATTGTGTTTGTGTGTGCATATACACATATATACATGCATATAAAATACACATATATGAGTATGTGTGTATAGATATAAATACACTTACATGCACATATACTTACTATATATATATACATATTTTAAATGGATTGTTCAGTAAGAAAGAAGATAAGAATAGATTGCAAAATAAATCTATATAATAAAGGCATAAATAAAAATATTTTAATTAAAAGAAAATATCACCATTTTGAAAGGAAAGATTTGTAAGTTTATTATAAAAATGTGAGAATTTCACATGATTGTCAAGGCCATGTTCCATTTGGTTTTTTTTCTTTCCCTCTCCAATTCATTGTGCTCTCATGCCCTGTGACAGTTTCACCCTGAAATCCCTTTTCCTAATGCATACAGTGCATGAGCAGGCATGACTTTTCATGTAGAAGTTTAATAAATGTTTTCTGAATTTAATATTTGAGCTAGATAGGTTCCAGGATAGTCCTTCCCCCATACCTTATATCAAATTTTATAGCAAATAGTCTTGTAGTGAGATTCAGTATCTATCTCTGTAGCATCCCCCAAAGAAGATGTTTTAGAATTTCTTCTCAAATCTCCCCACAATCTCCTTCCCTACCCCACCCCTGCCTCAGAAGAGCGCACATCACATTTTACTAAGAAAAACCCCTTGATATCATCTCTCACAGACTTCTCTTTTCTTCAGTCTTTGAAAAGGAATTAGCCCATCCCCTCACCAAGACCTTTTGTATTTTTCATGCCATCTTCTTTTGTTTCTTCCAGTAGCTTGTCATGATAATACCTCTCTCTCTGTCTCTCTCTGTCTCTCTCTCTGTCTCTCTCTCTGTCTCTCTCTGTCTCTCTGTCTATTTCTCTCTCTCTCTCTCTCTCTCTCTCTCTCTCTCTCTCTCTCTCTCTCTCTTTCTCCCACACATACCCTCTTCCAAAGTACCTTATTACTGTCAAGGGCACCACCATCCTCCCAGTCACCCAGGCTCCCCATCTAGGTGTCATCCTCATGCCTCACTCCTCATTCCCTCATATCTAACCTGTTGACAAATCCTGTCAATTTCAACTTTCCGACATCTTTCCAATATGCCCCTGTAGGGCCAACACAATATTCACAACACTGATGGTGACTGTGAATATGCTAGCATAGTGCTCAATCACAAAATATAACAGACTCTTCATATTGAAGAGAGAAGCAAAACATTTATTCAGACATCAGGAAACCAAATCCCCAAAACCAGAAAGACGTATCCATCATAGTAGCAAAGAAGCTAATACACCATAATAGTTCATAGAGCCACATCATCCTTTAGCCTTACCACTAGCCAACACTCACAAGCCTAGCTGTCTGCCCGAGTGCATTCTCTCCTCCCTCCATCTCTAACTGCTCTGACTCCCAGCTTCCTGCATGCTCTGTTCCACCCTTCAGCAAATTCCTTCCACTATAGGCTCCATGCGATTACATTCAGCCTATAAGGGGACAGGGAAAATCTTCCAACCAAGGAAGGTCTTCAAATCCCCATTCCCTTTAGAGCCCCCTTCCCTCCTCTGACACTGCCACCATTCAGGCGCAGGTCCTCATCACTTCATGCCTGTGTTATTGCAAAAAGCTGCTAGTTGATCTCCATGCCTCAAGCCTCTCCCCACTTCAATTCATTTTCCGCTCAGTTGTCAAATAGATCTTCCTAAACAGCAAGTCTTAGTGTCACACTCCTCCCCTCCCTGACTCAGTAAAACATAGTATCTGCTCATCAAATCCTCTTTGGTGTTCCAAGCCCTTTATAACCTAGCACTCTCCTACCTTTCCAATTTTCTTATAGCCAGCTCTCTTCCACTAGATGATCTAGTATTATTGACTTCCTTGCTGTTACTAAAATGAGATATTCATTTAAACTGGCTCTCCCCTATGCTTGGAATTCCCTCTTTCCTTCTCTCTGCCTCCTTACTTTCATGGGTTCCTTATAGCTCCAGCCAAAATCTCACTTTCAAAAACAAGGTTTATCCAAACTTCTTTAATGCCAGTGCCTCCCCTCTGTTGATTCCCTCTAAGTCATCCTGTATTTATCTCGTTTGTACATAGTTGTTTGCATATTATTTCCCCCATTAGGCAGTGAGCTCCTTGAAATCAGGCACTATCTTTTGCCTTTCTTTGAAGACCTAGTGTTTAACACTGTATCAGCACATAGTAGGTGCTTGATACATGTTGATTGACCAACTGATTGACCCCACAGTATCTCAAACTATCATTTATATCTCTTTCTTCTGGATCATTGCAGCATCCAGGTAATTAGTCCTTATTGTAGAATACTAATTGGTTTCCCTGCTTCAAGTTTCTTCTTGCGCCCATCTATCTTCCATGTAATGTCACTAAAGGTAACTATTCCTAAAGCAAAAGTATCTTCAAAGAACTTCAGTGGTTCCCTACTGACTTGGGGACCAAGCACAAACTCTTCTGGTTAGCATTTAAGAACCTTCACGGTTTGACTCCTATCTACTTTTCTAAACTGAATACATATCATTCCCCTTTATTCATTCTACCATCCAGGTGAATTGTTCTCCCATCTCTATGGTTGTCTCACATACCTAGAATGCACTTCTTTCTCACCTGTGTTTCTTAGAATTCCTAGCTTCTTTCAAAGATTGGTTCAACTCTTATCTCCTTCGAGAAGTCTATCCTGATTTTCTAACTCCTACTTTCCTCTTCTCAAAATGACTTTGCATTTATTTTGTGTAATTGTTGTGTTTACTAATATGTGTACATCTGTTTTTACCAAATAAGCATCATCTCCTTGAGAACCTTTTGCTGTTGTTGATCCTAGACTCTGCCTTGCACAGTGTCTGACATACATAGCAGGAGACACTTCAAGCTTTTTGATTGATCAATCATGCACTAATTGTAGAAGATAGCTGACTTCACTTATTAGTCACTCATTAATAAATGCGGAGCAATAGAGACATGTAGAGCATCTGACACATTTTTCTGCCCCTTTAAACCATTTCTCTCACAAAATCATCTTCATATAGCTTCAGTGGTCACTCACTCAACACAGGCAGCCATTTATTAGTCCTTTCCCTAGTGTGCTCTTCCTTGACACATTTTTTAAAATCATGATTTCTATTCTTTATAATTCATATGTTTCATGATATGTATATCTCTTCGTCTAAACCTTTTAATCTGACCCATTTGTGAGCATCAGCGATAATGTATGCCCTGTGTGAGGTGTGTGGATTGCTTGTTTGGGGGCTGCTTTTGTTTATATTTTTAAACAGCATATCTCTAAGTTTGCCAGATTGATTTTGGAGTGATCAGAAAATATATTGCTCAGGGCTCAGTGAATGCTCCATCTCTGAAATGCCATTCTCTAATGCAGGGAGTGTATGAGCTGATGGGACTTTTGTTAATAGGCTTGAAAAATGAATTATGAGCAGCGTTTCAGAAACAATATTGCAATCGTACTAAACATACCCCTCCCTCCTCAAAACGAAAAGGAGAACACAGGGACTCAAGGGCAAGCGCAAATAACCAGAGTAGAAAGAGACAGCTGCACATTTGATGGAAGTCGTGTGTA
Organism: Pseudocheirus occidentalis; assembly: GCA_028646575.1. Taxonomy (NCBI): domain Eukaryota; kingdom Metazoa; phylum Chordata; class Mammalia; order Diprotodontia; family Pseudocheiridae; genus Pseudocheirus; species Pseudocheirus occidentalis. The sequence continues at coordinate 79,274,394 of CM053597.1, forward strand.
GTGCATCTGACAGGATTTGAGGAAACAGACGTAGATAAACTTATTCTTGTGTCTTTCAAAAAGGAAAGAAAAAAGTCTACACTTTCATTTTTTAGCAGGAATGGATAATTTGATGTGTTATAAAGCCAAGGAAACAACAGCAGGGCATAAGACAAGGCAGCAGCTAGGGAAAAAGAAACCTGACCCAGATTTCTGCCTTTTCAGGAATAACAAGAGAGAATAGAGACAAAATGTTGCCTTTGCTCATGTCCAGACAAAGCCCATTTCTTCAGTTTCCTAGGAGGCCTATATTATGACAGTTATTAGAGAGTAGTAGATACTAAGTACAACTGCATGGAGCCTGTGTGTCAGGAAGATGACTGTATCTGGAGGTCCACTGTTAGGGAAACAGCGAGAGCTTTTTCTGAGGAAGCGGGACACGGGAAGAAAGCTGCAGGTCAGTCTGTGTATCAAGCATGAGATGATTTAGCCTACCTTTGATCAAGTGTGGATTTCTTCTGCAGAGCACCCACAGGGAAAGTTTTGTAGGAAAGTCCATTATCTAGCCAGCTGTAGATTGCTTTAAGAAATACAAATAAAATAAAACCATTTTCATCCTTAAGTTAAAAGGCTGAAATTTTTTTCTGAGTTGGACAGCTAAGTGTAAAAATAAATAAACACAGAAAGCTACTCTCCTATGACAGGCAAAAAAATGATAAGGTACAAATCATTTTCATTGACTTTACTGCTAAGTACTTAATATAGCAAGACATTGAGTATCCAGAGGAAATGGGCCATGGTGCACTGGTCCATTGATACTGTACACACATTGTATACTCATTTGAGGTATTAAACTGGATCTTTCACAATGCACTTAGCTACTGGATGTGTCTTATCTCTTCTGTTAGATTGTAGAAAAGCAGCTTATAATAGTAGAAAAAACATTGGGCTTGAGATCAGGAGACCTGTATTCCAATCCTGGCTGGGACAACTATCATGTTCTTTTATGGGCAAGGGAATTAACATCTCTGAACTTTATCATGAGAGTCATCAAAGAAAAGGTGAAATTGTAGGAGGCAGCTCAAATTCCACTTATGGGACCCTGGGAAAGTTATTTAACCTCTCTTGGACTCAGTTTCTCATCTGTTAAATGAAAGAGATTGGACTAGGTGGCTTCTAAAGTCCCTTCTTGCTCTAAATCTGTGATCCCATTTTAAAAAATTATTTGCATATCCAGTTACTTACTTACCTGGCTCATAGTAGGTGTTTAATAAACTTTTATTTTATCATATAAATATGTATTACACACACACACATAGGTGTGTGGTGGTGGTTGTGGTCCTTTGTTCTTGAAGAAGACTATGACATCAAGAAGATGATGCCATGACTTGCAAATGAATTGGATTTAAGCAAGGGAGGGCTGTGCAAAGTCACCAGCCTCACTATCTCTCCTCTGGAACCATCTGGATCTAGTGACAAGATATAGATTAGGATGACTGGAGATGGCCTGATGGAGTATATGAGTCGAGAGAGGTGGAGAGAGAGAGAGAGAGACAGAGAGAGAGAGACAGAGACAGAGAGAGACAGAGACAGAGACAGAGAGAGAGACAGAGAGTCAGAGAAAGACAGAGAGAGAGAGAGACAAGAGACAGAGGGTGAGTATGTATATGTAACAGGTCTCTTTGCTACACTCAGATCACCTGCTTCTTCTAGGAGAAGCTATTATGAGTTGGACAACTGAGTAATTGGAAACAGTATCTTTTCATTGACTATGTAACTGGAACCACCTGCATTTTTAAAATGTATCTGAGTCATAGTTGCTTTTGCTGGCAATGTCCAGGAGCCAAGCATTCATTCATGAATTAAGCAGGCCAGGGAAGAGATACCATTCCCTCCCCACAGGCCCTATGGTCCTAAGAATTTGGCTTGGGGATTTGTTCTGTTTCCTTTTTCCTTTTTAGAACTAAGTGCAAGGAGTAGATTCCCAGTCCTAGGAACTTAACTTATGGAGACCCTGAAACCCAGGACTCCAGACAGAATGTTGCAACCTGCCCAGCAAGGAAGCACTGATAAGTCAGGGTATCTGGATGGGGAGGAGTGGTTTTGGACTTGGAACTGGGAGGGACTACTATTATATAGGAACAGAGTTAAGCTGTAAACTTAATGCCCTTCTTTCCTCTAGACACCAATTTGTTATAGTGAAGATTATACTGCCCTTCATTTGTTGTGTTTGTTCTTGATATCCTTTAAAGTAAATATTCCTTTGTAAAAGGCAATCAGACTGTTAAATGGCTAAATGGAGCTAGGCTGCTTGGACACCTAAAACTGGGGAAACACAATCAGTGAAATCTTGAGCCAGCGACAGAGATGAACTATTACTCCCCAACACTGTAATGGTACTTGAGAACCCTGGAAGACAAGTGAAAAGTAACCGGGGATGAGCTGGTAAATATTTAGCGAAAAAAATATACCTTTGACATACTTTTAAGTTTAATCTAAATTATTAAACATCTTCTTAAGTTTAGGCAATAGACAAAACAATAAATCAAATTCTAATTGGTGACACCAATTTCTGAGATAAATTTAGCAATTTAAGCCAATTAGGGCTGGCTTCAGAGCATCTATGAATATAATATACCTGACCTTCAGGCTATACATATATGTATGTGTATATTAGCCTGTATATGCATGGTACCCTATATAGGAATATACATACATATACACATATCTATAAATACATGTATAATGTAATACAAGTATCTATGTGTATTCATGTGTATGTGTGTGTGTATGTATCCTACAAGTAGATAAATATTAATGGGCCTCAGTTGATTCACTTGTAAAATGCAAGAGTTGACTTTTACAGTCCCTTCTAGCTATCTATTTTTCTCTGATTCTGTGAGTTGAGCCACTTGCCAGCGTCTTAAAAACTGTGTTTATCTCCAAGATCTCCTAAAGATAAAATTCTGTCTCCCATTCTTATCTGTTACCACATCCTTCTGGTTAGTAGGGGCCACTACCTAAAAATGGGACTCCCTCCAAACTGGCTTCTTTCACTTACAACATCACCTCCTTTTTATGTAGGAATGAGAGCATCAAGCACACACAGACAGTAGTCTAAGCATGTTGATGGAACCAGAGCACAATGAATGGGTATCTTTAATGACAAGGGAAGAGAGATGAGTGGAAAGTCTAAGTAATTTGGTCAAATTCAAGGGGGCTCTGATACTTACTAGCAGTGTGACCTTGAAACAAATCCCTTAATATCTCTGGGCCTAAGTTTCTTAGTTTCTAAAATAAGTACAATGATAATTCATGAATTGCCTACCTTACCAACTAATGACAAGAAAACATTTTTTTAAAGACTAAAATGCTATAGAAATGTGAGTTATTATTGGTGTAGGACAAGAAGAACTTGTCCCCAACAATCACTCCACTATTGAGTTTCCACAATTATTTCATTCTCTGGTTTCAAAGTCCTCATCTAGTATTCCTAACAGCCACAAAAATGCATATTAATACAATGTTTTATTTTTTAAAATAACTTTTTAATTTCATCTTATTTATTCCTAATAAAAATCTAATGAGGTAGATAGTATAAGTATTCATGAGATTTAGACCTGGAGGAGACCTTACGGTTAAACTCTTTGGTTTTAAAGATGAGAAAAATGAGGTTGGGTGAGAAGAAGCTCACTCTCCAAAGTCCCACACTCAACCAATGGAGGGACTGGTGTTTGAACCAAGGTCTTCTGACTCCAAAGCCAGTGTTATTTTTCTACTCTCAAAGTTCTTCAATTAAGACCCACTCAGACTTAAGGATGAAAAATTATTCCTATGTTGAGGTTACGGTTGAGAAATTTCATCTAGGTGATTTTGTTTTAGAAATCTGCCTGGGAAATAAATGATTTTTTTAAAAGTCATAGTAACTCCCATGACTGTAATTGCAAAGTTACTTACTTATATTCATGTCTATAGGCCTAGCTCTGAGAACTTAAACAAATACAACCAGTTCCTAATTCTGTTTAAGTTCAATACTCTTTTTAATGGTGTTAATATAGTGTTAGGGTTGCCTCATGTGCTATTTAAAGTCTGTTTCCTTCTCTGAAAGTGATTTCTGACCTTCTAAATGGGCTTTTCTAAATATGACATTACTAGGCTCACTATCTATTGTAAACTAACAATTATTTGTCTACAATTAGATATTCTTGAAGAGAACTTTATCTGTCTTCATTTTGTAATTTTTCATCATACCCGAGTCACTCAAAAGCCTGTCTATTCCCATGGGCTTAAATTTTTCATTAGCTATGCCAAAGCATATGCTTCAGGAAGAGAAATATTTTTAAGTGAAGACAGAGATTTGAAAGGTCACAGACAGTAGGGGCTTGGAGCAAACACGTACAGGGGCCAGAAACAGGGCAGATACTAATAATTCCTCAGTGTTTTTGTGGTGAAGGATGATTGTGGACATAAGTATTTTCCAATTAAAGTGTTCCATAAAAAGGTTGTAAGAAAAGAACTCTTTGTGTAGAGATTCACCACAGACCCTCATCATGACCTGGACAGCATTCACAGGAAGGGTACCAGCATGATGGAAAAAGGGGAACCAGGATGGTGAATGGTCTTAACTTCATGTCATTATTTGAAAGACCTGGGGTTGTTGAGCCTGGAGAGAAAAAAGTTAGAGGAGTCATAAGGACTGTCTTCGTGTACTTAAAGGACTGATAGTTTAAAAAGAAATTACATTTATTATGTCTGACTTTACAGGGTAGAAATAAAAACACTAGGTAGAAGGGATATAGCCTCTGATTTCAGTTCAATATAAAGAAAACTTCCTAATAAACATTGAGTGGGCTGCTTTCGAGGTAATGGAGTCCCCTTACTAACAGTCTCCGGCAAAGACTGGATGACTATTTGTAGTTCATGACATAGAAGGGATTTTTGTACATTTGGGGTTGGTCATTGAGCTTTTCAGATCACTGAATTCTGTGACACAATATCTATCCATTTTTATTCATGTATCATACATCCAGTCTTTAACAAGAAATATAGGCACTGGAGAGATAAAGAAAAAAAAGCAAAAAAAAAAAATTTAAGTGTAAAAAAAAGAAAAAAAAAGCAATCCCTTCCCTTGAGGAGCTTAAATTCAATCACAGATGAATGATATGTAGGCAGATAAGTGATCATTTCCAATGGAGAGGGCACTAGCAACTGGGAAATAAGAATAAGCTTAAGTGAACAAATAGAACTTGAGGCAAGCTTTGAAGGAAGCTTTGGATTCTAAGGTGGAGGTACATTATAATCATAGGACATCACCTGTGGAAAAGTACAGAGATCAGAGATAAAGAGGATTATTATGCGGAATAGCAAACTGGGTCACCTGACTAGACTACACCTTGTATGAAACAAAGTTATAGGCAATTTATCCTGAAAGGTGGGATGAAGCCATATAGGAAAAGGCTTTCACTACCACACTGAGTAGTTTATACTTCATCCCAGCACTTGTAGGAAGCAGTTGATGTTTTGTTTTGTTTTACTGCTTTTTTTTTGGAGGGGGGAAAACAGGGCAATTGGGGTTAAGTGACTTGCCCAAGGTCGCAGGGTTATCAAGTGTTAAGTGTCTGAGGACAAATTTGAAGTCAGGTCCTCTTGACCCCAGGGCCAGTGCTCTATTCACTGCACCACCTAGTCACCCCAGCCATTGGTTTCTTAGACAGGACAATGATGTGATCAGACTTGTGCTTTAGGAAAATCACACCAGAAGCAGGGAACAGTTGGATTAGAGAAGAGAGAAATAAGGCAGAGACACCAGCTATTGTAATAACCAACGTGACAGGTGCTATGCACCTTAACTAAAGTGGTAGATCCAGAAGTGGAGAGAAAAAGCACACTAAAGAGACCCTATGCAAACAGAATTGACAAGACTTGGCAGCTGAATGGATATGGGCGTAGGGGAGAAGAGAGGTAAAGAGATGTGAGGGTGACTTGGCAATGTCAACCTGAGCAAGGAGGAGAGAGGTGACTGCAGTAGAATAAGGGGTGGGGAGGGGGAGAGTTAAGAATGAGCGAGAGTCTGAAGCATGAGAAAGGGAAAAGATAACAAGTTCTGTTTTGTACAAAGTACTATTCTGAACAGTCAAAAAGATAAAAAGTTATACAAGACATGGCCCCTGCTTCCAAGGGAATTCACAAATTAACATACTTGCTTAGTTGATTCCAAATCATTTTTAAAGCGAAAGTATTTTCCTTCTAACTTGACATCCAATTCAATTTCCCAGAAAGTTTTAAAATAGGAAAAAATTTCAATATACTTAGTAGCATCTGGTAGCTGTCCCTTTAAGGAGATCAGTGATATTATTACACAGTATGTTGTATAGCCATGAAAACTACTGCAGTCACAAAAGTGATTTGATTCAAAAAGAAAGCAAATCCATCTCCAAGTCTGTGCATTTCTTGCTGTAGGAGCAGGCTTTGCTTCAGCCATCTGGCCTTCCTTGGTACAAAGTTCATTAGACAGAAATAAGCCTCCTTAGTTTCCTATTTGCAGGTGTACAACACGGAAGTCAGGAAATAGTTTATGTCCACTGGGATCCTGTTTTCAATAAAATCATTTTTAACAATCAGTAAAGCCACGAGCACAGCCAGAGATAGTTTACTGTGCTTGGACCTGGCGTGGTACTGTTGGCTGGTGGGCAAAAGGTACAGATGGCAGCCAAACGTTGTGGTACAACATATAAAAATAAAAACCACTGCCTTGTTGTAGCAACTCTCCAAGAGCTAGTAATAACAGCTAAGAATAGGTAAACATATATTGCATTTATTGCTATAAGCTTCCAGTATTTCCCCAAAATTCTCTTCTGCTAATAAAGGCAGGTAGATTTTTTGGTGCAAGAACCCCAAGTGCTAAGAAGTACTCCTGTTATTCCAGAAAGGGAAGCTCTAAAATTTCTCCTTTAACAATTACTTTTTTTTTCTTTTTTGAAGGGGGGAAGGCAGAGCAATTGGAGTTAAGTGACTTGTCCAAGGTCACATGGCTAGTAAGTGTTAGATGTCTGAGGCCAGATTTGAACTCAGGTCCTCCTGATTCCAGGGCAAGTGCTCTATTCACTGCACCACCTAGCCACCCTAACAATCACTTCTTTAGGAAACCCCACCGAAAGTATATCAAACTGTATGTCTATATGTTAGGGATTTTAGACATGATGCAGAGAAAGGAGTACTGCTCTGAGAACCTGTCCACCTGAGCTTCTGATTTTAGTTCTGTTGCCAATAAATTTAACCTTGTCCAAAGTACGGTCTTCCCAGATACAACCAAGTTCCCCCAATAGCATGTAAGCTCCTTGAGAACAGGTACTATTTCTTTTTTGTCTTTGCATGCCACATGCCTGCCACATACTGAGTACTCAGGAAACCTTTTCTGACTTAAACATCAGGCAAAGTTGTGCCATTTAATATGTAAAATCCTTTCAACTTTCAGATTTTATGTAAGAATTCACCCTGAAGTCCTGTAGAGGAACTTGCGTTATCGCATGGTTACTTCACAAATTATTCTCCACTTTGCAATTCTAGAGGATATCCTTCATCTACTGGTGAAATGAAAGATATAACTTTAAGCAAAGTAGGGGCGGGGGAGGAACCTTAAATATTTCTCAAGGAAACTATAGGATGTGCTATGCCCTTATCCAGAATCAGTACAATTTTTCTTCCTTGCCTATGACACTGGCCATTAATCTTTGTGACCATCCAAGTGGAAATCTAAGATGTCACCCATGCATAGCCTCATATTCATAGATTTTTAGGGACATATTTTTAAGTTCAACTTACTGAATCATTGAGCATTTTACTTTCTCTGATACAAATTGACTTTGATCCACAGCTGTCATACTAGTAGCAATCAGAAAATGTCCTTAAATTTTTTTAGTTGCTACATCATTTTTAAAGATTTCATATACACCTATTTGATTGCATTTGCAAATGCTTTCAAGGACATAATATTTACACAAAAGTAGCCTCTTAAAAGTAATCAGGGTTTTAATGCATTGAGACACTGCTTGTTTACTCAACCCATTCCAGTTCATAATTTAAGCATTTCAAATAACATTGCTTAGTTTTCCTTTTGAAAGTCTGCCATTTTTAGTTGTCAGTTGAAGTAAGTATAATAATCTTCAAGCGCTACATAAGCAGGATTCTGCCTTAAGAAAAAAAAGGGTGAAAAAAGGGTATTTGAAATAATGCTTTACCTATATTTTGTCATAAAGGTCAAGGGCCCCAAATAATACTCTGGAGTGATCACCATCCTCTGGCTAGTTTATCAAATATTTCCCCCAAAAAATTTTTTTTAAAACTAAAGGGTAAATTTTGCCACAGACCACATACTTGTGCATAAACAGATCCCAGGGAAGGACTGTCATGTAGAAGGGCAATTAGACTGCTTCTGTTTGACTGAAGAAGGTAGAACTGTGGCCCATCAATGGGAGCTGAAAAGAGGCAAATCTCAGCTGGAGATCAGGAGAAGCTTTCTAAGAATTAGAATTTTCCAAATCTAGAATGAGCTCCCTTGAGAAATGGCAGGTTGCCCTCCTTATAAGCCTGCAGTAGAGGTTGGTAGACCATTTATCAATTATGTTATAAAAGGGATTTCCTTCCTCATGATTGTTAAAATCTCTTCCATTTCTCCACTTCTTTGATTGCTTGATTCTGTGCTGTGTCTTTAGCACACAACCTTTGATCCACTCAATAGGTATTTTGGCAAGAATGTGGATGATGTTGATAGATGTCAGGTGAAATATTTCTGGAGGCATAAGTAAGGTCTGACTTCATTGTGCCTTAAATACAATCCTTTCACTAGCATGATAATCACTCCATGGGGAAGCAGTTTGGAGTAGTTGGCTTACTGAGGTCCTTAGATTGAATCACTTTTAAAGTAGAATAAAATTTTTTCCTTCTTTATAACTAATTTTTCATTTTGCTTCTTATGAGATGATGGCTTCTTTTATACTCAATGGGAATCCACAATAAATTTGCAGGGAAAACAAAATTATAACTCAGTATTTTATCCTCCCCAGCCCAACTTTATCTTAATTGAACTGCTATTAAGCAAGAATGAAAATAAATAATCTAAAATCCTCAAAGCAAATAAAACAGCTAGGATAAAAGGTCTATTGACAGACATCTAAAGTATGTTTAGCAACTGTCTGAACTACAAATATGAATTTCTGCTGAAACTACTTGTTATTAATTAGATACTGAGAGATGTATTTTATAAATTTTAGAATGACTCTAGTTAGACCATTAAAAATAAAAGCACTAAAATGATATGTTCTGAAGTCTGATTATTAATAACTCTCTCCTTCTCCCAGACATTCTGTCTCTGTTTCTCCATCTCTATATGCATATGTCTATATTTATATATGTGTGTGTATAGTTTTTATTTATATATGTAAATTTTATCTCTGTATATACATATATGCATTTCTATACATAAATACAAAGCACTGAAATTTCACATATCTATATGTACACATGTATATGTATATATGTGTGCATACACACGTGTATACACATACACACAGATATGAAGTTTCAGTTTTTTTATTGTCCCTGTAATGGGAGTTTGGCATATGTGTAAACTACCCAAAGGAGTGACAACCATATGGAATATTCTAGGGAACTTGTTTCCAAGACACTGCAGCAAGTGTGAACATTTTGCATTGGCCAACTAAAATGTTTCAAATGGCCTGACAAAGCAAAGGAAGTTAGAGAAGAGGGCTTGCCTTGTAGTTAAGTCTAAGGGTTGAAGTGTGTCATTCCCTCAGAACTAATGAGACCATATAGCAAGGAGCAGAGTCCTGAAGTTCACCTGCTTCCTCACCCCCCTCTTAGGCCATGTGACCCAGAGAACCTGAATCCAGTGTTTTGGCCTTTTTTTTTAAATGTTCTTGGTTAAAGGAGTAGATTATTTTATCTGGTCTGAGAAGGCAAGTCACAAGGATTTGGAATTTCAAGCCAGTTAAGTGTAATGTTAATGGAATAGTAAGATTTTCCTGTCCATTAATAGGTCTATGTGACCACATGCATTTGGTCATGGATGTCTTTATGCTTTCACAGCTGTGATACATCTTGAGTCACATAGAGCCCATTGGGGGAAGAACTTGCCTAAGGAGTAGCTTGCTTTGGAAGGGACTTGCTTGTAGGAAGCCTTTCACAGTTTCTGGTACTAAGCTAATTAGGCACTGAGTCATGTGGGTTGTGGTGCCTTCTGGCTTTGAGCCTATTAGTTGAAAACTATATATATTGGGAGGCTGGTATTTTACTTTGGGGGTTCTCTCATGAGAAGGACCTTTCAATTCTCTAGACAGGACTCTGCATAGCCATTTGTTAAAAGTGCCCCAACTACTCAGAGATTGGAACTCTCTCAATCCTGTGGTATGTGTGTATGATTGTATTACTTTCTTCCGACAATCCTTATCTGAAATTAAAGTAAGACTGCTAACACTTTAAAACTTGTCTTTCCTTTAGCAAAGCAGATCAAAGAACTTGTTCTAGCAGGCAACCCTAGGTGTGCTAGGGTACTTGCTAATATACTGAGCAATAAACCCTGTGGAGCAAGGGTCTGGGGAAAATTTCCCCCTGGGCTTTGGACTTGAACTTAGGGCAAATAATACTATATAGGAACTGAACTAACCTGTGAAACCAATGTGGTATGACAGGAGGAGGAAGGGAATTATGCCCCTAATGTAATGGACAGATATATGCTCATTCTTTCTCTATCTTTGAAGTAAGTATATATGTAGATATGTGTGTGCATACATATACATATATATATATACACATACACATACACATACACATACACATACACATACACATGCATATGCATATACATATACATATATGGGCCCCTAAAACAGTGATAACATAACTATTAGGTATTTAAGTCAATGACAGAAAAGAGACTCCTCATTTCCCTCAGGATAGTACAGAACTCTTAGTGGCAAAATATAACAGGCTTTCCTGGACCTGAGAGAAGAACCCCAGTCAACCATGTATAATCCTGTGTCTGGAAGGCTGAACCTTGTATGCATTTGACAAAGGAGACAATGTCAGTATCTTTATTCAAGAGTTACATGTGCAAAATTTAGCAACAGAGGGAGGAAGTGTATTGATCAGTAATGCCCAGGAAGACAATGGTACATTTGTCATTTCCATGTCCCTGCCCCTCATCATCTCCCTTCTGAATTACTGCAATAGCCTGTTGTGTGTTCTTTCTGATTCTAGTTTCTACCCTCTACCATCCACCCTTCAAACTGCTTCTTCAAATAGAACTTCCATTCCTTATTTTAGAAACGACAGTAGCTCCCACTTCAGATTCCTTTAAACTGTGCTCAGTAGAGTCACAAAGTTCCATGGGATCTTTTAAAATTAGAATTAGGTTCACCTAAATACTAGGTGAAGTTTCAGATTTTTTTTTCACATTTCAAGGTTTGTGTGAGGATCTTGTCTATGAAGCTAATTCCTTTTTCTTCTTCTAAAGATCATACTCATCCTCACCTTGAGAGCCATCAAGGACTATGCCAGAAATGAGCAGTGGGCCAGAAAATATTTATATTTGTTTCCTTGGTATTTAAATGAAACACAACCTACCTAAAAAAGAGGGAAATATTCTAAAAACTTGAAAAATGAAGTTAATATCTTTTATTTTGATTGTTCAATCATTTCAGTTACAGCTGAGTCTTTGTAACCCTATTTGGGATTTTCTTGGCAAAAACCCTGAAGTGGTTTCCCATTTCCTTCTCTGTCTCATTTTCCAGATGAGGACCTAAGGCAAATAGAGTTAAGTGACTTGCCTAGGGTCATACAACTAATTGTGTTTTTTGTCCTTACTTCTTGAAGATGATTAAAGTGATGTCACTATATTGGAATTAAGATACAGTGTGTTCAACTGTGGCTAATTTGACCAATAGGAGCTGACAGGGCTCTACCACAGGTCAGGAACAAATAGTCCATATGAACATTTGGAGTGGAGTTCTCTTTAAACTTGTGCATCTCGTGATTCTTTTGAGATACTGTAATTCTGCTTCACTCATAGAACACAGCGCTTTCTTTGATGTAGGCACACTATGCTGGCCAGTCCTTTGTTAATGTCTTCCATGTCATACAAATGATTCCAGAGTTCTTCAGATAAACCTTGATAGGGTCCTTGTATCGCTTCTTCTGAAATATGAGCATTTGCTTTGTGTGAGTTCTCTATAAAATAGTCTTTAGGAAAATATATGTTTGGCATTCAATAATATGGCTAGTCCATTGGAATTGTACTCTCTACAGTAGAGTTTGAATGGATGGCAGTTTAGCTCAAGAAAGGACCTTAGTGGTTAGTACCTTATCTTGCCCTGGGATCTTCAGAATTTTCCTAAAACAATTCAAATTGAATAAATTCAGTTTCCTGGTATGGCGCTGGTCTACTGTACAGGTTTCACAGGTATACAACTATAAGATAAGCACAATGGCTCCATAGACCTTCAATTTGGTAGGTATCCTACCTTTTCTGCCCCACACTTTCTTTTGGAGCCTCCCAAATACTGAGCTAGCTCTGGCAACGCATACATCAACCTCATCATCTATGCGTACATCCCTGGAGAGTATACCGCCAAAGTAAGTGAACATATCTACAGTGTTCAAAATTTCTCATTTTCTGTAACTGATAGTTTCACACATAGATGGTATGATGCTGGCCGGTGGAGAACCTGTGTTTTCTTTGTGTTAATTTTTAAGCTAAAAATACCACAAGTAGCAGAGAATTTATCCATGATCTGTTGCATTTCAGCCTCAGATGTAGCATTGAGTGCACAATCATCTGTGAAGAAAAAAAATCATGCATCAACTCTCCCTCACACAGTTAGTAAGTGTTTGAAGCCAAAGTTGAACTCACGAAGATGAGTCTTCCTAACTTCAAGCCCAATACTCTGCCCACTGTGCCACCTAGGTGCCCATTTAAAAAAATTTACATTACCTAAATTCCCTTTGTATTTCTCCTCCTTTATCCACTCAGAGAGCAATCCCATATAACAAAGATTTTTTTAAGAAAAAGAAAAATGAGAGAAAAAATAATCAAAACCAGTTGATGAATCAAAAAAGAAAATCTGACAATATATACAACATCCCACAGTATAGAACCTCCACCTCTGCATAGGACTTGGAGGAGGTGTTTTCTCATATTGAAGTAGAGAAATCTTAATGGCTACCACAAATTCCAACTCTACCACCTTAGTATTTATTGTTACTAGTGCTTCTATTGCTAACAATAATGGCAATAAAATATCCAAATATAATTAAATTATCTTTAATACATATAGTATAATAATGTCATCTTCCCTTAATATAGATTACTGTCCAAAAAACCAATACAAATTTTACTTCCTTACAATTTGCCATGGATAGCTAAACAGATGCAAATAATCACTCCACAAATATTTTCCTTTCTTTTATACTACATGTATTAACATTTCAAAAAAAGTCTAAAAATAATGTTCTCTTAGATTAAATACATACTACTCAGTGTGGATTCCAAGGTCTTCTATAACCTGATCCCACTTGATTTTGCCAGTCTCATCTCCTCTATCCCCATCAGAAGCCATTTATTTTAATTGGACTGGACTCCTCAACTATTAACATATTATTTCCATTCTTAGCTCAGTGACTTGGTTTCTGCTCTTCCAGGTACCCATTCTCTTTGCCTTTGCAATATTAAATAATCCATAAGACCCAGTTTAATGCTCATCTGCCCCAAGACACTTCCCCTGAGGATCCTAACCCAGGGTGATCTCCCTGTTCTACTTTACTAATTGTCTCGCGGCATTAAGTATTTTATTTTATTAAGTATTTTAGAATGCACTGTCTTGTTCCACATTTCATGTGTGTAGATCTTGCCTCAAGACCAATACTATAAGCTACTTAGGCCCAGGACTATTTTTTACACTTCTTTCAAATACTTTACAGTGCCTAGAATATTGCTGTGAATACTATAAGCACTAAAAATACTTGGTAATTTGTTGAATGGTATGCTTTAAAAGTCTGTCAGTCAATCATTAAATATTTATTAAGCATTTACTATGTCTAGGCACTATGTTGTGCTGAGTATACAAAGAAAGTCAAGTGACAGTCCTGTTCTCACTTTCCTATTTCCTGTTTTAGAGTCCTGTCTACTAGACTTCATGTCTCATCAAACTATAAAACTGACCAGCTTTCTTAGTTTGTTATATGAGACTGTCTCTAACATATCTGAACATCTGACTCTTATTCTGAATCTCAAGTGTCTAACTTTTGCTCTCTCAAAATATAGTGATCAATATAAAAGGTAAA
>CM053597.1:79289227-79321862 GCA_028646575.1 Pseudocheirus occidentalis
ATGAGCTGTGGAGTCTGCAGATTGAAATAAACTACTTGCTCTGTTTGTTTTTTTTGTTTTGTTTCCTCTCTCCTACTGATCATTCCATCAGTTATAATCATACTTTACAATCTGACTAATGATTAATGTGAAGATATTTGTAGATCCTATATTTGACTGCATGCTGCCATGATGGGGGGGAGGGTAGGGGCTGAAACTCAAGGGACTGTAGAACTGAATGTTATAAACTAAAAAAAAAAAAAGTGTGGCATTTAAAGTCATATAACGCCAGGTTCAAATGTAGATTATTACTGTATAACCTTGGGTAAGTCACTTACCCCATGTGCCTCAGTGTCCTGATCTGTCAAAGGGGTTAAATAAGATGACTTCTAAGGTTATTTCCAGTTCTACACTGATAATCCTGTGAAACAGACTGAAAGATTTAGAACTATCCCTAAAAAGACAGAATGGCATGGGACTATGAAAACAGATCACATACAGACTTACAAAAACATATACCAAAACCAGAAAGAAATTTAGCCTATGAAATATGTATTAGACTTACTCCAAGAAAGCATACATATATCCCTAAGGAAAAGAATGGAGGTGTTGAGGACAAATGCCAAGAACTGAAATGTCCTATCTCAGAAGAAGGGGACCCTGACTCTGTTGTGGTTCTCCAAGGACATGTAGCCTTACAACACACTCAGAGTTGTTATGCCGCTCTGAAAGTTATCTTGTTATCTATTTGGTTTTCTTAGTGTCAATGTGGAAGGATAAGAAAAAACTTTTCAGATTCATTGTTATGCATGCCATGAATTACTAAGGAACAAACTGTTTTCCTTACCCAGCCTTATCTGCAGAAAGCGGCATGTTTTTACTCTGCTTCTCCCTGGAAAAACAGTGATCTGCTAAAGACGCCTCACAAGGTGAGTTCTCATCACCTCTTTGTCCTGACAACTAATCTTTTCTTGAACTCAGGTGACTGAGGATGGGCTATTATACTTCTCTTTGAAAAGTGGCTGCATTTATCTTTATCCTTCTGAGAAGTCATAGTTGCCATGCCCTTGGACTAGAGCTAGAAGTCATCAGAAAGCTTCTGATGTTCAATTATTCGTACTTTTTATTCTCTATCGCATGTTGTGACTCAGCCTGATGTCCGAAAAACAATTAGTCCAATTGAAGACCATTATTTAGAGGAATCAAAGCCAATTATACCAGTTAGAAAATGTCCTCCATGATTATCATCAAATGTGCAAGCTTTTAAAAACAAACACAATCTTTATTACTTCTTTACGTTCTGAACTCTAATGCATAGGGTAATTAGTAGACTCTTCACATTTCCATTGTTGCAATTAGAGATATGAAAGCTACTTTTTGAAAAAGGAAGCATATTGATGTAAAAAAAAAAGTCAAATGTAACAGGCTTAAAATGATTATAGGTAGTGAAGCAGGAGACTTGGTTTGCTTTATGAGAATATATTATAAATGTGTAAGCCTGTCTAATATTCATACCCTTTGGCAATAAGGGCGCTGAATGTAAGCTTCCTGATGGCAGGGACTGTCTTTTGCCTCTTTTTATATCTCCAACATAGTGCCTGGAAGAGGGTAGGTGCTTAACAAATGTTTACTGGTTGATTGAAAAGAGAACATTAATGAATGCTCAGGGGTGGGACATGACTTTCTCTAAATGATTTTGTTTCTTTTTTTATACATCATACTAATTGAAACTTGCTTTCCTCTTTCCTTTCTCCAAAATACTCCAGGGCAGCCTAGTTAATGAAACTTTTACTATGGTAGTGTGGGAAGAAAGCAGATACTTATGGGTTAGGCTCACTTAGTAGTTGGCTAACCTTGGGCAAGACCCTCTCTGAATTTCGGTTTTCTCAGTTGTAAAATGAGAGAGTTGCAATAGATGGCTTCAAGTGCTTTATAACTTTGACATTTTAAAGATTTTTACTAACCTTCTAGAGTTCTCATGCATTCATGGTGCATTAGCTCAGTCACATTCATTAATATGACATGGGTGAATTCTAATATGGGAGGAGATATCTAAAGCCCAGCCTCCAAATCAATGTTTCTTATTCTTCTTTATCACAATTCTAAACATTGCAACAAATATGAAATGAACCTGCACACTCACCCCCTCTGGCAGGGATTCTCAAGTTTTTTGTGTCATGGACCTCTTGGTCAGTCTGGTAAACCCTATAGACTCCTCAGAATAATGGTTTTAAGTAAAATAAAATACAGTGGATTCTAAAGTAAACCAGTTATACTGAAAAAGATATCAAAAATATATATTAAAAAATAAAGGTTCACAGAGCACAGGTTATGAACTCCTGCTTTAAGAACCATATGCATGCAAATAGGTATACACAGAAATACACATTCTATTCATACTTCTTTTCTTTTGGAGGGGGGAAGGCAGGGCAGTTGGGGTTAAGTGACTTGCCCAAGATCACATGACTAGCATGTGTCAAGTGTCTAAGGCTGGATTTGAACTTAGCTTCCCCTGACTCAAGGGCCAGTGCTCTATTTACTGTGTTACCTAGTTGTCCCTGTGCTTTTTACTTTCTTTTTTCACATTATAAAGATGTACACCACTGTGTAGATTATAATAAGCATTCATAGTGTTGCAAATAGGTACACGAATATGACTTAAACGTGGCTCTTTTATGAGGACAGTTCAATCCCAGTGGTTACTCTCATGGCCTCAATAGATAATTGATATAACATAGAGGAGTGGAAAGCAGATGTTTGCCATCAACCAAGGTATGTGAGATTATTTAGCATTTCTTTCAGAAGGCTTGATTCTTGCTGACAGTCTGACCCCAGTCTTTTTGGGAATGCAGCATCTGATTGAGATAATGTTCACTGATATTAACAGATCTTTTTGTTGGTTATCAGAGGCAATAAACGATTATTACTTTAGTGTTTGTTCATGCAGGTCATAAAACAGAAGTTTGCTTGTTCTTAATATATTTCATATATATATATATATATGATCAAAACCTGTTTTCATCCTCAATTATTTTTCCTATTGATATACGGTGAAGTTTTTTTATATTGGGAGGAGTTGGCAATATATAGTATGAATCTAACAATAAGGCCTATTATTGAAAATAAACTACCTTTGAATTTTGCTTATTTTTCTGTTTCCAGTGACTGTAACCTGCATCCTCCCACTCCCATTCCCTCTCGCCCAACTGTATCCTTTCTACCTAAGCATATGTTTACTACCTTTGAAACTATTTTATTTATTAACTTGACGTTAAGCTCCAGTTCTGACCTCTCTCTGAAGCCTTTCCTGAGACACAATAAGTTTCTGGTTTTGACCTTTTTTTGCACCTATTGTTTATGTCGCACAATTAGCCCTTTATTTTGCACTAACATATTTTTCTTCACAACTACCACTTAATTGGGCATGTTATCAGTGGAAAGACTTGAAAATTTTTTTTTTTTGCTTTTTTGAAGGGGAGAAGGCAGAGCAACTGGGGTTAAATGACTTGTCCAAGGTCACACAACTAGTAAGTGTTAAGTGTTTGAGATTGGATTTGAACTCAGGCCCTCCTGCCTCCAGGGCTGGTGCTCTATTCACACACCACCTAGCTGCCCCAAGGTTTGAATTCTAATTCCACTACAGCCTACCTTGGGCTTTCTTCAATAAGTCATCTTCCTTCCTTTGGGCCTCAGTTTTTCCTTCTACATCTAACAGGGCTAGAGCTGATGTCTCCTGGACCATATGCTTAGAACTGGAAGACTGTGGAATGATATGACAACCCTTGGTTTGCATGATGGCAAAAGAGCTGCCCTATAGAGGATTTGGCCACTGAGTCAGGCAGAGACAATTTTTACTCTCATGTTCTTCTTCTCTCCTGAATGTGTGTCTTGAAACTTTGAGTGAGAGGAATGGAGTATTCCACATGGCATTGAGCATGTGTTGGGTAGGTGAGCTTAAGACTGAATCTCAAGGTGCTGACTACTTCTTCTCATTTATTACTCTTTCCCTGAGCATAGGTGATTGAGCAGTGATCCTGAGATGGACACTTCTAGCTTTAAAGGGAATTTCATGAGTTCAGGGGGCCAAGAGTTCCTGGATTCCAATGATTTAATCTAATGCCCAAATCTGATAGCTTTTTCTCAGTCCTCATTCTTGATCTCTTTGTAATATTTGACACTGTTTAATCTTCTTACTAGAGGTTTCATATGCATCTAAAACTCAACATGCCCAAAACAGAACTCATCATCCCTCTCTGCTTCCCCTTTTAAAATTCTCCTCTGCTAGAATGATGGACATTGAAATCTATTTTTTTTCTTTTGTTCTCTTCCCAATATTATCATGGAAAAAAAATTTCTCCCAAATTCTGAATGGTGTAATTGCTACCATATTAATATTTGGTTATACCCAAACAAGGGGTGTAAATTTGAACATTTATGCATAATTTATTGGCCATTACAAAGGTCAGACTTCCACTAAACATTCTTCTGGTGCTTTATCATAGCCTGGATTTTGTGTATTTTTTGTCCCACTTCTGTCAATTCCTCACCATCTTGGTATATAAGGGACCTTCTAAGACCAAGCTAGTTGAGAGTAAACCTCTGGAAGTTCAAATCAAGCTTGAAGGACTTAAAAGCACAGAAGCAATAATAAATTTGGTGTCTGTTTCCTAAAAATTTGTACAATCAAGTTTTGAGAAGCTCATCACCAGAAGGTTGGCCACCATATGATTTTTTTTTTCTTTCTGGAAGGGGTAAGAATTGGAGATGAAAAGAACTCAATTCTGATAAATAAAGTGAGGAAGGGATGCAGCTAGCATCAGTGGAAGAATTCCCTTTGATCTTTTTTTATATTGGAGCACATAGATTAAATCTGAGTTGTTTTAATGATTTTAACCTTTTTTTATTCATACAGAAAAAGCCTAGGACTCATTTTGATAGAACCTAGGAGTCTGGTACATTTAACCATTATTCCTATATATTTAGTAAAAATATGCTCAACAGAAATAAAGAACATTCTCTACCTAGTCTGGCTGAAATGAAAGAACCACATATTCATCATGATTGTACCCTATTAGACACCAACCAGACCAGATGATGTAAGCTCATGACCCTCAGATGCAGAGAGGCTTAATGCACCACTAAATTACTATAATGTTATAGTATGCAGGAAAAGACATTAAATTTTTAACAGGGCAATTGACTGCCTATAGTTCAATCTTCAAACACACTGCTTAAGAAAAACTATAATAGTCATGCTCTGGTACCATGACATATGTCAGTGGTCTCTAAAGTTTTAAGATAAAAAGATCTGGTTTCTATCTGACAACCACATATCCCAACATAAAATGGGATCCATCTTCACCCAACCTCAAAAACAGTGAAGAAAGCACAATGGGCAATAAGGAAGTATAAAATAAAATAAAAAAAACAAACAAAAAACCACAGATTAAACCAAGAACATTATAGCTTGTTGAGATTGTTGCCTGTGTCAATTAGCAATTGCCATTTAAAAGTAAGGCAATGACTGGGAATAGCTAAACAAACTGTGGTGCAGCAGGATGCAATTAAGAATGTTAAATATTAGGAACATAAAGAAATATGTAATGAGGTGAAATGAGATAATGAAGAAAGCAGTCATGAAAGTTAAAAATTCACAGACTTTAACAACAGAGAGAAAAAATTCTTTCATGTACCTGTGATTTCACTGTGTCCCCAAGGGCAAATACTAAGTAAGCCCTTCATGCCTAATTCTTATGTATGTTTCCATCAGTACTCATTAGGGAAGCCACAAAACAATGGAGAGCTCTCCTTTTACTTCTTTTAATGCAAAGATGACTGACATCCATCTCAGATTGTGATGGCCTCTCATTTTCACTGCATGACTGATTCTCTTTCCTTTCTAATCATATGTTAATAATGATGATTTTCATGACACTGCAGTAAGTTTACACTCATCTGAGGGCTTTCCCTTTAGTTTACTCGTAATTTCAATTATTCTAAGACCACGATATTTCTTGACTTGTAGTCATACAGAATCACAGAAAAAATCAGTGCTGAAGAAATGAAGACTTGTGGCAATCAACACTGACCACTGGAAGGTTTTGTTTGGGGGGGGGGTGTGAGGGCAATTTACCAAACATTATAAAAGCCATTCTTCCCCCTCACTCCCCCCCCAATTTGATTCCAGAACCAGCTTAGTCATATGTAGCATCTAAGATAGTCATAATTGCTGGACTAATTTGATATATGCCCACCAATCATATGATATCATATGCCCACCAATTTGCATATGATAGTTTGTGCAACATTATTTTTCATCTGCTTTCTTTTTCTGGTGTTAATGGTCTATTTCCCAAAATTTCCAATCAATCTAATGACATTAAAATGTGGGATGCTGTAGAAAATTATCTGTGAAAGCCAGACTTTTTCATGTTTTCACCAAGGATATCATCAGTGAGTATATAGACCTTTCTCATAAAGATTATAGTCATTACTAAAATTTACATAGTGCAGTAAGGTCTGTAAAGTACTTTATTTTATATAGTACCTAATTTGTTCCTCAAAACAATATTGAACTGATTTCTTATTTGTCTTTTTGCATAATACGATGACATATGATCCTGTCTATCTTTTCCTTTCATTCAGATGTTTTCAAAGCCGTTTTCAAAGCCATTTCCAAGCGCCTTAAAAATGATGTCACTTTTAGAATGAATTTTTTTAGTATTTATTCAATCAAGTTCAACAATTCCTCCAGCTAAAAGCTAAAGAAAGGTCTTCTAAAATGGCAGAGTACAAGTTGTTGTGGGTCCGTCATTTGTGTCTGACTTTTTATGACCTCATTTGGGGTTGTCTTTGCAAAGATAGTTTGGAGCAGTTTGCCATTTCCTTCTTCAGCTCAATTTACAGATGAGTAACTGAAGTAAACAGGGTTAAGTGACTTGCATTACACAGCTAGGAAGTATATGAGGCAAGAACTGAATTCAGGAAGATGTGTATTCCTGACTTCAAGCCAGGCAATGTATTCACTGTGCCACCTACCTGCCCTAAGTACAAGTGAGATGGTTCAATTATTATCCCTGTGAATATAGATCACAATTAAAAAGTGATATATTTGTTTCATTCTTCTTTCTTGTCAAAGCTGTTTAAACCTCAAATGACCCAGGACATAACTGGCTTACTAGGGATATGCAACGTAGACCTTGTAGACACAGCACAAATAAAACTCAGTAGAAGGAGAGTACTAACAGCTCTAGACCACCAGGTAAGGATTCAGGAAAGGTGAAATCTGAGCTGAACTTTGAAAGAAGAAATGGATTCTGAAAGTCAGACATGAGAAGAAATTGCATTCTAGACTTACATGGGATGGCTTATGCAAAGGAATGGAGGCAAAGAAACAGAATTTTTGGAGAATAGCTATTCATCACATTTAGTTGGAATATAGAATTCTTGAAGGGGAATATAAGAAATTAGCCTGGAAAGGTGGGTAGGAACCACATGGTGGGGAACCTTACATGCCAGATAGCCTATATGCAATGGGGAGTCAAGCAGGTGAGTGAGGAATGGCAAAACTACAGAGAAAAGAAAAGAAAACGAGAGAGAGAGAGACAGAGAGAGAGTGAGAGTGTGTGTGTGTGTGTGTGTGTGTTCCATGTAGGTGTACCAACATAAACAGAACGCACTGTGGTAGAGCATAAAGAAATTCAAGATAAAAGTATTCAGTTCTATCTTGTACTCTGCCAGTAACCTAATAATAAGAAACAAATACACCTCACATTTCTGTATAATATTAAAATTTAAAGAGCCATGAAGTTTCCTCATTACAACCTTGAGAAGTAGGACATGCAGTTCTTATCAACCTCATTTTAAAGATGAAGGAAATTTAGGCCCAGGGAGGCAAAGAACATGGCCAGGTTTGGTACCTAGAAGCAAGATATCAGAGTCCCCAATATTCTTAGGATTACCTGTTATTTATGAACAAATGCAAGAGACATCCTTGCTATTTAATTCTCCAAGTATCTTTTAGTTCAACTTTTTTTCTTTTTTTTTTTTTTTGGAGGGCAGTCGGGGTTAAGTGACTTGCCCAAGGTCACACGGCTAGTTTTTTTGTGTGTGTTAAGTGTCTGAGGCCGGATTTGAACTCAGGTATTCCTGACTCCAGGGCCGGTGCTCTATTCACTGTGCCACCTAGCCACCCCTTAGTTCAACTTTAATTGCATTTCTTACCTGACTTTTAAACATTTTTCTTCTCCTTCCTTGAACGCATTATACCTACAATCTGAGTGAGTCATTCATTGGTAATCTACAACCCTTGCTTCTAAAGTCACCTAATATTGGCTGTTCAACTTCAAACATAGGAGAAATATCCATTAGCATTAACATCCTGCTGTACCCAAGATATTTCTCACACTTTCCTATTTCATCTTCAGATACATATGAATACTGAGACCATTACTAATGTCAATTTCTGTCATATTCTCAAGAATTCTTGGGTCAAGTAGTTTTGAGAATTCTAATAAAGAATTCATGTATTACATTTTTTTCTATAGTCTTATGCAATACATATATGGAAGAAACAATCTTTTTTAACAGGAAGATTTCCCCACATCTGTAAGAAATACTTTCTATACTCAGTGGTTTTACCATTAATGAATATATGTCATTGCTTCTTTTTCGAGAAGGTAAACAAGCCAGGAGATAAGGAGAAGAGAAGTATATTCTGCAAACAAGGAATTTGGTAAACCTTTCCATATGTTTCATTACACTGTGGCTTAATGCAGATAGATAATAGAATGATAGTTCCAGAAAGTTAGAATTGGAAGCAGCCTTAGATGTTATATAATCCAACTTAGACCCAAAGCAAGAATCTCTTCCCTAAAATCCCCAGAGACCTCTAGGGAAAGCTAACTCATATACTGAGGTAGCCCATTCCATTTTTGTTAGAAATTTTTCCCTTTTGCCATTAAAACCTATCTTATTCAATGGCTCTAGTACAGCCCTCTGGGACAATGCAAAACAACCCCCCATTCCATATTTCATCCTTTCAAATATTTGAAGAAATTGATCATGGGCCCTCTTCTCCTTGGTCTCTTCTTCAGGTAAATATTTCTAGTCGTTTCAACTGATTGTTATATGGTTGCTTTGCATATAATCAGATAGGTTTGACTCTCACAGAGATTTATAGAAATAATGTATTTTGAAGACTAATATAAAAAAAATTCATGCTCTATGTGCTATTTTCTCTTTCCTTCTACCTATTTCCTAGTTTCAGTTCTTTGGGAAGTACTCCAACCTTAAATATGATGAGTCAGTCTCCATATACCACATGGAAATGAACAATTCTGCATATGCCATGATCACTTTCATCTATTTAAAAAGATGTTTGGTCACAGACTTGGTGGAGTTTGTAAACACATATGCTATAGAGACACAGTCAGTTAATAAAGATTTATTAAGCACCTATTTATTAAACCAAAGTATTAAGTGCTGGGCATAAAGAATAGAGTCAAATGAGGTCCATGTTGTCAGGGCGCTTACCATCTGATGAGAGAAACAACAAGCAAACCAATATGTACAAAAAAGCTATATACAAGATAAATGGTGAAGATGCTAGAATTAGGAGGGGTAGAGAAAGGCCTCTTGTAGAAGATAGGATTTGTGTTGGAACTTAATGAGGGAGAACATCCCAGGAATGTGGGATCTGGCAGAGAAAATGCCCAAAGTTCAGAGATGGAGTGTGTTGTTTACAGAAAAGGAAAAAAAGTTCCAGTGTCACTAGACTGAAGGATATTATGGCAGGGAGTAAGGGGTAAAAAAGGTGGAAAGGTAGGAGTGGTCTACATTATGAAGGGTTTTCTGTGCCACGTAGGGGATATTATATTTGACCCTGGAAGCAAGAGGGCACACTGGAGTTTGTTGAATGGGTGGGGAAGGTGAAATGATTAGATCTGCATGTTAGGAAAGTCACTGTGGCAGTGGAAGAAAAAATGGATAAAGACTTTAGGCAGGCAGACTCATAAGCAGGCTATTTCAATAGTCCAGACATGAGGTGATGAGGAACTGCACCAATGTCAGAAGAGAGAAGAAGCCATATTGGGGAGACGTTGCAAAGCTGAAATTGACAGGCTTTGGCAGAACAATAGAATGGATAGGGAGAAGGGGAACAGTGGTGAGAGACAGTGAAGAGTTGAGGATGAGTTGAGTCTAAGACATGGTAATTAAATCCACTACAGCTGATGAAGTTACCAAGTGAAGTAGCACAGCAGGAGACAAAAAGAAGGCCCATATCTGTAGTTAGAGGACATGATCTAAATAAGGATCCAGCAAAGGAGAATGAGAAAGATGCCAGATAGATGGAATAGGAACACACTGTAAGATATTGGAAAAAATGGTGGACCTGAAGGAATGAGACCTAGTTTCAAATCCCACTGTAGAAACTAACTATCACTATCTATGGGTGAGTGACTTTACCTAAGTTTTCTTATCTGTGTAATGGAGGTTATAATTGAATAATTTCTCTCATTTGTACCATTATTATTATGGGTAGAGACAATTCTACTGGACCACTTAATAGGCAAAGGAACTTTGTGAAAAGCAAAGTGAGAAAAAAGTCAAGGAAAAGACACCCTCTAGGATTTTGGTATCCTAGGAAACTTTCTTAGACACAGAAGCAAAGCAATGCTTTATGGTGGAAATTCCATAGGACTTAGTTCAGAATTACCTGTGAACTCAGGCAAGTCATTTAGCCCATCTCACTTTCTTTGCCAATAATATGTGGATGTAACAATATTAGAACTGCCCAATTCTCAGAGCTATCGTGGGGATCTTTTATTTATTCATCCATTCAATAAAGAGTGAGGACCTATTCTGTGGTAAGGCATTATTCAAGGGCTAAATCTGTGTAATATTCAAATACTATAATATATCTTTTACCTCAATGATGTAGCAGTTCCATTTAAAAATCATCAAAGCCTGTCCATTCCCAGCCATCCTATGTGACTCCATGTTTTTGCTTTTTCTTGGTACTTTGAGGGTACCAATGGTCCAATAGTCCTCCCATCTGATACTGGATCAAATGAGATATTTATAAAGCTCTTAGCATGGTGCCTGGCACATAGTAGGCACTATTGAAATGTTAACTGTTATTATTGTTGTTTTCCCCTGCTCTTGCCACATGACCAGCCTACCTTTTCTTCTTGTCACACAATTTCTTATAAGTATCTTTTACTTCTTCTTTAGTGTCCTATTAGGCATAAGTTGCAGACTGCTTAAACCCACTGCCTTTCCATCTGTGTGGTGCTTATCTTCATTCTTTGCAGAAAATTCTCCAGTTCTCACTGTCATATGGCAATACTGTTAAAACTGTCAGTACTGAACTGATGGGCCTTTACTTTTATTAGCAGTGATCCAGCCCTCTTTTCACCTATAAACTTACTTGACTGTCCATCTGAACTGTCTGTAAGAGTCATACATACTTTTGTACAAGTCCTATAGTTTATCCATCCAAATGGATGTTAAAATCTGGCAATAAGAATTCTTCATCCACTTGGTTTTTCATCTACGTGTGGACAAGCAAACTTCTTTTGTGTGATTACAGATCTCTTTGAGGGGCTCTGAAATGTCTGGGGCTTAATGCAACCAGTGCAAAGTCATCCACAAACAGGAGCAGGTAGAAGATCGTACCCACTTTCAAGTCCTTCCAGACCAAGATTCTGCTTTAGCTCTCCTCTGACACTGTAAAAAAATACCTTTAGAGAGCATATGTCTTCCTGTTTTATGCCTCACTGGATGTTTATTATAAGAGGGTCATTGCATAGGGTAAATTCTGGTGTATCAATGTGAAAGCCCTTTTAAAATTGTAATGCACTATTTTATAATTACAAGGGATTAATCAAGACAAAGGCTACTTAAGATTCAATCTGCGTAGGATTTGGAAATTGCAACGGCAAAAATAGATAATAGGAACATGTGTTAGAATATGACAAGGCATGTTATGATGACAAAGGAAGGGAAGCTGGAGGTTTCAGTCAAACTAAAAGATAGAAAATGCAGTATTTGACAGAAAGAAATCTATCAGTTTCAGACTAAGGAGAGATGGATAGTAATCCAGATGATCAGTCTAGGTCTTTAGATAGATTGCTTCCTTAGAGGGGAAAAAAGGTGATTCATTCAGCGTTCAATATAACCTGAAAGAAATGTCCCTTAAAACCATCTTTTTTTCCCATTATTTTTCTAATTCCATGTTCATCAAAGCAAACTTCTGATATATAGTTTGGCCCCTCAGTGAAAAAATACAAAGGAAGGAGTGTCCTAAAGAAAACTGATCCTAGTTCTTGGGGCCATGTTTGGCTTCAATTTTAAGTCAATTTATTGACCTTCATGTTTACAAGTCAGTGTCTTTTAAGACTGATTAGTATTAACAAAGCACCCTAAGGAGCAGCGGACAATCAGATTTCCCAATGTGTAAGACCATAGCACCAGACCTTGGTCTGAAGCAGTTTGGTATTTTGGGACTGTGAAAAGAGGACTAGAAGTCAGGTGACCTGGTTCAAGTATGAGCTCTGCCACTAAGCAGCTAAGTAAACTTGGCCAGGCACCCTTTCTGGGCCTCAATCTTCTCATTTGTAAAATGAGGAGATTGAATCGGTCTCTTCCATTTTTAATCTTGGATGACAATTTTATTTCAACCCTGGATTTAGAATAAAATTCCTACTTCATTCAGAATAGAAGATAATTGCACAGAGGTATGTAGAATAAGGAAAAGCGAACAGTTGGCTGAAATGATCTGAGCTCATCACTAAGACACTGAATTTTATTACATGTTCAAATTTTGAACCTGGTTCCCTTAGGCAAGTCAAAGTTAATACTGAATTTTAATCAACATTGAATTATTGAGATGAAAAGGACCTTATCTAATCCAGTGCCCTCATTTTGCCTCTCAGTTCAGTGTGATTTCTACTATAACAATCTCCTTCCCCCCTTTCCCAAGAAATTTCATTTCTTCTCCTCATTTCCCTGCTACTGAACCTGCTGACTTTATGGCCCATGGCAGAAGAACCGTGATGTATTACAAAGAGGTGATAGAACTGATTCCCCCAGACATTTTCAAGAATAAGGTAGATGCTGGGAAGGAAGAGAGCTTGGTGGAAGAAGTCTGTCACTTGAGAGAGATCAAACGGGAGATAGTAAAAGAAAAGATCATTGAAAAATCTCTACTTTAAAATTTTTCTGCCTCTTTTTTTGCTCAGAACATAACCAATAGGGATCTGGGGCACAAGTGATTTAGTCCAAAGACAAAGGACACTCTACTTTTCATAGATTACTCATATAATTTTCACAAGTGAGGGAAAGATCATGGGAGTTTGGCCTTTGAAAGGGAAGAGAAGTGGTAGAATGAAGGTCAATGGCATACAGAGATAACCACAATGAGAGGTATAATCATTGCCAGCAGTTGTCTAAGTCTATGTTTTTGAAAATGAAATACATTAATATTGACCAGCACTAGGTAATAAATGCTTGTTGACTGAATAATAGCATGGATTTTCTTTTGGTAGGAAGGCTTTATAACACAATACACTGAAGCCAATTTTCCTGTGAAGAGAGGGCCTTTCAGAATGGTACATGGTAATGACTACAAAGAAATAGGTCGTGAGTTAGAATTTTGTTTCAGACCATTACTTCCTACGTGACTTTGGAAAAGTCATTTTAAAGACTATGCTTCAGTTTTCTGATCTGTAAAATGGAAGGTTGAATGGGATGGTTTCTGGGTTCCTTGCAACTCTATATAAGTAGAATAAAGATAAATAAAAAGTAAGATTAAAATAAGATGAGCTATGTTTCTGAGAGAATGGGACAAAAACAAAGATTTAGTTTAAACAAAAACATAAGAAAAATTCTTTATGCTACAAGGGAGGAATAGGATCATTTAGTTTTTGTTAGAACCACAGACATAGATTATTATCCTGTATGTCAGTCAAAATAAAATCCATTGGTTCTTTCTCCCTCTTCAAACTTGTAGCGCACACGTATCACAAAAGGCTGTCTATGAGATTTTAAGAGTTTTAACATATCAAAGGGGTATAAACTGATTCAGCCATTCTGGAGGGCAATCTGGAACTATGCCCAAAGGGCTATAAATAACTGCATGCCCTTTGACCCAGTAATACCACTTCTGGGGTTGCATCCCAAAGAGATCATAGAAGTGGGAGGAAGACCCATATGTACAGAAATATTTATTGCAGCTCTCTTTGTGGTGGCAAAAAAGTGGAAATTAAGCGGATGCCCACCAATCAGGGAATGGCTAAACAAGCTGTGGTATATGAATGTAATGAACTACTATAAGAAATGAGAAGCAGATGGACTTCATATTTACCTGGAAAGGCTAATATGAACTGATGCTAAGTGAGAAGAGCAGAACGATGAAAAATTTGTACACAATTACAGACACAATGTATATGTGATAGAATGGACTCTTCTCAGCAACTCAAGGTTATAGGACACTTCCAAAAGACTCATGATGGAAAGAGATGTCTACATTCAGAGAAAGATCTAGAAAGAACAGAATTTAAATGGAGACTGAAGCAAACTAAATGCTCTCATTCTTTTCCATATTTGGTTTTCTTTCCTCTTTCCTGTTGTTCATTCCATCAGTTACAACCCTTCTTTACAACCAGACTAATGTCTAATGTGAAAGTATTTTCAGATCCTATACTTGATTGCATGCTGCCACTGGGGGAGGGGAGGGGAGAAAATCTGAAACTCAAGGGATTGTGGAATTGAATCATGTAAACTAAAAGTAAACAAACAAATCAATAAAATAATTGTTGTTAAAAGAGATATAAATTGACTCTCTGTACCTCAACATTTACTTGGAGAAACTAAGGCCCAGAGAGGAATTATCCTTTGAAGTATCAACTTAAGGGCAGCAATCAAGTGGTTCGCAATGAAATTGCAAGACATCTAACTCACATTAGTTCTTTAATTCAAGGTTATTCACCCTCTACCTCCCCTATGGGGCAAGGCATCCTAAGGGTAAGAAAGGAAGTGGCATGTGCCAGGTGGTAAAAGCATGGTAACCACCTCCCTAAAATCCTTCTGGAAGTAACAGTTATCCTGGGAGCATCTGATGGCCCCAACCTCCTTTCCAACATGATCAAATATATTTTGGCATTAGCGCTAACTAGAGGACAGACAGGCTGATAAATCATCAAGGCAAGCTGAACTCTTTATCAATTCCACTAAACCCTTCCCTCTTCCAAAACTCTCTCTTTTTGTTGAAGGCGCCATTTTCTTCAGGATTCTAGGGTTATAATCTTGGCATTATCTTCAACTGTTTACTCTTCCTTAGCTTTTCTATCCAAGCAGCTGCCAAATCCTGCAATTTCTATGTCCACAACACCTCTTGGATCCCACTTCTCTCTACTCACAAAGCTACCATCATCTTTGTTAGGTCCCCATCATTTTCTCACTTATTGCAGTAGTCTCTTAATGGGTCTTAAGTCACTAGCAATTCCTGCCCATCATACTATGCTGCTGTCAGCGTGCTTTTCTTTAAGGAGAGATCTGAGTCTCCTCTTCAACCAACTCCAGAGGCTTCCTATTGCTCCTTAGATAATTTATAAACTCTTGTTTGTAATTTTAAAAGCTCTATACAGTATACAACCTGGTCACACACAAACTTTCCAGCCTCAATGGACATTAATAATGTCCCCGCACTCATTGATCCAGCCAAATGGACCTTCTCTCTCTTCTTACACAGAATAATCCAACCCATCTCAGCTTCTTATGCTGGCAACTGCCCATATCTGGAATGTACTTGCTTCTTTTCTCTATCTCAGGTTCCTTTCTTCTAAGTGCAGCTCAAAGACCATTTTCAGTATTAAGCCCTTCCTGATAACCGCAACTGGACATGACCTTCTTCCCAAACTACACTGTATTTAACTACTTTGTATATATTTATATTTATTAAATTTATATAATGCTATATATATGTTTATATACACACTTGTCTTCTCCATCAAAATGCACGCTCCTTGCAAGTAGGGATCATTTTATTATCTGTATATATCATCCCATTTTCTGGCATATAATAGGCACTTAACAGATATTGAAGGTGGTGAAAAGTCATATGTGCCTGAAGAGTCAAGTCATAAGCATTTGTTCCTCTCAAATCCTAGGAGACAGCCCAGGATCATGTACCATTCGTCCCTCCCCAGACTCCCATTCTATTTCCCACAGTTCTTTGCAATGCCTGGCACAGAGTGGGCATTCACTAAAGGCTAACTGACCAACGATGCAGGAAAACAATCATTGTAGAGATTAGATCTGGCACCAACCTCTGCAGAGACTACAATCCCTGCCTCCTCAGCAACTGTAGCTACTGAAGACCCAGAAAAGAATGTTCTTGACATCAAAATCCTTGGCATTATCAAACAGTTCAAGATCAAGAACAAATACAGCTTTATCAGAGGAAACAACACGAAGCAGGTCCTTGTTACCATCCAAGCCTGTCCATCTGACTTGTAGATGAAATATCCTGTAGGTGCCATCTCTCCCATTAGAGTGATAAGTCCCTCAGAGCAAGGACAGTCTGACTTTTCCATCTGTGTTCTCAGTGTGTAGTATAGTGCTCTATAGTGCTGTAAATCCTTAATAAATGCTTTTCTTCTTCCATTTGTTTATAATGCAAAATGGCCCTAGTCCTAAAACGAACAGCACGAGGTAGATTTCACCACCTCTACAGACCGGCTGAGCTTAACTTCCCATCCTAGTTTATGCCTAGACTTTAATAGAGCATTGAGTATGAGTGAATGAATGAATGAATGAATAAATGAATGAATTCTGTGTTCTCAGATCCAAAAGAAACTGAGGGAACCAAAGTCACTTTCCTTCCCACAATAAAGCCATATTTAACATCACATTTTTAAAACATGCAGTACAGGAGACAAGCTTCAGTATTTAAATGGAGGACAGCCTAATCAGCTTTTTCCCTATCTCTTTTTCCCCAAAGGTATGACATTGTAGAGGAAAGGAAGAGAGGATGATGAGACAGAAGATGACTTTGGCAGAGGGCCGAGAAACAGTAAACCCTGTCCATTCCACTTTGCTTCCCCAACAGAGACAGCTCAGCACTAGATGGTTGTTTAGCAATTATTTGTTGAATTGTTAATATACTGCCAAAGGTATCCCAACAAGATGGGAGTAAAGATCTGACCCTAAGCCACGGATATACTGTGACACTTTCTTTGTGGCAAGGAGCCAGGTGCTGGGTCTTAAGGGCCACAATACCACTTCTAGAATGACAAGAGCTAGGTGATCTGTCTTTCCCAGGGTTAAACGGAGCAATACACTCAATACCCACTTGCTGGCAATGGAAACTTTCTCCTCCTGACAAGTTGACTAGATGAGGGCTGGCTGTATTTTTCTGGGGACACAGCAGGAACTCAACTCATGTCAGTATACAGAAAACCCCTCATCTCGAATTTTCTTTATTAAGGGTTGTTCTTTTTGGCTGAAGAGGTTAGGAAAGTTGAGAGACTGCTAGGTATTGGGAAGAAACGCTATTCGAAAAGACCAGATGTAGTATTTTATACTTTCTTCACAGGGGAGAGATTAGGGCTAATCTGGAGCAAGACCACATTCAAGGCATTTTGCATGATTTCCTCCCCCATACCCCACCCTCACCAAGCCCAGTGCCCTTGGATAGCTACAACAGTTAATTCATAATAGTTAATGATAATAACAATCACAGTGAATTCATTCTTACATTTGTGTAATTCTTTTAGGTTACAAAATACCTTCCTTTCAGGTATTTAATCTCATTCCATCCTCTTAATAGCCGTAGCCGATGAGATAAGGAGAAGTATTTGGTATAAGGCAGCTAGGTGGCACCATGGTGCATAGAGCCCTGGGCCTAGAATTGGGAAGACATCTTCCTGAGTTTCCGGAAGTTTCAGATACTTGCTAGCTATGTGATGCTGGGCAAAGTCACCCTGTTTGCCTCGGTTTCCTCAGCTGTTAAGTTGAACTAGAGAAGGAAACAACAAACCACTTCAGTATCTTTGCCAAAAAAAGTGCCAAATGGGGTTGCAAAAAATCAGACATGACTGAAAAACAACTGAACAACAAATCTGGTGCAAGGGAGAGTGCTGGATGGGTAGACAGAAGATCTGGATTCAAATCCTGCCTCATTACCTTTGAGACTTTTTAGCAAATCACTTAAACTTTCTGGGCCTCAGTTTCTTCAAATACAGAATGAAGGGATTGGACTCAGTTGCCTCTAATGGCCTTTCCAGACTTGAAATAAATGATTCTGTCTCTGTCTTATGACTGTAGCCACAGGCCTGGAGCCCTTGAGTGATCTGCTCAAGAGGAAGAATTAGCAAGAACTTGACCCCAACTCAGGTTTTCAATTTTCAAGAATATTCCTCATCTCACACCCTACCCATATGCCACTCTGAGATTTGTCTCTTCCTGCAACCATCATGCAGAAGATTCTGTTATACTTCAAATCCAGGAATTGGAATCAGTGCCTTAGAGAAATGAGAGAAACCTACTGACCCGTAGACAAGTTTCTCATAAAAATAGAGGTTTCAATCTGCTAACTTACAAAGAGAAGTAGAAGGGGAAAGAGAGGTGACTGAGGCTGTCACAGGCTTAATCTTATCATTCATGCCGTTCCATATTTGTTGTTCTAAGGTAAACTTTAGGGACAGATCTATAAAACAGTTTCCTAACCAACACAAAGGACACACACATCACAGTCCCAGTTGGTTAAGTGAAACCAGGTCTTTGACTGTGCTGGAGGATGCACATTGTTTTTCTCCCTTTCCTTTTTTTTTCTGTTTAGGGAAAGCATTGAAATCCTCTGGAGTAAACTGAAAAATAAAATGAGCAGAAGGGTACTATGGTTTTTGTTGCTGTTGTCTGGTGATTTTACAGGGTGAGGGAAGAAATGAGTTATAAATTATTCAGCCTCTTAATAAATTACACTGGGGAACTACAGCTGCAATGAGACAGAGGGTGCTCGTGAATAAGAAAAACTCCTTAAATTCTCCTGCCTCCCACTCGCTGTACATACAACTTATTTCTCCCCAGGCAAATTTTTTAAAAGGACAAAAACTAAAGAAATAGCAATTCCAGACTTTATCAACAGAGACACTGATGATTAGATCATGTGAATGAGTAAAAGTCTAGAACAAAGGTTCTCAAACTGTGGGTTGTGACCCGTTTGGGGGTAGAACAACCCTTTCACGAGGGTCACAGGAGTCGCCTAAGACTATCAGAAAACACATATTTGCAATGGTCTTAGGAACCAAGACACCAGCTCCTCTGTGTCCAGGCAGGTCCACCCACATGCAGATACACCCACATATGAGTATTAAAGGGTCGCATTAGGAAGACTGAGAACCACGGGTCTAGAGAGAACTGAGGCGGTAGAAAAGAAACATTAAAAGCGGTAAAGGTAAATGGAAGAGAAGGAGGCTTACAGGAAGAGAACAGAAATTGGGGCTGGGTGTGAATCTACCTTGAACACTTAGTGGTGCGGCTCTGGGCAAATAGTTACATTGTGGCTTTCTCATTTGCAAAATGTACGTGTATATGTACACACATATATTCACCTATGTTCAGTTATATGAAGACGCTCTTAGGATACCAATGACAAATCTAAATTTTCCAAGCTCTGAAGGTCACAAATTGATTACCATTACACAGGGTCCTCCTTCTTGTCAAAGGAAGGGGAGATAGCTTGTTTTTTTTTTCTTCAAAGAGATTGTCTTTGAAGAAATTGGCTAAAATTGTCCCAGAAAACGCATCTCTAATTTCAAATTTCCTAGTCTTTCCAGTCAATTCCAATATGCCTCCAGTATAAAAAGACTCCATTTCATCCAACTGTTTTCACTCCTAAATTGGTCAAGAATTTCTCACACTCAATCTAATGCCCTTGATGGATTAAATGATTCAATAAAGGTGCCCTTCACCTGATAAGGTATCAGGGAGTATCATTGTGTTCCTTACTTCAACTGGAGGAAACTAATTGATTCAATTAAGAAGTCTGGAATTGTTGAGGAAGGGGCATAGAATACTCCTCTAGCACATGTAAAGCCCTTTGCCAGATACTGTTATTAAAAAGAGCTGCCAATAATAGGATAACAGCGAGCTCTGTCACCATTTCCCAATCCCAAATCAAAAATCTTTCTTCCATTAGCTTGCAATGGTGAGTAAAATGGAGAGAATCATATATCATATATTTGGAGCTGGAAGGGACCCTAGAAGCCAAATAGGCCAACTCCTTCATTTTGCAGCTAAGGAAACACCCAGAGAGGTTGTGACTTGATTAAAAATCACACATGTAGAACTATTAAAAGACTACTGTACTTCAATACATTTTTTCAAGCTGGTCTGGGTACCCAACCACTGTTCCTATGGAGAAATGCCAACCGTGAAATATTTTGATTTTTGAAACAAAAAGGGAAGAAACTAAATGGTCACAATTAATAATTTAAAAGCTTTGTCTCCTCCTCCAAATGTTTTATATTGGCTTCAAAGCTAACAAAATTGTAAAGAGAGATAATGCAGTTTAAACAAATAGTTGTCCCGTAACTAGTGGGTGACAATAATGGTGGCTGATGCTAGGTATAAGGTAAAAGAGTTGCCTCTATTGCCACTACAATATGGAATTTCCTACAATCTCACTAAACCTTTCATTTTGTAATAATAATAACAAAAAATAATAACTGTGCTGATAATTATAATAATATCATCACCACCAGGATTTAAATAAAATTTTAAGATTCACACGGGCTTTTCTTAAAATAGCTCTGCAAAGTGGGGGATTAAAGTATCATCCTAATAAATTGTTGTTGTTGTTCTTGTTGTTTTTAAGGAATGAAGAAAGTTTTCTGTGTTATAATCCTATGTATTAGGCAAGGTACCATTTTATGGATGAGGAAACTGAAGCAGAGAAGTTAGGCCTTTTGCTTACGGTCACATATTCTGGGCTGTTGGCAGTATCAGGCCTGCCTCAGAGTTCAGCCTCAGCTATTTGGGAGATTGAAAAACTTGAGTATCAGGAGAGTAACATGCCTATGGTTCCATACTTGTTATATGGTAGATCTTGAATGACAACCAAGGAGCCCTGGCTTCAAGAATTTAATAATAATAATTTTTATTATTATAATCTGAATTTATATAGTATTTAACAATTTACAGAGTTCACGATCTGTTCTCACATCTTTTCTGTCCTTCTGTTAGGAACTTTAAAAAAATATGCCTTAGGTAACCAACCTGCCCCAAAGGTGACCACAGTTTACCTCACCTTCAGCTTACCCAAGGTAGTTCCCTGACTGGCAGGCTAATAACTAAGAACAAGACACTGAGCACTTAAGAAAAGTTTAGGAAGCAGCAGCCAGGTGGTGCAGTGAATAGAGCACCAGTTCTGGAGTCAGGAAGACTTGAGTCAAAATTTGACCTCAGACACTTAATATTTCATAGCTCTGTGACCTTGGGCAAGTCACTTAACCAAACTGCCCTTCCTTTCTACCTCCAAAAAAGACAGAAAAAAAAGAAAGAAAGAATGAAAGAAAGAAAGAAAGAAAGAAAGAAAGAAAGAAAGAAAAGTTTAGGAAGCTTTAAAAACAAACATGTCATCAGGACTAGTTAATAGCAAACTGTGATAGTATCACAGACAGACCCTGAGGAAAATTGCTTGAGTTGTTCTCATCTTTTAGGGTTTCCTATGACCTAATTATTTCCTTTGTAGACAATGGAAGGGGCAGTATTCTATCTAGGCAGGGGAAGAACCCTGGAAGAGAAGCTGAGGCCTGGCCCTATGTGTGTACCCTTCTACTCTGTCCCCCTGAGGGTCTCTTAGCAGGAATTCTCATAGGTTAGAGAGGAGGGTTGGATCAGAGGACCCCACATATGTTTTCTCCTAGTGTGAGTAATCAAAAATGGAGCCACAAGATAGCAAAGGGGGCTTGCTGCGTTTAAGCCTTCCTAACATCTGAGCAGGTATGAAGTTTAGGAAGCTTTTAAAAACAACCATATGTAGTCAGGAGAGGGACTAGTTAGTAGAGGTTTATGAGCGACAGTGTCACAGACAGGCCTTGAGGAACGTTTGCGGTGTCTGAGAATTTAGGGGATCCCATGGATTGGCTATACTGCCTATATACAGAGTGAGAAAGCCCTTGCTGTTCTCTTACTCATTCAATTAAAATTTTTGTTTTTGTAATCGTGATTAGCTCTATTTTCTGAAAAAGGATATGCTTATATCTCATTTCTGAAAATAATGGCTTATAGGTGTGGATTGAGGAAGGAGAACTATTCAACCTCCTATCCCATTATGTGTGTGTATAAATATTGAAACTGAGATTAACTGAAAATCAGCTACTCAAAGAAAAGAAGGTATAATTACAGAGATAAACTGAATTTTAAAAATGTAGATAGATAGATTTACTATCTTGCCTCCCCTCCCACTAAAGCTCATTTATGTTGAATAGAGTGAGTAAAGAGAGTTTAAGGAACAATAGACTGTTAAGGCAAATTATAGGGGAAAGCTCTCCCTCAAGGATCAGAGCTAGAGCCAAGGCAGGGAACTTAATAGAGGGGGTGAGATATTTGAGTGGTCCGGTTCACACTTTAGTACTTAAAAAGACTGGGATTTCATTGTCCACCTTTACTAGTCCAAATCCCTTCACGCTTTAGGAGATTGTCTTCATGACTTGCTATGGCCCCCAAATCTCATTGCATTGAGACCTGCCTCCTGATGATTCCCTTCAACAGAAGGATGCCATTTCATATACCCTCATAGATCCTAAAGCACAGGTCAGACTATTGTGACACTAGCTCAGTGCCTTGTACATAGATGTAGTATTAGTAATACAATCATAATAGTTGTAGGAATAATAGCAAATCACATTTATATTGCACTATATAGTTTTCAAAGCACTTTCAAACACATAATCTCATATGAGCCTAAAAACAGCCTTATGTGTGAGTCAAGTCAATAAGTTTTGCCTATGATCAGTTTTGAACTGCGTAGCTAGGTGGAGCACTGGATAGAATGCCACTGGCCTAGAATCAAGAAGACCTGAGTTCAAATCTAGCCTCAGATACTAGCTGTGTGACTCTGGAAAAGTCACTTAACCCTGTTTGCCCCAGTTTCCTCATCTGTAAAATAAGCTAAAGAAGGAAATGGTAAAAACCATCCCAGTATCTTTGCCAAGAAAACCCTGAATGGGGTCACAAAGAGTTGAACATGACTGAAAAATGTTGGACTTTGGGGAAAAAAGGCAGGAATTTTACTTCTGTGGCTGCTTTAATGCAAGAGCTACCCTTATTCTGAAGGACTGGCCCCCTAATTTGGTATCATTTACCATGAAAATGAGCCACCTGGCCTCTTTAGACATAAAGCTACCAAAGTGACATGAAAATAAAAAAAAAATCAAAATCCTGATACTAATCACAGGCCAGAGTCGTATTGCCACCTGCAGGTTTCCTTCTAGATCTCTGCTCTTGGGCTTATTCCTGAGAGTAAAGCACTCACCCACAGTGTGGTGAATAAATTCTTCCAAGGCACTAGGGTGCCATTTAGTACACTTGAGGGCTAATTTACTTAATGCCACCTCGGTGCCCTGAAAGAATGAATTCACTTCCCCCAAGAGTGCATTTTATTTCCACAGAGGTACTTAATCACTGTCCAACCAATTAGGCCAATCACCAGAGCAAGAAACACAGAAATAAAACCAAGGATAGCTGCCTAGGCATGGCTAATGCCATGAGCGGCAGTCTCCTTTCATCATGTCACCATTTTCAATATCAGGGATATGGTGAAAATTCAAGTCACATTATCTACTTTCCCCTTCACTTTACACAGGAGAAAACTGAGTCCTGGAGACATTAACAGACAAACAGCGAATGAGTGACAGAGCTTGAGATCTGAACCAAAGTCCTCAGACTCCAAATCCAGGAGGCTTTTTCCCATGTGATGATATCTGATGGGAGGTCTAAGCTCCTAATGAGGAACAGATTTCCCCATTTCTGGCTTATTTTAGACTTCTCCAGAGACAGCTGTAATTTGGTAGACCGGCAGACATCTTGGACAACACTGTATTCCCCAGGGCCAGAAGAAAAACATCAAAAGATATTTGTGCAGCCAAGATAGTAAGATTTAAAAAGTTAACTATTTTTTTAAAAAGATAACTTCTGTTGCCTTCTCTTAAGATAGGAAGGTTGGCTCTTTAATCTCTCATTGTTTGAGGTTCTCTATGGCCTGGATGAAGCAGGAAAAATGTAAGATGACCTTCCAGGTCAAATGTCATATCTTTGATTCTCTGCTGTTTTTATAATGAGAGAGAGAGAGAGAGAGAGAGAGAGAGAGAGAGAGAGAGAGAGAGAGAGAGAGAGAGAGAGAGAGGGTTAAGTGACTTGTCTAGGTTCACACTGCTAGTAAGTATCTAAAGCAGAGTTTGAACTCATGTCTACCTGTTTCCAAGTCTTAGGTCTCTATCTACTATACTACCTCAATGCATCCTGTTCCTTCCCGGCTAGATTTTTGCCTCTACTTTTTCCTCCCTTGCCTAAAATCTATTTCTCACCTTTAGCAATTATCAGACTGAGATCTGTCCAGGGTCATACAAACAGCAAATAACAGAGGCTGCATTTGAACCTAGATTTTCTGCCTTTCAATCCAGTGCTCTTTTCCATAGACAATGAACCTTCTGGTGAAATGCATTATCTTGTTTTTCACAGGTAGCTTGTATCCTTAGCCATAGGGAAAAACACGAATCAATCAAAATCTAAGTACCGTCTATGTGCCGGACACTGTGCTAAATGGTGGGCATAAAAAAGGAGGCAGGAGACAGTCACTGCTCTCAAAAAGTTACAATCTACTGGGGGAGACAACATGTGACAAATACATACAAAGTAAACTAGATACAAGATAAGGAGGAAATAATTAACAGAGGGAAGGCACTA
The DNA here is from genome assembly GCA_028646575.1 of Pseudocheirus occidentalis. Taxonomy (NCBI): domain Eukaryota; kingdom Metazoa; phylum Chordata; class Mammalia; order Diprotodontia; family Pseudocheiridae; genus Pseudocheirus; species Pseudocheirus occidentalis. The sequence goes on from CM053597.1 coordinate 79,314,179, forward strand.
CATTTAAGAGGGGTTGGGAAAGGCTTCCAGTAAAAAGTCTGCCTTTACTGGGGACTTAAAAGGAAGCCAGAAGAAGGAGAGTTTTCTAGGCATAGGCAACAGCTAGAAGAAAAAAAATGCCCAGAGCTGAGAGATGGAGGGCCAAGCAGCCAGTGCCATTGGATAAGAGAGGCCATGGCTGTGAGTAAGGTAAAAAAAGACTGGTAAGTTAGGAGTGGGCTGAGTTATGAAGCACTTTGAATGCCAAACTGGGCATTTTGTATTTAAAGAAGACAAAATTGCTTTAGGAACTAAGCAACTCTTTATTTAAGTAGAGTTCTGTTAGTTTCAAATAAATGTCATCACTTACTAGATGGTAGAACTGCTCTAGGAGATAGTAAGATTGATGGGAGGAGAAAAAGGCCAAATGAAGAAAGCCTTGAATTCCATGATGAGAAGTCTAGACTTGATCTGATCGGTATTAAGCAGACCTTGGAGATTTTATGAAGGAGAGTAGCAGGATGAATCGAGTTTAAAGATTGATCTGGTAATGTTATATAGAACAGCTTGGAAGGGGAGACCAGAATAAGGTTGGCTAAGGCAGGATCCCAGGGAGTAGCTGATCAGAGCCTCCAATAAGGTCAAGGGAATGAGAAAAGAGAGACATTGCCAATCTCTAACATGCTATACATCCTATGGGCTGGCACTAACCCACTGTCAATAAGGACCTGTGCTTTGGATTGCCTTTAAAGAAGTAGTAAAGAATTTCTTTAAAAATGCCCACACTCAGTTCTCCCATATAAGGAAAGCAGACATGCAAACTGGAATGCTGGAGAAAAAAAGGCTTCCGCTTATAGGCCATGAAAGGTAATACCGTGCATTAAGAAACCGAGTTAGCAACGGAAATGGTTGTTTAATATGACTTGTAGGTGATCTCCAAAATGAGAAAATGTTTGTGGCAGCATGGAGACTGGCCCAAACAAGTAGGAAAATCTATGTTTTATGAGGTCAAGTTTCTGCTCATATTTGAGCTGTACATTACAATTAACAACGTATTTCATACACAGCATCTTACTTAATCCTCACAACGGCCCTGAGAGGTAGGTAATACAAGTTATCATTTGTCCCCATCTTCCTGATGAGGAAACGGAGCCTCAGAGACGTGAAATTATTTGCCCAGGATCATATGATGGAACCAGAGTTGGACTGCAGCTCTCCTGACATAAAAACCACTGTCATTTCTACTATCCCACAGAATCTTTATTGTAAATTATATATACTTTAGTGGGTTTTAAAGTGTAAATGTGATCATAAAGGGTGTCTCAAAGTTCCTAGTTCAATTTTTATCCTTATTAAAAGATTTGAGCCTTTCTATATGTACCAAAAAATATAATAAATACAACTTTCAATTATGGTAAAACACAGTCCACATTTTCCAATTAAATAAGTCAAAATTTTCAAATATCTGAACAAAATAATAATTTATTAATTTATGTGCAGAGATGTGCCAGAGCTGGCTCATACCAGCTAGAATCAGTTGTTAATAAATCTGGCTTCAGACACTTAATACTTACTAGCTGTGTGACCTTGGGCAAATCACTTAACCCCAACTGCCCTGCCTTCCCCACTCCTCCCCCCCAAAAAAAGAGAGAGAGAGAATCAGTTGTTAAAATTTCAGTATGACCATTTACACCTTGAAAATAGGCAAATGATACAAAGCAGATCTCTATTTACTGTTCTGTTGATTGTTTAGATTTAAGAATGTAATGGAGAAAATGTTCCTAGAGATTAAGCTTAACAGTGTGTTGTTGAACACACCCAGCACACCCTTGCCAAAATGCAATTTTGCCTTCCTTTAAAAAAAAAAAGTCAATCTTCTTCAATAAAAACCAAGATAGTAATTGATGAAAATTAAGGAAAAAAATGAAAAGGTAATTTTAAAATTTTCTTTTAAAAAGTTATTCCTTTTTCTTTAATAGGCCAACTTTTTTTTATGATAAAAAGCATAAGCATTTTGCCGGTCAAAAATACTGATCCAAGTCAGCTGGGTGCCTTTTCCAACATCCCAGCAGACAGATTTAGAACTCTGTTGTCTGGAGTTCTGATGCAGATTATATCAACTGCTTCATTTTGATGGGTCAAATCTGCCATGAGACTAGCCTAATTTGAGCAGATTTATGTTAACCTTTCATCCTTTTTGTCTCAGCAACTTGTAAAGTTTTTTTATTGAACACTCATCCCTCCCTGCCAGGAAACCTTTCCCACCTTCTGCAGAGATCAGAGTGAGTTGGGTCTGTAAAGAAATTGCTATTTCTTTCATTCTTAATACAACTCTCCTAAATAAATTAGTCTCTCTTGAATTTCTCTGATGTTTATGTCTGAAACTTTTTGATTCATTTCCTAAGCTCACTGAAATAATGTTTAAAAAATTCATTTTCATCTTTTTTTTTAATGCTTCTCCTTCCTTAGGATTCCAAACCTTTCTAGGTCATGGCCCCTTTTCTCTAATGCTATTTTACATTTTTAGATCCTCATGGAATTTTTAAAAATACCAAGAACTAATAACATTCAATAATTTTTACCACCTTTGATTTCTTTAATTTAAGTGAGATGAGACTGTACCAATTTAAGGAATGCCAGCCCTCAAAAAAAAAAAAAGTCTTGCTTTTTGTAGAAGTTTATATGACAGACCACAGAAGCTAGAAATGCAAACTTGGAAATACATCCCAAGAAGTGATCTGGACACTCTGACAGCTGCAATTTATCAACATAAATTACTGTGCTTAGTTGCAAAGCTTCTGTCATATGAAGACAGTGCACTTCCTAAATTGCTTACTGCCCTCTTCAATAATAATCCTAGTTTTTACAATCTAGAAACCTATGGATAAAAGACACCTTGATGCATAAAGAGATAGAAAAATTCAGATTTTATGTACATGACTGGGAGCATCCACATATTGCTCTATTCATTTTTAGATTAGGGTCATTGTTTTCTGTCTTGATATGGCAAGAGATTACTTAGGAGAGAAAATGAGAGGACACCTGGGATAGGAAACTAGGTAGTAAACAAGTCAGCCTTTCTGCTGTCTTACTTTCCTTTTGATCAAGGAAAGACCCTTCTGACAGTATCTTCTTCCTAGAAGCATCTTCCAATAAGATAACTGAAATGCTTTGCCATTTTCCACGTCAGAGCACCATCAGCAACATTTTAAAGAAATAATTTTAAAATCTTCCCCTAAAGTCTTAATCTGATGCCTCAGATACCCTGGATTCTCAGAGGCTGCCAATGCAGGGTAAGCCCTGCCAGTCCTACCCAGATGAAAAGGATTTGAAAACAGGATCAAGAATGGATTGTTTGTCTGGGACAGAGCCTAAGGTCAGACAAACTCCAGCTGTCTTAGAGAAAGTGAAATCACCAACTTTTTGCCAGGTTGGTTGTAGGAGTCTATGCCTCCCACTACAGTGGCCTTATAGAGAGAAAAGGTGAGTGGGGGGCGAGTCAGGGGTGTGCTGGAGCCAATCTGAGAAACAACTGTTAAATTTTCAGAGTAAGTATTTCACATGTCAGCTGATTTTGGAAATCAGCAAATATTACAAGTTGTTACTTGATTGTGTCGCTGATTGCTTGGACTTAAGAAAGAGATGGAGAATATTTTAATAATGCAGATTAAACTTAATAAATTTTTTTTCAGAGCACTACTTGTTAACCTTTTACCAGCACACCCCTGAAGCAAGCCCATAGCATTTCCCTTTGAGCTAACCTGTCACAGCTCATTCTGACCCCTGCTGCTTTTAGCCACAGACATTGCTTCTGTCATCTACCTCATATCCCATCACTTCCCCAGCTGCCTTAGAGCACTGACATAAACATTGCCTCTGGCTTTTTAAGGTCACTGCATTCCTGATAAGAAGCATAGATCCTGAGCCTCTTTTGACCTTCCCACCAATCAGTCAGTCAGTCCCATACTCAGGACAACAAAGGAGACCAAAGTCATTACCTTAGAAATCTGGTCATTTTCTGCCTTCAAACACTTACTAGCTATATAGACCTGGGCAAGTCACTTAACTCTGTCTGCCTCAATTTTCTGGCTGTAAAATAAGCTAGAGAAAGAAATGGCAAACCACTCCAATATCTTTGCCAAAAAAACCCCAAATGGGATCACAAAGTCAGACATGACTGGAAAAACAACTGAACAATCTATCTGCACATAATGGTTTGCACACTATCTCCCCATTAGACAGTAAACCCCATCAGACTGTGAGCCCCTTGAGAGCAGGGCCTGTCATTTGCCTTGCTTTGTATTCCCAGCTCTTAGTTCAGTGCTTGGTACTCAGTAGGTGCTTAATAAACGTTTCCTGAGTGACTTATTGATTAGCTCATTGCCTTACCAAGTGGCTGGGAAATAATACACAAGGATGATGGTACAAGTCAATCAATAAGCATTTACTAACTATACTGTACTATGCTAAGTGCTATGAATTCATGGACATAAAAATGTAACAACTTCTGGCTGGCAAAGAAAGGCAAAAACATGCTCCTTGCCCACAAAGAACATGTTCATTTTCTATTAGAAGACAAAGACTCTTAAAAAATCATATAGTCCAATAGCCTTATTTTTATGATGCAGAAACTGAGAAGTTAATTGATTTGACTGAGGTCACACAGGCAGTAGGAAGGAAAGCTCAAATTCAAACACAAATCCTTTTGCAACAAATCCAATGCTCTTCCCAATATACCACACAGATTCTTGGACAGATGAAACATATGGATAGATCTATGGCTTAAAAAAAAAGTAACCTAACGTGGAATAAGGGATGGAAAGATGGAGTAAGGACCACAGGAGTACAATGGAATCTCTAAGTGGACTCACTAGTCTAAGGGCCTGTACCAGAGTTGTGGCAATGAGAAAAAAAATACATGAGACGATGGGATCAAGGGCCCAAGAGAGCAGTAGTGGCGGCCCCTCTTATTCGACAACAGGAAAAGAAGAGAGAAGATGATGAACCACAGAGGAGTGGAGGAGAGCAACTATGGGAGTTCATATCAGACTCAGAGAAATAGGCAGCTTAGTTATCACAGAAACTCTGTCTCTTTCTCTCTCTCATACATTCACACACACACATATTCACTTACATTTAGTATAGTTTGTGTTGTTATTTGACTCACTTCAAACAAATCTTTTTCATACTCAGCATTGCCCATAGTACAACAGAACTCTTTACTTTCACGTAGCATAGTTTATTCAGCCATTTTTCCATCATCAGCCTTAATGTTTTGCTCCCCAACTTTTTGGCTACCACAACAAATGATGCTCATATGAATATTTATATAGTTCTTTTCTTGCTATCAATAACTTCTTTGGGGCATAGTCTAAGTACTGAGACCTCAGAGTTAATTTCCTTTAATATTTTAAAGCACATTTGAGCCAAGTAGTACAGTTAAAAAATAAAACAGACCTCAAAGATCTCTATTCACAGTTAGATAAGCACGCACATCTGGCATCAAGAAAAATTTATGTCCCAAATGATAACTTGTCTCCTATTTATATTCTGATGGGCCTCCTGTCACTACAGATTTTGGTCAAGAACTAAAGTATAACCACTCGTGTCGTCCGAGGTTGTGCATCTAGATTACTAAAAATAAGAATCCAGTTGACTGTCCTAAAAACTATCTAGAAGTAACTAACGTAGGCTTTTTAAGGTCAAACGAGATGATCTAAGTGATAAAAAAGACTGAAATGTTGACATCTATAAGGAAAGGTTAGAAAATTATTTGGGATTAGTTAATCTATAGGAGAAGAAGATGAGGAGAAATGGAAATCCAATGGATCTCCTGTTTTCAACTGAACTATTAGGGAAGGACATCTTAACAATGTAGGTGAACAGGTACAAAACGAAATTTATTATTCTAAATCTGGTTGGGCATTTTTTTGATGACTGAAAAGAAGAGATGTTTGAATTCTATGTTTTTCCATTTACACAGACATAGTAGGTGACTAGACATAGTGAATTCTAGACATTATGAGTGATTTCTTGCTGTGTTCCATGTGAAAAATTCCATAAAAGTATATTTATACAAGCTGAGGAACTTTATTTAATTTGATATTATTTAAAATTTAAAGTGATTATAAGATTTTTTAAATCATATGACCTATAATAAAGTTCTAAAAAATGGAAATTTGTACAGTTTCATTTTCATCTATTATAATAAGACTTGTTTCATGTTAGCTCTTTGATGAAGGGCAGTTGAGTAATTTAAATAAAATTTAATTCAAGTCTAAATTTAAGTATTAAAATAAAAACCATCAAACTCAATAATTAAAAGTAAATGGTCATTTAGTCTGAGGGCAGACGTCATGTATGCCATGAATAAATCTACTAATAGCTTTTCATCCTTGAACCTATATGAATAATAAACATTGTGAAATAATATTGCTTTGTAATAATCCTTTATTAACAATACCTTCTCAACTCTATCAGTTGCCTCACCACTCTTAGTGAAGGGTTGGAGGGAAGAGCAAATACTTCCTTTATAAAGGCTCAGAACTTTTCAGGTACCTCTCAGTTTTCCATCAGTAGTTCCACTTGGTTTCTACTTCGCTGAACTTCATACTTTCTTGACTGCCCCATCACCTCCCTCTCAGCATTGTTTTATAATATATAGTCTTTTATAATATAATAGTCTTTTCCCATTAGATTGTAAGCTCCCTGAAGGCAGGAGTTGTCTTTTTTACCCCCCCTTATTTCTATCTCTAATGCTTAGTACAGTGCCTGGGACAAAGTAGGAGAGGAGCTTGATAAATGTTTAGTGAACTGAAGATATCTAAGTGAGGAGCAGACTACTGTCTTTTGCTTTCCTAATGAGTTACGATCAAGCAAGAAGCTGGTACTACTACTAGTTCTTTTTTTATGAATTATTTTATTTATTTTCTTGTTTACATCATTCATTTCCACAAGATTTTGAGTTACACAATTTTCTCCCCATCTTTTCCCTACCCACAACCCCAAAACAATGATCCCACTGTAAAGCCCCTCCCCCAATCTGCTCTCTCCTATGTCCTCCTCCATCTCCCCTCTAACTTTCTGGTAGGGCAGGATGGGTCTCCCTAACCCAGTGCCTGTATATCTTAATCCCCAGTTGCATGTAGTTAATAATGATAATAATATTAATAACAATAATAATATATGTATATATATATTTTAAACATTTGATTGTAAAACTTAAAATTCTAGATTCTTTTGGTTCCTCCCTCATCACCCACCCTACTGGATGGGCAAGCAATTCCATACAGGCTGTACATGTGTAATTACGCAGAACATCTTCACAGTGGACATATTGTGAGAGACTGATTAGATGTCCCTCCTTCCTATCCTGTCCCCCCCCCCCACCTTGTTCTGTTCTCTACCCTGTCCCTGACCCTTTACAGAAGTGTGTGCTTCCAGCAGCCCTTTCCCCCAACCCTGACCTCTATTCCATCATCCCACCTTTCATCCCTATCTGTAAAGCCAATGAGCAGTAGATTCCTGAGAGAATGCTACTGTGAAGAGCCTTTAAGATTCGGATTACACAGTATTAGTGAACACTCTGTTTATTCCATTACAAAATAAGATTCAGTACAATGTTCACAGTTTCAACAGTTCACAACATTATATTCAATCTTCAGAACAAGGAAAGTCTCAATATTATATCTTATTACAGAAAGGA
>CM053597.1:79322362-79350349 GCA_028646575.1 Pseudocheirus occidentalis
TCTTCATGTTTCTTGGAAGCATTTGGTGTGGGAGTTCTTATTGTGTTGTCTTCTTCCCATTCCATGCTTTGATCCTTTATTTCCTAAAAAAAGGATTCTAGAGTTCGATTACTGTTCTTACTTTGCTTCCTTTTCCTACTCATGATGCCAGTAAATTATTTGTGTTTTTGGCTCTGTGGAACTCTACTTCCAGAGGGGAAAGCTCTGTCCCAAATCACTGGGGTTTTCACAGCTGTCGGAGGTATTAGGGGGCTGTTGCCATCACCACCAGTTTTGGCTCTCTGAAAATGCACTCCAGGACCACTACCCAAGACCACGATTGCATCTAGGCTGCTCAATACAAGAGCACTTGGTCTTTGAACAACTGCTTGATCCCCTTGCAATCTGCAGGCCTGGAGCTCTGAAGCAACTGGGTGGGGGAGGCTGCCACTTCAGTTGCTTCCTTGCCCTGGGGGCAGTTTGGTCAGACTGCTTTTCTCCCCCAAATTTAGCTGAATTCCACTTACCTTTTTCTCAGTCCTTATTTCTCCTGGCTTGATAAATGTGGAGGCTGCCACAGCTGCCACCATTCCACTCTCCTGAAGACTCCAGCTGCAGGTCCTACTTACCATCCTGGGGCCAGGCGGTGGTTTCAGGATGGGCTGGTTTTGGCTCCCAGCCTGCTGTGATGAGCCCCACCTGCTGAGCTGCCTTCAGCAAGAGATGTGTTTTCTGTATTTCTGTGAGTTTTGGAGCCCTAAAATTTGTTTAGAGTTACATTTTATGTGTATTTAAGGTGGCTATGTGGGAGCTGGGAAACCTTGCTGATTCTATGCCGCCATCTTGGCTCTGCCACCCCACTACTAGTAGTTCTAAAAGACCAGGGGTAGAGCTGGTTGCAAGGGGAGAGATCAACAGATTATTTTTTTTAAACCACAATTTCTTTCTAATGTTTTTTTCTCTCTTTTAGCCAAAAAGAAAGGGATGGGGGAGAATTCGTGTTTATCTTAAATACACACACACACACGTATTTGGATTCCTTTTAACCAAAGGAAAAGATATATACTTGCAGTAAAATAAAGTGAGATACTGTGGACACTGAGTATTCTGGCCTATTTCTTCCTTTCTTCCTGAAATGTATTTTTCAGTTCCATATAGGTGGGGAATAGGTACATCAATTCTTATACTGCTTTATGGGCACTACAGCTAAAATATAATAAAGGCTTCTTTGACAATCTGTTTAGTATGTCTTATCTCTTCATTTTACATTTTTACAATTTTATTTATGTCATTATTGTTGTTGTTATTTGTTATCTTTGAGGAGAGACAACCAAGCACATTCTACCCTGACCACCCATTGTGAAATCAGTGGTGATAGCTTAGGGTCCAGAGCCCAAGAGCTCTCAGAATGGCTCTGTATTCCCTAAAATGCCACCTGCCTCAATCCTACTACCAACCCAGCCACTATAGCTATTGTCTGATAAAACAATCCTTGTGAAAAAGCAACCTATCTACTGACTTGGTGAGTGTTATAGCCTCTGGTTCCTCAACAACTCTTTGGTTGTTCTTGCACCAAAGTCCTTGCTATGGTCACATGGTTCAAAATCAGTGTCAATTAAAATTTATGTTAAAGAACACACAGTACCATCTACTTTGTCACTGCATCCTAAGGACCACTGGGTCATTCCATCTTTATGTTTTATATATAGTGATCGTGAAATTTTTTCCTTCCTGCCTTCCTTCCTTCCTTCCTTCCTTCCTTCCTTCCTTCCTTCCTTCCTTCCTTCCTTCCTTCCTTCCTTCCTTCCTTCCTCTCATTCATTCACTTAGTCTATAAACCTCTATGAAGTACTGGCATGCCAGACACTTATTTATTTAGTTATTCATTCATTCTCTATCAGGGACTATCACAAACAATTCTTTATATAACAGTATTTTTAAATACCTGCTGAATTAAACTGAATTGTTGAATAGCATTAAATTGTTATCAGAAATGTTCCTTATAGTGATCCATTGAACCTGCTCACTCCCATACATCATGACTATTCCTGCCTTGTTATGGAAAACATAATCAATCAATTAACAAGTATTTTTTACTAAGTGCCAGGCACTGCATTGAGCACTGAAAAGATATGAAAATCAAAGTGAAAGTATTTGCCCTCAAAGTTCTTCCATTCTAATGAAGGAGATAATATTATGCACAGGGAGACATGTATTTGAACAAACTGAATAAGGAAATTTATTTTCTTTGAACATTCATTTCCATTACAAGGAATTTGTTTTTCGTATACTCCACAGTTTCTCTAACTTTGCCTACTTTTGTTTTTTCCCTTTTTTCAATCAAATAGAGGATAGAAGTAAGAGGGAGGAAAAATAGATTTCTATCTTTTTTTTCAATCAAGGTAGGGGAGCTACAGGTGTGGAATGTCTCAGGTATGTTCAAATGAAGTCACAGCTGTGTTTAATTGCTTTACTTTGTTTATAAGATAACTCTTATAGGTAGTAGAAATTGGCAAATATTTGTAATGTAAAAACAAAATATTTTTTTTTAAAAAGACATACATAGGACGTATATAAAGTAGGCATAAGTTAACCTTGGATAGGAAGGTACTAACTGCTGAAAGAATCTGTAAAGACCACCACCTGCAGAAGGTGATGCTTGAGTGGATTCTTGATGTGAACCAGGGATTACCCAGAGGCTAAGGTATAGAAGGAGAGCATTCCAGGTAAGAGGAACAGCCAGTACCATTCAGAGATGAGATATGGAGCTTCCAAAGCAAATCTCCCTCCTCATAATATACTTGTGCAATTGACTTTTTGAACCCCGAAGTAAGAACTTGTCAGTTAAATTTTTTTTTGTGATCTGTGTCTACCATTCTAGCTAATTGAATTATTTTACAATCTTGATTCAGTTAGCTACTATTTCAAATATCCTTTTCAATTTTGTGTTCTCTACAAATATGCGTGAATTGCATTTCTTCATCTCAATTTATTGATAAAATTGTTGAACAGGGCCAAGAACAGATGCCCTTTACTAGAGCACTCACTGGAGGACGAAAGTAATCCTTTAAACTACACTCTTGGGATAAGGTTGTTTAAAGTAGCTACAAATCCAAATCTAGTATTTCCTACTAATCATAATAAAAATTTGTTAAAAGCTCTGCAGAAATCAAGATAAATTACACCTGCATCATTCCCCTATTTTTTGGACCCAACAATTCTAGTTAAAAGTTAGTTTATTTTATCATAATATGTTTAGTATGAGCTGGATGACCCTGGTATTGCTACCTAACAATCATCACATTCTTTGTAAAGGCTCAGAAACCATTGGATTAATGACCTAAATTGGGTCAACACAGTCTGGTATAAAGAACATAGGATTTGTAGACATGTTCTAGATTCACATCTTGACTCTGCTACTGATCTGTGTGACGTCAATTCAACTCTTGGCCTCTGTTTCCTAAATTGCACAAGGGGGATTAGATAACCTCTAAAGGAGAGGCTAGCTAATCTTCTGAGAGTCTTCTAAAGTCTATGGAACCCCTCATCAGTATAAAGTTTGTAAATAAATTATACAGAATTTGACTGAATTTGAAACACATTTACCAAAAATATTTTTAAAACTTCATAGACCCCAGAACCCTTATTTTATGACTTCTTCCAATTTAAAATCCTATGGTCTAAGAGCCATACTCATTGTGCTATATCTAGAACATGATTTTCATTAGGAAAAATGCTAGCCTAGGACAACCAATGCTTGTTTGGACACAGAACTCTATACAGGCACAGAAATCATAGAAACCAAATACGAAAAAGAATAGAGGATAATATATTAAACGTAATTTAGTCTTGTTATTTGATTTTTAATGAGACCCTGGAGGTGTATGCAGACACATTTTCATATTTGAAATAAACCATGGCAAAGTTGAGTAAGAAAATGAAAGGCTGAATAATAATAATAAAAAAAGCAAATCCAAAAACCCTGTCCCTGGGAACTGAACATATTTGTTCTAGTATAGTATCAGAAAGAAGGCTTACCCCTAGTCTGATTGGGACTAACCATGTTTGTTTTTACTGTTGTTGTTTTTAGTCAATCGGTTTCTAAAGACGTGAATTCCAAATACTACAAGGTTTAAAAGTTGAACTGTTTCCAACACCTATAAGCCCACCCACATCCTAGGACGTTAAGCTCTCTGCTCACCTGTGATTGGAGGTTGTGTTACTGGTGAGGTCTGCCTTTTATTAAGAGAAATGAAAACCATAAAAGCAAATACCCAAAGTGAAAATGGGGTCTGCCAAAAGGTTAATGTGCTCTTCAGCCCACTTAAGATAGATTGCTGCCAGTGAGCAGCCTCACAATCTGTTTATCTGACACATGCAGAAAAAATTGTCATGCTTCACCTTTTTGAAGGAGGCCATTACTCTTTGTGACGGATTGTGAGTAGTGGAATATGGCCAGCACCTGGCTAGCCAATGAATAGTTCATAAATCAGAATCAAAACAAACAAAATGCCTGACTAATCTCTTAAAGTTCTTTGAAGGGGTAAAGAAAAGGTGGGGGGGGGAGGGAGGACAAGGGTAAAATCAAGAGACATGATTTGCTTAGACTTCCAAAAGGCCTTTGACATGGTTTGATTTTTTTTTTTAAAATAAGAGGTTGATGAAAAAGAAAAAACAATAACAAAGGGATTGGTGGGGAACCTTTTTTGTACTGGGAACTGACAAATACAAGAAACAAAAGGTAAGGATAAGTAAGTGGCTTTCTAGATAAATGCTAGGTTCACTCATATCATTCCATGTGTAATGTTTTAGAAATATTATGCCAGAGAAACAGGGTGGTGTTGTTGATAGATCAAAAGACTAGAGGTCAGGAAAGTCTGCGTTCAGATCTTACCTCAGACATCCTCAAAGCTGGATGACCCTGGGAAACTCACGTAACTTTTCAGACTGTTATTTTTCTCATGGCTAAAATGTTGGTAAGAACAGCATCTATCTCACACAGGTGTGAGGAACATATTTTAAACTTCTCTTCAGTAGGACCAACCTCCCCCCCTCAAAGGACAAAACAGGGTCTTCAAATCACATTAAAAAAGTATTATATAGAGAAATGTAATTATTTATTTACATTAAAACACATGGCAAACTCACCTTTAAATACAAAATCACGTAGAATAAGAGGGCAGTGCATCCCACCCTGCTTGACAATAGATCTCTCTAGAACCCCCTATGTTGCTTGGTTGAATTTGCAGCAACCAGCTACTACAGAGCTCTCGGTTCCTTTTTTCCAGTCTCCCCTTTGAATAGCTCTTAGTTGTTGTGAATACCTTTAATCCAATAGAATGATTTTAATGCCCACATTCTAGGACTGTCTGATGTGAGCTAGCATTGTTTAGCTAAGGCAGTGAGGACTGATTGAAAGTTCCGGGCTTCACCCATGTTACGGTACCCTAAAAATTTGTTGATTGGGTTTTGTTTTTACAGCAACTCTATTTCTTAAATTTCATTTATTTAACAAAGATTTATTTTCTCCCTTTCCTAGCTCCTCCCCTCTCAATGAAAAAATATCTTTTATCCAGAGAGCCATCCTTTGTAACAAAACATAAAAAAGGGGATGGAAGGCAAGCTGTTAAGTATATTCATCAACACATCAACCAAATCTGACAGTATGTGTGTTGCTCCCCAAACATCCTCACAGTATTTAATATCATGACCATTTTGAATATGTATCCCCCTTCACAGTCTGGTGAAGCCTATGGACCCATATTCAGAATAATGCTTTTCATTGTCTAAAATAAACTAGATACAAAGGACACAAAATTCATGGACTTCAGATTAAGAACCCATAGCATGGAGAATGGGTGGGGTGTGCTAGCACACCCAGGGAAATATTCCCTTGCCCATTATTCTTTATGCATGCCTATTCCCATAGTTACTGGAGGGTGTATTTCCTAACAATAATCCCAACCCCTGCTCCCCTTGAGGTACAGGTAGTCTTTAAACATCCTTTAGAAATTATTAGTATCCACAGTGTGGGGGTCTCTGTGGCAACATATTTGCATTTCTTCCCTGGACTATATTAAAGAATTAATTTCTATCTCATGTCTTACTCCAGCAATTTCTCAATTGCTGGAATATAAACCACCTGTCAAATCTTCTCTTCATACCTGTTACTATTTACCTAAGCCTGAAATTATTAACTCTATGACAGCTCATTTGAAGGCCTACAATTCCAACTGGTAAGGGGTCAATGTTTATTCTTTGCCCCAGGCATTACTGAATTTATTAATAGACAACGACTTCTGTACTTGCTATTTTCTTCTACCATTTTTATGGTCAGAAAATTAATTAGAGAGATCAGAACCTTTAAATAGTCCACTTCCAATGTAAGATTGCAAGATTAAAATTTGGGGGGGCATATGTTCAATTTTATAGAATAACATCTTTTATATCTATATTTTCTTTGAAAGATATTACTTCTAAAATTCTTCAAAATTCTTGCATACATACTTTAGTACTTGCAGAAAGAATGAAGGGTTAAGGGGTACAGATATTCTGATTTAGTTCACTCCTTGACATATTGTACAATATCACTTAATATTAGCTGTGCCTTCAGTGATGCTCAGTAGACCTTTTATTAATTTGTTATGAACAAATTCCCAGAGGCAACTGTCCCAAATTCCCTCCTCCACTTTTAATTCCCAGTCTCTGACTCTTCCTCTCTTTACTCTCTAATCTTAGTAGATAACCTCACATCTGACTTTATTGAAGAAACTAAGGGTATCACACAAGAGTTCCCTCAGTTCTCTTCCACAGTTCAAATTTGTGCCCTATGACAGAGAAATATGTGTATCAGCAAAGCTAAACCCTCCAGTTTTATCCCTGGCTCCAGACCTTGCTTGACTAATCCCCACCCTTCCTCTTGCTTCTTCAATTTTTCCCTTTCAACTCTTGGCTTATCTTCTAACTACAATATTTTATGAAAGTAACATCCTTTTGCTCCTCTCCCTTCCTGCCAAAGTTTAACAGAGAATAGTCTATATACTTGTCTCCTCTTCCTCATGCCCCATTCACTGTTCAGACTCCCGCAGCATAGTTTCTCTCCATATCATTTAACTAAAGCTGCTCTCTGAAAAGTCACTGTTGTTAAATCACATTCATTACTTATCTCTCTTGATCTCTCTACATCAACCACTGTGGACTACTCCACTATTCTCTTTTGACTTTGGTGAAACTGTACTTTTCTGGTTCTCCTCTTCCCACTCTAAATGATCCTTCTCTGTATCCTTTGCTGGCTCCATTTCTTTCTACTAATCCCCAAACTGATGTATTCTTCAAGGCTCTGTATTCAGTTCTTTCATTTTTTTCCTTTAACCTCTCCCTTGGTTAGCTCATTCATTCCCATGATTTTTAAATTAAAGTTATCTATAGTCATATGAAAAATGCTCTAAATCACTATTGATTAGAGAAATGCAAATTAAAAACAACTCTAAGGTACCACCTCATCATACCTATCATATTGACTATTATGAAAGAAAAGGGAAATGATAAATGTTGGAGAACATGTAGAAAAAGTGGAACGCTAATGCATTCTTGGTTAAGTTGTCAACTGATCCAACCATTCTGGAGAGCAATTTGGAATTATGCCCAAAGGACTATAAAACCATGCATACCCTTTGATCTAGCAATACTACTACTACATCTGTATCCCAAAGAGATCATAAAAAAGATAAAAAGACCCACATGTACAAAAATATTTATAGCAGCTCTTTCTGTGGTGGCAAGAACTGGAAATTGAGGGGATGCCTATCAGCTGGGGAATGGCTGAACATGTTGTGGGATATGAATGTAATGGAATACCATTTTCCTATAAGAGAGGATGAGCAGGCTGATATCAAGAACACCTAGATATATTTATATGAACTGATGCTGAGTGAAATGAGCAGATCCAGGAGAACATTGTACACACTAATAGTAATGCTATGCAATGACTTTGATAGACTTATCTCTTAGCAATACAATGATCTAAGACAATTCCAAAAACTCATGATGAAAAATGCTATCCACATCCAGAAAAAGAACAAGTCTGAATGCAGATTGAGCCATGCTATTTTTTTCTTTCTTCTGTTTTTCCCTTTGGTTTTGATTCTTCTTTTACAACATGAGTAATGTGGAAATGTTTAGTATGATTGTACATGTATAGTGTATATCAGATTGTATGTAGTCTTGGGGAAAGAGAGAGGGAGAAAAAATATGGAATTCAAAATCCTATAAAAGTGAATGTTGAAAATTATCTTTACATGTAATTGGGAAAAAATGAAATACTATAAAATGGAAGAAAATGAAATAATTAATTAAGAAGCCCTACCTACCTTGGAAACCATTTAAATCAATCCTCACATTGTAGAAATAAGGAAACTGGGGCCAAACGGTAAAATAAATTAACTGACTCTACGCTTCACAGTTAGAAAATAGGAGAGGCAGGAGGCAAAACTGATCCTCTGACTTTACCTCCCATGTTCCTTCCTCTGACCTCTCATCTGTACTCTTCTTTTTTGTTTTATGATTCCTCCTAAAGGAGAACTTCCTTGGCCTAGATGTGAGGTCTTGAGGGAAAAAGTGACTCAATAATTCCCTGTCAATTAATTGCACAAATACTTGAAACTCAGCAATCACTTCAGAAATAGTAAAGAGAAAAGGGAGAAATATTTACTACAAAAATCATTTTTTTGCTACAGATAAAAATATATATGAAGAATAGTTGTTGGAAAACACTCTGCCTGGGAAGGGTACCTCTATCTTTCATTATTATCAATGAATCAACCAGAAAGGATTTATTGAATCCCTACTACGTGTACAGGATTCACAGACATGGATAGTGCCTGAAATCAAGGAGATTATAATCTACTTAACTGTACACAAACAAGGAAAGTTAGACAAGAATAAATAAGACTTCAATACAATGGCAGAAGAGCTACCACAACACAGTTTGTGATTAATTACTATTGGAGTTTGCAGGAGTGACTAGGCTGAGAGGTCATCACTTAAGAGAAGAGATTTGAGCAGGTTTTTGAAGGTTGGGGAACATTCAGACAGGCTTAGGAGAGATGGTAAGAGTCCCATTCTCCCTCCACTATTGTGAATAGAAGGTGAGTAAAAGAATGGTGCTGGGCAAATCCCAGTGGAGATGCATTTGGAAGACAATCAAATAGAGACAAGTATGGCTATAACAGTCAGTTCTGGAAAATGAATAGTTCAAGATAAAAAACTCAATATAAAACTTTGTGACCTAGAGAAAAAAAAGGGCTCTGAAATGGAAATTGAGATGAGGTCTGACCACAGTACAGTGTCTCTAATATTTCTAAGCTGGAC
Source organism: Pseudocheirus occidentalis (assembly GCA_028646575.1). Lineage (NCBI taxonomy): Eukaryota > Metazoa > Chordata > Mammalia > Diprotodontia > Pseudocheiridae > Pseudocheirus > Pseudocheirus occidentalis. The sequence continues at coordinate 79,331,711 of CM053597.1, forward strand.
TGGGGGAGGTGGAGAGGAGGAAAAGAAGGGGAAAGAGGGAGGAAGGGGGAGGGGGAGAGGGAGAGGAAAAGGGAGACGGAGAGGGAGAGGGAGAGGGAGAGGGAGAGGGAGAGGGAGAGGGAGGAAGAGAGAGAACAAAGACAAGTGTTTCTTAAAATAGCATGCTTATGTTTAATTCTAGCTTTAAGGGGAAAGTTCCTATAGGCTAAAGGGTTATCTATTCCTGCAGAGTCAGACAATGCTGTCTTCATCTGCTGATCACCTTGTCCAGTATAAATTACTGTGAAGAGAAACTTTTCTGCACTTCTCTTTACAAGTCTTAAGGATATTTTTGTATGTGCAAATGAGCTCATATTTCATCTGACTTGTCATCAGTTCATTGAAATTTCGACATGCAGTATAATTTTTAATGATGTGCAAATAATTCAGCAAGTATTATATCCCAAATTGTCAAAGTAGTAGTGGGCCTAAAGTCACAATGACAGACTAAATATAACAAAACTTGGGGCAATATTTTCTCTTCTTTCTTGCCAAAATGAATCTTTGAATCTATGAACTTGTAACACAGGCTACAGCTGAAAATGTGTTACTGTATTTTTTTTGCTCAATAATGAAGAATGTAAACGATAGAGTTGCTTGACCTATATGTAATGCTCACAGACACTTTAGAATTAACAATTTAATTGTCAGCTCAGTAACAAAAATTCTTCAAATATATCAAGGGAGGGTTAATCTTAGATAGAGGTGGGTAGATGGATATGCATTAGTATAATTTAATGAGAGTTGGAAACGTTTCTGTGGCCAAAACTAAGTTTCTATGAAGATCTACCATATTCTTTTTGTTTTGTTTCAAAACATTGTTTTTCAAAGCCGCTCCTGCTTAAAGGCAATTACCTTAGAGTAGGATAATCCACTAAACCAGTGATTCTTAAAGTGTGGTCTAGGGAGTCCTTTGTGGTCCCAGAGTTCTTTTCTGGTGGTTCCCAGGTCAAAACTATTTTCATAATAATACTAAGACATTTTAAATTTCTAACATGGTAAACTATTGAGATGCATAACCTATTGAAAAGAAAAGCTTTTGGGAGATTCTCAATAACTTAAGATTATAAAGGAGTACTGAGACCAAAATTTTAAGTACTACTACATTAAGTCATGAGTGCTTAAATGACAATGTCATGTACAAGAGAAAGAGAAATCTAATGATGAGAACTAGTACCCTAGCAGTCAAGTTCAGAACAACCCTACAGTCTAATTCAGCCAGGTTCTTAAAGCATATGGATTCTCCTGAGGAATGGAGTGTCTTCCCGGAGGATAGAGTTTTATATCTTCATAGAAAACGAACATTTCTGACTAGAAAGCATTAAGTCCCTTTATAACAAGAGGAGTTGGCTAAATGGAACTATCCCTAAAGGGACCCATATGAAAAGACATCTTGAGGGGAGCTCTCCATGGTTCTGTTACTTCTGAGTCCTGGGAACCTGTCTTGCACTTGTGCTGTTCTGCCCAGTGGACCCACAGGTCAACTGATTTCAACAAGCATTTATGAAAGGCTTACTCTGTGCCAGTCATTATGCTCAGTTTTATGAATAAAATGGTAAATACAGTCTCTGTTTAAAATTAGAGGGCATATTTATTATAGGTCTTTGTTTTTTCTTTCTTTTTTTTTTTAGTGAAGGGAGTGAAAGGCAGAGAAAATAAATGTTTCTTTATTAAACTTTTTTTTCCCCTACAATTGCAGTAGAGTAGGAGGAAGGAGACCTAGGTTCTTGTACAAATATGGATACCACTGACTTATTCTGGGCAGGTAAGTTCTCCTCTCAAGGTTTCAGTTTCCGCATTCATTAAATGAAGTGGTTGAACTAGATAATTGCTTAAAATTTCTTCAAAATCTAGAATTCTGTGATTCTTCACTGAGTATCTATATGACCTCTCCCAGAGGTCAATGGGCATTAGATATCTGAGACAGAGACCAAATTTGGACATTTGGTCTGGAAGGGGCACCTGGGTTTTCGATGGATAAAAGCTTCCTGATCCCACTTCTACCCCACCACCAAGGTAGGTAGGTAGTCCCCTCTATGGCTCAACAATTTTCACATTTTGAGAGGGGCCATGTCCAGAGAACAGATCAACCATGAGGAGAGATAAGAAAGGAGGAAGGATGTTCCTTCCTCCTACCAAGAAGGAAACAATGAAAAGAAGGGGAGATTAGAAGACAAAAGTAGCCTTAAATGTACATTGATATACTGTGTGTATTTGAGTTTGAAATTCATGCTATTTGTAATTTTTTTTAACATTTCTTTTAGGAATGTCTTAATCTTTAACAGTTACAACAAACCTTATACTCAATTTCTTATCTCTGGCAAAAGTGAACAAGATGAGTACTTGTTAGAAAGTCGTATGAAAGCAATGCATGTAGAGCCTTTGAACTCACTGGGGGCCATGCTTGCTTCACAGATCAATAAGAGGACTTGACTGGCAGGGTAATATCAAGGATCAAATGATGGAAGAGTTATGAAATTAAGTGTGAAGGCCAGGATTATCGCACTATAATCCTAAATGGAAAAACAGAAGGCAATCCAAGCGGCTGTGTTTCCTCTTACAACCATGTTAGCTTTGGAGCAAAACAGTTTTATTATAATTCTACAGTAGCAGGCAGAAGCATGTGAAAATATTCTTAACTTGAGCCAAAGGAGGAAATGTACTAGCTAAGCCTCTGCCCTGGTCACAGCAAGAGCTATGTCTGGGGAAAGAGTGGCTTCAGAAAGACACTTTAAAAAGCCCAAAATGACTATGTGGCTAGCTGGTGAACAGATGTGCCAGATTTGTCACATTCTTTAGGGAAAGGGTTCAGTTATGTTTTCTTCCCAGTCTTTTGATGTAGTCCATTACAGAATGAGAGCAAGTTAATTGCAAAGCTTTCACACTTCTTAGGCTTTGATTGCGCCAGACCAAGTCAAGCTACATTCCCAAACACCAGAACCGATGCTGGGATACAAATAAAAGAAGTGTCATTTGGGCAGTTGTGATAGTGGTCAGATACATCAACATTAGCTCTGAAATTTATTTTAGTAAATCATTCATAATAACCCAAAGGGCCTTGAGAAGCTGGGTTCCATATTTACATGTTTTGATGAAGTAATAAACAAGTTGTCATATAAAGTTTTGAGGACATTTTAAGGAGATGCAGAAACAGATTCCAATATGAGTGTACGTGAACCATGGCTCGGGTGGGGCAGCTCACATGGTCTGTGCTTCATGCATACCTACACTACCATTTGAAAAATTTCAAACCTTTAAATCAGGTATGGCCCAAAGTGTAGAAAAACAGAACATTAAGGATGTCAAGATAACTAAGTAGAAGAGACAAAGTACACATATACAGGTCCATCAACAGAGTGATACTAAACAAGCATCATTGCAATTAAAATTTTTCTCTATGATATAAAATTTTATTATCTTTCAGAAATGCACGCTTTTTATCAGAAAACTAATACTATTCATATTAGTTTTTTCCCCCAAATGGGAAGGCATGACATGTAAGAAGTACTAGAAGTACTAGATATGCAGCAAATCACATCCTAGCTATGAATCTACAATTAATTGCATGACCTTGGCAAAGCCACTTGACCTTTCTGGTTTTCCTCTTCTAAAAACCTGGAATTAGCCTACCATATGCAAAATCAAACGATCAAATTCCCATATAAAAACAGTGGAGAGAAACAGAAAGCTTGTTAGATAATGAAGTCAGGATCTAAAAAGATTATAACAGGGTAGAATGATGGATTTACCTAAGATTTTTTTTTTGGCCCAGAGTTATGATTTCATCAGATTAGGGGATATTTGATATGGAAACCCCTTTCATTAATAATTAGCATCTGCCTGTAATTTATCATCTTAGAGAGTTAAGAAATTGTGGCTTCATCATGGTAGTCAAAGTACATTTAAAATCCCCCTGCCCCCTTTTTTTTAGCAAAGCTAAAAATACTAAGAATTATTTTTTCTCTATATAACCCTTTCTAAAATCCTTGGCAAAGTCCTTACAGAAAGTGGGTTAGTGTTAATTTTTTTTTTTTACCATAAAAAGTGTTTTATAAGTAGGTCCCAAACCTAGATATATTTGACTCACATGAGTCAAATACTTGACAGGCCTCTATCCACCTGCTTATGTCATGCCAATGAAACACAACTGGGATAATATAAAATCCTGCACTTGGTTTCCAATAACCAAGTGCACAATAACGTATAGGAAAACAGCTCAGCATTTTAATAAACAGCAAATTCAATACTAAGGTTGACATCATCAACTACTGGAGTTATCCCTAAGATCCTTTCAATGGAAAGAATGTGAAAATGAGCTTGCATCTTTACTTTCATTCAGTTACCAAAACAACAACAACAGCAACAAAAAAAAACACCATCCATAAGGCTTAGATAAGACATGGACTCTACCCTAGCGGTACTGACGGTGTCACACAAAGGTGTGATACATACACAGACTTCAAGACACAATAATATAAAAATGTACTAGGTATCAGATTAAAAATAATAAAGAGGCATGAGAGCATGGCAAGGAAAGCACATGGTACATATTATAAAGTTATGTTTTTACTGATATTTAAGGAAGTCTGCCTTTGTTGGTTTTGAAATTTTTCTTATTTATTTTGAACATAAATATTTGTCTTTTGAAATCAAGACATTTTTCCTTTGTGTTTTTGCTACTTTGATCAGAGTCTTGAGGTTTTTCAAAGTTACAATTACTCTCTCATTGAGTCAACTGTTCTCCTGGTTCTGTTTATTTCATTCTTCATCAGTTCATACAAACGGTCCTAAATTTTTGTGAATCCATCTAACTAACCACTTCTTGTGTAACAATTCAATTATGTTCATGGACCATAATTTGTTCAACCACTTCTCCCTTCAGTGGGAACATATTCTGCTTTCAGTCTTGTACTGCTACAAAATGTGAGGCTATAAATATTCATAGAAACCTATGTCCTCTAATACGGTTGTATAACCTTTGCCACATCATCATATCACCACTTCGTTCTTCTGTCTGTTCACCCCCAGTGATATAGTTTCTGGTAACCTAGGCATTCCACCCATACCACGCCTCCCTAGAGAGTGTTCCTATATGCCAAACTTCCCTTTTTGACTTTTCTGTGATCTCACCTAGTTGTTCACTCATTCACATATAAACTAAAGTATGAATGACTTACCAATGAGCAGAACACTATGAATTTTCCCTTTGTTGGTCACTCAACAAGCATTTATTGAGCATTTGCTATATGCCAAGCACTGTGCTAAACACTGAGGATATAAAGAAAGGCAAAACAGTAAGGAAAGCAAACATCTTGAGATTCCCTATTTAAAGGAATGCCACATTTTTTTTTAAGGGAATAGCCTAATGGAATGAATAGCTAATGGCAGAGTTCCAGACACTACTTGCAATTCAAAGATGTGTTTTGAGTAAGGAGAGTTTCCTGCTAATTCTGAATGCATACCACGTCAGAGGTCATTGATGCTACCTGTAAGTCCAATTCTATGACTTACATACAACTCTTCTATAAAACATCTTGGATAATAAAGAATAAAGCAAAGATTCTCCCTTCTCTGCCATTGCTACTAATGCTTGTACATAAATAATATCGGAAGAAACTCTGATATTTATTGCCCCACTTTGCTTTTGCTGAATCAACATGCCAGCTGAAGTGTTAGTTATAAAAAAGTCAGAAATGTGCAAAAGGACATGTACAACACAGGTCTAGAATGAAAAAAAGGTTACACTGAAAGCAAAAGATCTTATGTTGTTGTTCTTTTTTCCTAAGCCTCTTCTTGTTTATTCCAAAACGAAAGTTAGTCTTTCTAAGTGTCCTTTGATGAGCAAATTTTCAAATATTTTAAAGCAGTCTTTGAGAAAATGAGATTGTAATGGCATCTTTATTCCAATAGCTTTTGGTACGAATAGCTAGAATGACTTTAAAGAAAGAAAAAGTATCCTGTTTAAAACCACTGTTGGGCCATCTGTCCCACACTCAGTGAAGAATCTCTACACTGAAAAAAATCTGTAGTGTAACAATGCAGTATTCAGAGATTTGCTTGTTAAAAAAATTTTTTTAAGAAGATCTAGTTAAAGTAGAGTGTGGCGGATAAGATAGAATATTTCTGGTAATCATGGGAACAATAAAAAACTGATTATAAGAATAATAGATCACATTTATATATTGCTTTACAATTTATAAAGCTTTTTATATACACAATAGTATTTGATCCTTATGATGACCTTGTGAAGGTGTGGGATTATTTTCCCCATTTTATATATGAGAAAACTAAGCTTAAAAGAGGTCATTTTCCCAGGGTCACACAGCTAGTGGGCAAGATGAGACACAGAATAAGGAACAGAACCAAAGGCTGAGCTAGTGAAAGAGTTAGTTTTCCTTTATTGCATTTTAAGCTTTGTGAATGAAAAAAAAAGTATGGCATTTGGTGGCTGCAAAACTCTGGATGTAATTTTCAGAAAGAGAGGTAATAGCAGAAAGAAAAGTTGCTCTGCTTTTACGTTGCTGGAAAAGGAAGTCTAACTTTATAAAGAATCAGGAAATGTGTCATTAGTGACTTGGCTCCCATCTTAATTGAGAAGTACTACTACTAATAACAATAGCTAACTTTTATACAGCACTTTAAAGGTCACAAAACTCTTCAGTTACATTATTTCATTTGCTCCTAGTGGTTTAGAAGTATTTTCTCTTCTGATCCTCACAACAATCTGAGAAGGAAGTTTCCATTATTATCCTTATTTTACAGCTGAGGAAACTCAATCAAATAGTTTCCTGGTGAGAGTCTGTTGGTTTGTTTGTCTCTTTCTCCCAGTTCAACTCTAGTATGTTGTTCTCTGGGTGATAATTTATTTAGCTATGAAGATCCAAGAAACAAATAAATATACAAAATGGCCCTCATCCCTATGTGGCCACAGAATGGGAGAAGAGGGGAAAAGAATTCTATCATACAGTTTTTAGACTAAAAAGAGTAATTTAATTTTCAATAATCTAAACAGAAGATCCTTATTCAACATCCAATAAGGTGATAATCCACAGGAAGTTGTGAAGTTGTTGCTAAATGGAAAACCAGAATTATCAATTGACTTTTGGATATTCTCCTTGGAGGATATATAGAAAGAAGTTGATTTCAATGAGCAAAAAATGAAAAAAAAAGGAAAGAAAAGAAAAAAACCCACCATTTCATATGATACTTAGCCATCTTGCCCTGTAGTGCCCTTGCTGCATATGTATGCATATGTGGCATATGCATACATATCATCATGAAGTTAAATGTAGTTTATGTGCTAATATTTGTTTAAAAGGATAAAGAGGTGAAAAATCTCTACAAAGAGAGAGAATATAAAAAAGAATTCATTAAAAACACATGCAGAGCCCTGGACAAAATTGTCTGAAACAATTAAACACTCATCTTAAGAAAAAGACTAACTGAAAAAAAAAAGAACGTGGACCAATAATGTAACCAAAAGAAAAGAAAAAATGCCTGACAGCTAAGCTTAGTATTTAACTGGTAATCTATGAAATATTTTGAAAAAACTTAGAGGAAGACCTTAATGATATTGAAGAAATCTTCTTTGGAGGATTTATATAAAAATATGGGCAAAAACTGCACAGTATGAGAAGGCTGGGTTACAAATTGCCATGTTCATAGATCCATCAGAATATCAGAGTACTTATTAATAACCAATAAAGGAAAAGACAGAAGATGTTCTTTTCAAAGGGAAGCAAATCAGAGCTGTATGCAGGCAAAACTTGTCTAATATCATTAAATGATTTCACACCAAAAAAGAAGTATTAGCTGAAATTGTATTATGTGCTTAGTTCTTTAGAAGAAAAGCTAAGAGGAATCAGAGATACTGGAGAGGGAGGGCTGTATTAGCAGAGGGTGGGGGGGAGAAGGCACAAGTCAGAGTTGCCCAGCATGGGACTCAATCACCATCATAAGGTTTTGTTTATGATGTCTTATTAATGCTACTAAGAAGAGAGACTTACCTGTGCTTTGTTCCTTCATGTATGAAACAATAAACTGAAGAGTGAGTATAGTAATAAATAGCTATATATAGTATGAATAGTAATAAATAGAAAAGGGAAAAAGCAAATAAACAAATCTGAGCTTACGAATGGGCATATAGAGTGATGGTAGTCTCTATTTGGTTTCTAATTCAATTTGCTGCTTTGGGTTTTTGGAATACTTATCTTTGGTTGGAAGAAACTTAAGTTTCCAAACTATGTAAAAATTGTCAAGCCCTTTGCTGTAGATGACTGAAGAATTTAAAAGAGCTGCAGCACCCAAGCCCCTCTGAACAAATCTGGAAAACGCTGATCAAGTCTCTCTCTCGTTTGTCAAATAGTCACTTTTCACATCTTGGCAGTGCTGACATTCAGATTCAAAGGACAAAGAGAAAAAGTTGCCTATGCAGGTCCTTCTACATTCAAGAAAGAGTAAAGCCCAACTAGCTCAAAAGACAAGTCAGGAGCAGGCATCTGACAAACAGGCAAGACAGTGAATAATGAGTGAACAGTTCAAAATATCCACTTAGGTTATTAGGTTGTTCATGACACCAGCCTCAATTCTCATATGTCTTCCCCTTCACACTTAACATCTGCCTTGTACAAGAGAAACAGAAAATTAGAGATCTAATTCTAGACTGCCTAAACCTATGGAACTTTCTCTAGTTTGCTGTTTATCAACTTTTTTTTCCTAGAGAGTCAAAGGAAGACTGGGTTCTGGAAGAACGTACACACAAATGTGTGTATATATGTCTTTTTTCTCCTATTCGTAGTAATAAATAGACAAACTATGCAAATAAAGCAAGTGTAAGCCAATGAATGGGCTTCTAGAGTGGTAGTGTCCATTTGGTATCTAATTTAACCTCCTAGTCACTTAATATAGTTATGTGACCCATTGTGCCCAAGCTCTTCACGTTCAGATTTATGTAACAGAGTACCTAAAGTACAAAGAAACGCACCTTGTAACTATTCTGGACAAAACCAGTGTCAGGCTGGTTGACAATTACACGGATCTTGTAGAAGGTTGGTAGCATCTATTGTCATACCCTGCTTTTCACTAAAGCTGAGACAATGAAAAATTAATAGGCAGAAAAAGAGAGAGTATAGAACAGATGCTTAGAAGCTTGTCTAATATTGTTTACAGTCAGCACTTCTGTTCTAAAGACAGAGTTGCCCATCCATCAGTGAAAAAAAAATTTAAAATCTAGATAGTCTTGAGGCTTTTGAAATAATTTATTTTAAATTACCTGGATGATGAAAAAATATTTTCTTTTGTGGCTCAATGGTAAATTATGGGGGGGGGGACTAAGAAAAAACTAAACTAAACTAATTACCAGCACATCAAGATTTTTCATATCACTGAATCTGAAATGACTACTGATTGCTTGCTACCTGTTTGTCCTTCGTTCTGGAAGAGGACCATGACATCAGGGAGGTGACACCTATAAAGTGAATTGGATTTAAGCGAGGGAGGGCTGTACAGTCACCAGCCTCACTTTCTCCACCAGAGCCACATAGGTCTAGTAGCGAGATATAGATCAGGATGACTGGAGACGGCCCTGGACATAGTGGGAGACCATGGCCTTTTTAAGATAAGACCTTTAACAGGTTTCAGTTTGTCTGAGGTAACACCCACTCAATGACTAAGGCTCCGTAAGAAGAAATGATGCAGAAAATGGTCTGAGGGGAGAAGGAGAGGGTAAAAGAGGAAGAGACAATAAGAAAAATAAGGAGAGGGGGAGGGGGGAGCGCACATACTGTGTTGGGCAACTGGCCAGTCCCAGTTGGGTCCCTAGTAGTGTAAGAAACTGATAGTAGAAGGAAGTGAGAGACACTTTGCAACAAGGTCAGGAGAAGGAAAACGGATGTCAATGTCTCAAGGCATAAATTCTCTCTCAGTTCATAAATGATTTTAACCTGAAATATAATGTTGTAGGAGATATGGGATTCCCAAAAAAATTGCCAACAGTAATTAGAACAACAACACATATTCATGTGGTATCTTCAGATTTATAAGGTATTTTTCTTACCAAATCTATGTTGTAAAGAATGCAGTGTTTGCTGGCATGAATACTGGATTACCAAAAAACCATTAATATAGCACTGTTTATATCCATAAAGTAAATGTGTCGGTGACATCAAGGGAGACTTTGCTTAGGTGTTCTGGGGATACCTACTTTAGGAAGGTAAAGTTAGTATCTTATTAAATGTTAATTGCTAATATTCCTAGGAGATCTGAATGCAGAGAACTCCAGGACCAACCTTCTATCAATGCAAAAGTAAAAATGATGAAACTACAGTGCTTACATGTAAATGATTAAAGCACCCAGTGATTAACCTTAATTGCTTCAGATTGTCACTGAAGAGTCCCAAATTGCTCAGTACCCAAGGAGTTGAGAACAGTAATTGCAACAAGGTAATTTCTTAGCCTAGAAAAAGATTCTATTGCTATGAATGGGTTCTCCTCCCTTTCCCCCTAATCCCCAACAAATGCTTTAAAGTAAGAGTTTTAATTTGTTGACTAAGAGGATACACATGCTGAGGAGAGAGCTCGAAAATTCCTTTCTGAAATGTTGCCATGCACTAACCAGTTTGAACATACCTAGCATAGACTGAAAAATGTACTTGAAATATATATGTCTAGTAACACTTGGGACTTAATGTTTACTTGTGAAAACTAACTGTGTATATGTATATTAAATAACTGAAAAGGTGAGTGAGGAAGAAAACTGAATATGAAATAGAGTTGGAGATTATCAGGCTAGAAGACACACAGAAGACTGCAGTTAAATATGTAATAAAATGAAGAATTATTCTATGTCCAAGAATTCATGAAAGATCAATTAGAAAGATGAGGTGAGAAGGTAATCTGAGAGACCTTGTATTTACATTCTATCAAAACCTATTGGTCTTATACTAACCTTTCCTTCTTTTTAGAATGTCTCTTTCCTTTGAGTGAGAATTATGTTTGTATGGTTGCTCATTACAAGGTTAATGGGGAACACTAGAAAGAAACTCTCCCTCCATCATCCATGGGAGGAATATAGAAACCACTTCCAAAATCAGTGGGAGAGAATATACAAACCTAACAAGTTATAAGACTTATAGGAAACTATCAAGTATGTGAAACTTGTAAGGGGTAAGGAAAGCAACCAAGAAGGAATGGGAAAACCAGGACTGGAAGGAACCTTAGAAGCTTTCTAATCCAACCCTTTCATTTTACAGATGAAAAAAAATGAGGTCCAAAGAAATTAAGTGCCTTTTCCAAGGTCACAGGAGTACTAAATGTTAGACATGTCCTTCAATCCAAGTCCTCTGATTTGAGAATCACTACGTCCAGTATTCCAGTTGAATATGAGCATAAGCCACCATCTTAGTACAATGACAATAAGGATACTGATAATATTAAAAAAAAACCAAAAGCCACAGGTTGTATTTTGGGAATTATTGTAATAATTATTTCCAAATTTTATTATTATTATTCCAAAATTCTGTGCAAGCCTTACTGTCCCTATTCTGAAGATCAAAAAACATTCTCAGGAGTTAAGTGTTAGGCACCGTAATACAGATTTTTAAAAATAATAATAATCGTGGAGATAAAGTCAAGAGTGGTCTTGGTTTGAAACCAGTGTATCTACTTAATAGGTCTGTGACCATGGGCAAGGGCTTCTTGTTGCTCAGTTTCCTCATCTGTAAAATTAGATGAACACCAGTATTACCTCAAAAGGTTGCTGTGAGGCTCAAATGAGGTAACTGTGTAAAGTGCCATATGGTGGTTACTGTTGTTACTGATTAGACTGATGATGATGATGATGATAATAATAATAATAATAATTGATCTGTTCATGTTTACTCTCAACTAGTAAATGGCTGAGCTTGGAACTGCACTTCCCTAGGAGGCATAAGGTAAAGGTGGAGCAGAAGAAAGAAGAACATTCTACCATTTGTGATAGGAATGAAAAGGTAGGAAGTGTCCTGGGAGGCAAACAGGGAGAGAAAGAGGTTAGATGTCAGCCAAAGAGTTTATGAAGTAGCGACGTTGACCAGTAATTAGTGGGAACTGGCCAGGAATTAGAAGTGTCTATATTAACTAAGTGAAGGGGAATAACCCAAGAGCAAAGAAGAATAATTAGAAAATATATTTCTCTCTATTTATACATCCAACCTCAATGTTAGTAACAGAAGAAAAGCTATTGCCTTTAGTGCATAAAACTGTGCCTGTGTTTTCCAAGCATGTTTTAATTTCACATCTCTGACACCTTACATACAAGAGCAACCGTCTGGATCAACTCATTTCCCTTTTCATTTGAAGTCACCTATTCCTCCTCCCAAGTTCTCTTCTATGGGTTACATATCGCTAGTTGTGTTACACATCACAACCCATCGCTGTGGGGTGCAGGGATCATGGTGGTTGTTTGGAACATTATGAGTTCAAAGTATTATACTTGTAGTTAGGGGTAAGAAATTCATCTATAGTCTAGCTAGGTCAAAAATTTGGCATGGCATAGTAGCAGCCAAACCGGTCTTTGTCCAACATTCATACATCCTATTACTTTAGCGGCATCCTGCATATTTCTGCTCACTGCCCCCCCCCCCAAGCAGTTTCACTAAAAAACATATAAAAAGGCTTAAGAGAAAAAAGCCACAGTACAGAAAAATCTCCTGCTGCTTGCCATTGCTAAGCACGGTGCTATCTTAGAGGCTCCTATATGTAAATCCTCAAATAAAGTTTGGACTGAACATTCCGGCTTTGTGTGTCTTTTCCCTTGTAATCCCTGCATCACAAGCAGATGGAATTGGGTGCTTCAGTGTCTGGGTCTACAACAATGGTTCAGATCTAGGAATTTGCATAAGACGCTCCTCATTGGCTGAGATAATGATTTGAGTAATCAGATTTATGCCAACATGAGGGATGGAGTTGGCAAGAATCTGAGAGAGGAGAGTTCTTCTGGCATCAACAAAAGGATGCATTTCCAGGTTTTCTTTAAGAAGAACACTCTGGAGAGAGAAAAAGACAGGAAGGATGCCAACATGTAGAGAAACATGTCCCTGTTCTCCAGCTCGTTATGTTAGAGAATTTGAGGTAAGATATTCTCTCTCTCTCTCTCTCTGATTCTAATTGTAAAACTTCTCTGATTTCTATTTGCTATCACACTGAAGAAATGGGTTTATTCATCATTCACTAAATGTGACAGTCTTCATTTAACTAGAATATGATGGGAAAGGAATCAAGCCTTCAGATGTAGCTTGTGCTATTCCTGCCCTATTCAAGTCTAGGGATCAAGAAATCAACTTGATAAAAATGATTCCCCCTAGAATTGCAAAAAACAAACAAACAAACAAAAACAAAAAACAAAAAACAAAGTGGTGGTGACAAAGGGGAAGAGAGGTAGAGATAACTCTGGTCTAGCATACCATTTCTGCTTTCATTCAGGCAGAAATCAAAAGGTTTTTTTAGAGAGGGGTGGGAGAGATTCCTGAGATATTTATCCATGCCTCCCAGTGAGCTACATTTAGAGAAAATCATACAGCATACAAACGACATGGGCAAAACATACTCCTTAAGTGAGGAGAAAAGATAGCAAAGGGGATTGGACCTCCAAGCCTCAGTTTCCTCATCCATAAAAACAGGATTATAATTATCGTAAAGAATTAACCAGTAAAAGGGCTAATCATCAACTGAACATATGTTGTGTTTGCTTCACTGAACACTATAGATAGAAAACAGCTAAGTTATTATCCAGTTCAAGTCTGGGTTCAACGGGCAAGTCCTCTGCAAATCCATTTGTGATTTGAAATAAAAGTAATTTACTTGGAGTGTCTATTATGAATACACTGATATGTCAAAAAAAAAAACCTGTTCATTTTCTCCAATAATCCCAATAGTATCTTTTAACATGATAAACTCTGCCCCAATCTAGGGTCCAAATGAGACTGGTACTCTGGTTTTATCTCCATTAACAAGCAGCAGAAATTAATCAGTGCATGTAGTTAAATGGGAAGGACAAAATCCAAAGAAGCTTCAGTTGGCCCTTTTAGGAAATACTCTAATGCATGAAAAAAGCAAAATTTACAAGTTATCTGCCTCACCCTAGATTTATCTTCACTTCTGAATCTTCACTCCTATGCTACATGTGCTGCATAGACAACTACTTTGAAGTGTGGAGAATAGATAAACATACAAAGCCAGTATCAATCAATCATCACTTACAGTGACCATTTGCATCCATTTATCTAATCACAAATTGTAGTCACTGCCACCCACACACAGTTCCTTTAACATGAGAATATTGAGTTCAACACAACCATCCACAAATTCTGTAATATACCTTAATATATGTTTAACCCTTTCATGTTTAATTTACGTGAACGCAATCCATTTTTTACCACATTCTGTACTTATATATCTTTTGGGGTGTATATATGGACATTACTGGATAAATAAAAAGTATGCGCATATTTCTATAATCAAACACTCAAACACATAATCTTACTCCAACACTGTGAAGCTGGGTCTTTCATTCTAAGCAAAATCCTTTTCAATTCTCAAGCAGATTGTACCTGAACAAGTCATTTAAACTCATACAATAACATAGATCTTTGTCCTACAAATTTACAGTGAGAAAAGTCTATTCTCTTCTCTCCTTCATGTTCATCTCTGCATTGTTTTACTTGTTTTTACTTCTATACCTTCACATAATTCCCCCCTCCCATATTGAAAAGCTAGGAAGACCTGGGTTTGAATCCAGCCTCTCACATACACTGGCTGTGTGACCCTGTCAAAGTCTCTACTATTGGTGCTGTCTAGGTGACTTTCTAAGATGATTAATTTGCAAAGAATGTACTGACCCGTGGTGGTTGAGCAAATTTTCTTTGGCAAGCAGTTCCAAATATAAGTAAAATAACAGATCCATGTAATATCTCTATTTGCTCAAAACAGTTTTCATTTAATTCTCTTTTCATGCTGGTTCTTTGAACTGGCCGACTTTCCACTAACTGTTCAATAAGCCATCTCCAGGTTATTTCCATAATCGAACTTTTTATGATGGGACTATCACAATAAATCCCACAGAGAGTCAGTGATATATGAAATACTCCCTTTATTTTGGATATTCTATTTCTTAGGTCTTACACTCAGTGGTAAAGGGTGATAAGCAATTAATTTTGCTCTAAGATTTACTACATGATTTAGCATATTTAATAATAACACCAGTAAAAATAAGATTACAAATTTTCAGGGATATATGGTAGCATTCTGAGCATTCAAAAGCACAATGATCATGGATTATAATCCAATATCCTTTTTATGCAGACTCCATTATTTGTAGTGTGATCCTTCTGCATCATTCTACATAATAACAATCTCATCCACTCATCTGGGACTACCTACAGATCAGCAACTTATATGTTTTAAACCAGTCTTTTATAGCGTCTAATACAGCTCTGGTCACATAAACGCTTTAAGAAGAAACTCCGAAATTAGCAGAGGTGTTAAATGTCTAGTTAATTCACGCTACAATAACTGAAATGACCGACGTCAGGTGTGGTGTTCATTTCATAAGTATTTGCTTGGGGTCAGATCATCAGCTGGTGAAACAAGGGCCAAAGTAAAGAAATGAGAGGACAAAAGAGAAGGATAAAGACATTATCTGCATTCTGAGTTTACAATCTGAAGTTTACATGTTATTAGTTTAGGAAAATGAGAAGTTTTTAAAGGTTAATTTGATTTACTTTAATTCATCAATATTGCTTGGGAAAAAATAATTGACAGGTAGTAGTCATTATAATTAGAAGGCTTCAAAAGCCCAGCAAAAATGTTGTAGCCATCAGAAAACTGAGCTCCTTGTCAAGTATAGAAATATTGTAATTAATGGTAATAGCCATTTACAAAACAAGCTCATTTGTTACATATCTGGGGGTGTGCCCAACAATTATGAGCAATTTCTTTGGAGAAAAACTGAAAAGTTGGGGATAAAGAGTGAATAGAAAGTTTGGTATAAAATTCAGCTAAGCTAAATCATCTTGATCGCACCTATGGATGAAACCAGACTAACAAATGTTGAAAGTAACACAAATCTGATAGGATTTCTACATTTATTCTTACTGGTGATGATGGTGAAACTAACACAGTTTGAATTCTACACTCTCAGTACCTCAATACCCTCCATATTGTGGGAAGAAGTGACAATCACACTTGAGAAGATAAATTAGGGAGGAATAGTTAAACCTAATGAAATGAATATGAAATTTTTGCTAAAACACACAAGTTTAAAGGCAAGTAAGGATGTATTTTCCCTTCTTTGCTAAATACTTTGTTAAAGTAATAAAAATTTCAGAAAAGGGAAATCAATTCTGAGAAGGAAGTTTCTATTAAACTACGTATGTGAGGAGAAAAAGGAGCCAAAATAATTATTATATGTGTTTTCACAATAGGAAGCAATGTACCCAAAACTAAAAGAAAAGCAGACTGAGAAAATACTTCTATAGAAAATACATCTAGACTGGAAGAGGGCTAATGCCCCTATCTTCAATAAATGGAAGAGTGGTACAATCTATGTGTAGATTTGTTCCTACTTTTATTTATTTTTATAACCAATTTATGTATTAACTTCAACTGCACTCTCAATGTTGAATGGAAATTCATTATTCTTCCCCAACAGAATACCACACAATTCCCTGGTGGCTATTCCAAATTTTTCTCCTCTTTTTTCAAGGTCTCCATACTAATATCAACCTCTTCTCAGAATAGGGCCTCTATAATGCAGCACAGAACCACACCATTCTTTAACCTTCCCATAAACACTTACAAGCCTTCCCATAAGCACTTACAGCAGGAGGCAAACACTCACAAGCCTAGCTGTCTCAACACTCACAAGCCTAGCTGTCTCCTCTTTCTCCCACCCTTCTAGCTGCTCTGGCTCCCAGCTTCCTGTGGGCTCTACTCTACCTATTAGCAAACTCCTCCCACCATAGGCTCCATATGATTACATCTGAACTATTAGGGAGCAGAGAATATCTTTGAAGTAGAAATGATCTTCAAATTGCCTTAGGATTATTAAGGGGCAGGGAAGATCTTCAAATTCCCATTACCAACACACATGTATGTATAATATTTACAACAATACTGTTTCTTACAGTAAATAACTGGGGGGAAAAATGAACTCATCAAAAGGGAAACAGCTGGGAAAAAACACACCTATTGTATATTAAAGTAATAGGATAAAGAATTAAGAAATAATAGTTATGAAAAATTCAGAAATATATGGGGAAATGTATATAAACTGTACATTTTATTATGTACATTATGTACATAAAATGTACATAAAGCAAAACCAAAGGGAAATGTTAATAATAAATAAATACAACAACATACATCAGAAGAACATTAATAGGAAGTTGAAGACTGGAAAACCAATAAAGTTTCCAGAGGACAGATAATGAAGGAAAACAATCATCCTTCCTCACATAAGAAAAGCAAAAGATTTTGAGGATAAAATTCTATATAAACAATTTATACAGATTGGATATTTTTGCTTAAATTTTCTGCTTTTTCCTAAGGGAATTCACCTGAAAGGGGTGTTGAGAAGGGGTGTTTTTACCTCAAAAATGACTGGGATAAAGACAAAATAAATCCTTAAAACATTAAAAATAATTTTTTGAGAGAGAATATTT
This sequence comes from Pseudocheirus occidentalis, assembly GCA_028646575.1. Lineage (NCBI taxonomy): Eukaryota > Metazoa > Chordata > Mammalia > Diprotodontia > Pseudocheiridae > Pseudocheirus > Pseudocheirus occidentalis. The sequence continues at coordinate 79,349,446 of CM053597.1, forward strand.
GAGAATGATCACTGCATATAGTAACAGCAACCTTCATAAAAACTTAAGAAGGACCCAGGCACAGCAAATGACATCTTTATAGTTAGTTACACAAGTAACTGAGAAGAGTAGGTAAGATCACCCTGGTGTGCTGTTCACTGATTTCAGAGAACTATTGGGCTTCACAAAACAAATGTTACCTTAAGGTTCGCATAGCAAAGAATTAATATCCTTTAGGTAACACAATGAGTATTAATTCCTAGTGCTCTCTGGAAGTTGAATGTAGACTATTTGATATCTGTGATATGTTTCCTCATCTGTAGAATGAGGATAATAATACCTGTAGTAACTATTTAAAGGGGTTGTTGAGGCTCTAATAAGATGTCTACAAAAGGCTGGATAAAGTATGATATGACTGGTATCACAATGATCATTATTGTTCTTTAAAGTCTTATCATACAAGTGATCACCCATCCATTTGTTAAATTAATAAAACTTCTATGATAAATACTACTAGGACTACAAGATCTTAGATACAAAGCTTGTAAACAAACAAAACACTTATTGCTTTCCCAACATCATTATAACTTTGCCCCTTCCATCCCAACTATTATATTTCAGGTCAAATTAACCCAATCATTCTTATTTTAAAATACAGCCTCAGAGTCCATCTAATCCAACCCCTTCCATTTTAGTAATGAGGAAACATAATCATCGTTGTATCACTAATCCCTTTGGCAATCTTGGGGAGACTATGGACGCCTTCTCAGAACAATTTTATTTAGATGCATAAGAAAATCTATTTAGGATTTGTAATGCCAATCAACAATAGATTACTAAAAGAATGCTACTGTGAACAGCTTTTAAGATTTGGATTACATAGTATTAGTGAACACTCTGTTTATTCCATTACAAATCAAGATTC
>CM053597.1:79350849-79376367 GCA_028646575.1 Pseudocheirus occidentalis
AAGACCACGATCCAGATCCAGGCCACTCAACGCAAGAGCCCTTGGCCCCAATGGATCGCGTCAGCCCCCCTGCTATCTGCAGGTTGAGGGCTCTGAAGCAGCCCAGTGGGGGCAGCTGAGGCTCTCAGATGTTCCTGCTGCTACAGCCGCCTCCCCGCTGCTTCCCTGCCCTGGGAGCAGTTTGGCTGGACCAGCTCTTCTCCTCCCCAGTTAGCAAAATCCACTGACCTTTCTCTTAGCCTTTTTTTCTTCTGGCCTGATAGATGTGGTAATTGTGCTCCAGTGCAGTGGATCTGCTTTCCTATAGATGTGGTTACCCACCTGACGCCCCAGGGGTTGACCCGGCTGGGGTTTTGGCCGTGGGTCCCAGACTGCTGGGAAGAGCCCTGCCTGCTGCGCTGCCTGTAGCAACAGATGTGCTTTCTGTCTTTTGGAGAGTTTTGGAGCTTGAAAATCTGTTTAGCGCCCCATTTTATGAGTTTTTTAGTGTGTTTGTGTGGGAGCTGTGGTGCTTTGCTGCTTCTATGCCGCCATCTTGGCTCCACCCCCCTCTAGTTAACATTTTAAACTCATTATGTCCAAAACTGAGCTCATTTTCTTTCTCCATAGATCTTCCCTTCTTCCTCCCTTCCAGATGACTGCAGAAACAACACCATCCCTTTGTCCCTCATGCTAACAACCTTGGCTGTCATCCTTGACTTCTTATTATCTCTCACCTTCCTTCCATCTGTTGCCAAAGTTGGTTCATTTCACCTTTACAACATCTCTTTAATATGGCCACTTCTCTATTCTGACATAATCATCACTCTATTGTAGGTCCCCATCACCTCATGGACTATGCCAGTAGCCTGCTGGTGGATCTACCTGGTTCAAGTTTCTCCTTCCTCCTATCTATCCTTCATTTAGACACCAAAGTGGTTTTTCCAAAAGTGCATATAATCCTCCGAACTCTAAAACCCTAGTGGTTTCTTCTGTCTTCTAGGAGCAAATACAAATGTTCTATTTGACATTCAAAGTGCTTTATGATTAGCCCACTCCTACCTTTTCAGTCTCCTTACTCCCTGATCAGCATTCTTTGATTCAGTAACACTGACCTCCTGGCTGTTCAATGAACAAGATAAATCATCTCCCAGCTCTGAACATTCTTTCAAGTGTACACTGAAAGAGCTTTCTGGAGTTTCTAGAATCTTTCAAGTATGTGGGTGAGGATGAAGAGAATTAAGGGAAGGGGGACTCCTACAGACATGATAAGCCAGGATGTTTAGAAACTTCTGAGCAAGGTCTGGAATCCGCAGCTGCTGCTCAAGGTTGACTTGAACTACTCAAGGCCAGGTCTGTGCCAGGTCTGTGGCTTCTAGCAGCCGTGGACATCTCCAAATTTGGCTTGAATTCACTGAAAAATAATCACTGTTATGTCAAGCATCTCTGACCCTCAGAAATCCTTTTAATTGGCTGTTTGTTGTGTATATCCATTGGCCTGCTCCCCTTTAAAGAACAGAAGCTCTAACATAGTATATAGTCCTTACAGAGTCCAGGTTCACAGTATCATGGATAGGGTACTGGGCTCAGAGTAGGGAAGATCTGGATCCAAACCTCGTTTTGAACATTTACTAGATCTGTGACCATATGAAAATTAAGCTCTGTGCCTCAGTTTCCTCAAGTTTAAAATGAGGGAGTTGGCCTCAATGATCTCTAATATGACTCCTATCTCTAAATCTGGGGTTCTGTGAAAAAGCTAGTTCATGTATCAGTAGCACGTTAAAATCAACAAGAACTGAAATGAATTTCTTTTTAAGACAAACTCTCGGGTTCTTAAACAGCAAGATTCTGAAAGATTTCTTAAACATATATATATATATATGTCTTTTAAACCAACTTGTTTTCAAAGCTGGGAAATGTTTTAAGTGTATACTTCTGTTATATTAGAAAAGATTTACAAAATAAACTTTGAAGTTATTTTAAAGTAATGCAGTTTTGGTCATCTAGTTAAGCACTGTTTTCTTTCTAAACAGAAATGAGATTTATGCTATAATAAATCAGTAAATATATTTGTCTATATGCTCATCATGTGTTAGAAGTCATAAAATAAAGCTTGCACAAGTAAATGAAAAAATATACGTTATTCACTTATTTGCAGAAGTGACATTTCGAGTTACTTATTCATGAGAATTTCATGATGCATTAGTAAGTATGCTGCAGGATACTTTGGAAAAGTAATGATGGTTTGGTAATATGAGATTTCCCTACAGCCTTCCACTATTGTATCTTCTCAAAGAAATAAATGAGGCAAGACTTGCTTTGCAGTATAATGCTGGAGCACTTAGTATCTGCCACATATTGTCTGTTCACATATAGCATCTTGTATTGTTATTTATCTTTCTCTGTATATGTCCTGGTTCCACAGCTCACAGTACTGAGAGAAGATGCTTTGCTATATTAACCATGAGATGAAAATTTCAACCATCTAAAAATTTACAATATTGAATGGTTTCTCACATGGCTCATTATAATAAAGAACTTTTTCTGTCAATAGTCAATGAACAAACATTTATCAATTGCCTATTATGTGCCAGGTACTGTTCTTGGAGATACAAAGATGGGCAGAACAAAGTCCTTGCCCTTAAGGAGTTCACAGTCAAAGATGCTGTCCTAGATGTAACATTTTCTGAACTTTCTTTTACATTTTGGCTAAACGACTGAGTATATTCTCCAGCTATACATTCTAAATATCATTTTTATTCATGTTCATATTCTTATACCATAGATGCAGAAAGTTTAGGAGATTGAACTGCAAGTGTCTCACACCCAGGACAAACTTTAAGTGATGTTATTTCTCCCCCTAAATGGATTCTTGACCATATTAATGTCCACAACATCAACACTACAAGGCAACATAACTCAAATCAATGTAAGGCCCATTCTCTAGTCCAAAAGAATGATTCTGAAACAAGGCCTTTTCTTCTTGGTAGGGGGATGACGAGCTATAGGTACAAAATTGGACATATGCCTTAAGACATGATAAATGACTCAGGGTGCTCTTTGTAACAAGAAAGGGTTCTACTGGAGTGAAGTTAAAAAGTAGCAGAAATGTTACTTTTAAAAGCACTAATAAAATTATTTTTAAAAATAGATCATTGACCTAACCTTGTCATATCATGCCATTTTTTTTATAACTATCATTGGCTAGCACTGATTTCTACCTGTCACAGAGATAAATGATGATGGAAGAGGGAGAAGGAAGAGGCAGTAAGGGAAAAGGAGGGGCAGGGGGAAGAAAAGGAAGGGGAGAAATATGAAGAAAGGAGAAGGATGAAGAGGAGGAAGGAAGAAAGAAAGGAAGGAAGGAAGGAGGGAGAGAGGGAGGGAGGGAGTGAGTGAGGGAGAGAGAGAGGGAGAGAAAAAGAGAAAAGAAGGAAGGAAGGAAGGAAGGAAAAAAGGAAGGAAGGAAGGAAGGAAGGAAGAATTGTCTGTGGATATTCATATTTGAGGTTGTGTATCTCCTCAGAAATTTCATACACACACAAACCAGTCATCAACTCTACTTCTATTACCTGCATGTGTGATTAACTTTAAAGAAAAGATTCTACCTTATCCCATTTATTTCTCAACAAAGACCTAACAGAAAAGTTACAGAGAAGCCTCATATTACCAAAAATCCATTACTTTCATGATATCCTGCAGCATAATTCCTGCTCTGCCACAGCGTTTGAGCATAAATAATTAATACTAAATGACATTTCTCGAATGAAGCTTTGGAAAATTTGATTAGTCTTATCTGATTGTGAATCAAATATAAGTCTTAATCTGGCATAGAGGGCGAAGGAGGAAAGGGACTTAGAATGACAAGGAAGGAAGCATGTTTGCTCTTTCCATTTCAGAGAAGGACATTATATAGGTGTCCCTTATACTTTGCTTCATACACTACACAGGGTATGCCAAAAAATCTTAATTCAATTTTCAGCTATTAAAGGTTTAAACGACAGTACACCGAGACCTTTGTGATTCCCTGTATGTTAGTAAGCATCAAAATTAAATGACATTTCCCTCTGCAGTTAATTCCTTTGAGGAGAAAAATTCCTAATATTGCATTAATTCTAAAAATAAAACAAAACTTCCAGGCCTTGTCCTGCCGTCAGTACAGGTGTGGCCTAATTTAAGAGAGGCCTAGTGGTACTGAGGAGAGAGCACTGACCACCTACGCTGAACTCAGGGGATCTGAGTGTGAGTCCCCTCTCTGACTCCTTCATGACCTTGGCAAGTAAGAAGGGGAGGGAACAAGAACACAATTCCCTACCCGTGCCAGGTACCGTGCTAAGCACTTTACAAATATCATCTCATCTGATCCTCAAGCAATCCTTTGAGGTACATATGTTTATTATTCCCATTTTATAGTTAAGCAAACTAAGGCATAGAGAGGGTCAAACAGATAATAACAGTGTCTGAAGTTCCTTTTGAACTAATGCCTTCCTGACTCCTGGCCCAGTGCTCTGTGCACTGTGGCGCCCCCTAATGCCCAGGATCTCTCTGAGCTTCTACTGGGCTCATCTGTAAAGTGCCGGTGAGGTTTTGCATCCTCAAATGTCCCTTGCATGCATGATCCCATACCTTCTTCAAATACTGTACTGTATAATGAAAAGTGGTATTTAAAATGCCAGTCACATTCTACTGAAATACAGGCAAGTTAAAATTAAATTCTGTACAACATGCATTCTTCCTAATGCAGGAGACTAAACCAATACATTTTGGAAAAGATTTTCACCAAAAAGGGTTAAATCAAAAGGGGCTTCCTAAGGAAGAGATAACAAAAATAAAGACATCATCACTGCACGGCACTCCAGTGATGAGAAGTTATAACAGAATAACAAAGTGTTTGCACATCCAAGGAGGAGAGAAAGACGAACTGCATACCTGTACACAACATTAAACATTTGATTAATTCATTTCTGTTTTCTGGGTGCATTTTTCAGGCTGCAAATAACAGAAGCTAGAGTACATGGCCTATTCTGTAGATGGCAGTGCAAGTTAAATGATGATTTTTTTTTTTTGCCTACATCCCTTCCAGTTTCTGGGAAACATTATCTTACCAGTGTAACTAACACTATGAAAAAGAAGCATTCTTTACTGTATCACATATCTCTGGATAATATTAACCTTTATACATAATATCAGAACACATCTTTAATTTATACCTTAATTGCCATTTTCCTCACATAGTATTAGGTCACAGGGAAGCTGTATTGATTTTGTAAACCTGTGAATCTTACTGTTCTGGAAGTCTTTGAAAGTGTTGTTTTTGATGTTGATGTTTTTATGTTTGCTTGATACAACACCAAAATGACTTTTTTTTCATTGAAAGGTAATTTTAGTTGGTAAAAAAAATTTTAAGTTTGTTTTTTTCAAACCACCAATGACTTGCTTGCATTCTCTGACTTGGAAAAGAACAAATAAAATTTTGTAAAATGTTGTTTGACTGCATTTCTGTATGCTCCTGAAGTAGAAATGAAATTCATAGATGGACTGATATGAAATCAATTCTTTCTAAAGATTCCAGATCCAAAGGTTCAATCGATTGTTTCTCACTGCACTCTCTCTGCCACATGTCCCAACCTTCATCCCCACCAAAGGTCATTTCCTAATTCAGGAAGTGTAAAGAAGGAAGTATAATAATGAAAGGAAAGGAAAGAGGACAGCATTAAACATGCTGACTATATAATAGGAGACTGGTTAGCTGGAAAGCTTAAGAAAAAAAAAAGAAAGCAAAGGACTATTTGAAGGAAGCTAAAGGCTGGATATGATGCCACGAGCTTCTCTAATCCTTGCTATTACAGGGGATGAGGCTGGTGGATCACTTGAGCTCAGGAATTCTAGGCTCCATTGAGCCAAGTCTGTAAGGTGTCCCCACCAAATCAGCAGTCAGAGGATACCAGGGTGGCTAAGGGGCAAACTAGCATAGATCAGAAACAGAGCAAGTCAAAGTTCTTGCGCTAATCAGGGGTGAGATCAAGCCTTCAAATGATGGCTATACATCCAGCCTGGGAGAGATGGGGAGACCCACTGTCAAGGAGAGAAGTGGGGGAAGAAAACTAAAGAATTTAAGTAAAGGAAAGAGACAAGACTAGGGAAGTGGGAAGAATTCTTTTGGATCTGAAATTCTGGCATTTTCTATTTTGTTTTATTTACTGTAGGCCAAAGAACTAGAGCCACTACTAATAGTTAAACTTGGTGGGAAGGGAAGAAGGAGTATTGTGGAATATAGGATGAGAGAATGGCCACAGAAGTAACAGCACAGGATGAGAGAATGACCACAAAAGTAACAGCACAGTTTGACCCAAAGTATAGTTATAAAAGGAGAGTCTTAGTCTTTCTCCCAGAGAATTCAAGGTTATGACTCTATAGTAGATGCAGAGAATGTGGGTCACAGGACATGATGATCATAGTAGTAGGACATTTAGGGTGATAGTCCAGTGCATAGAACTTCCCCATGTGGTGTGGACTGGTGGCCTACTTTTCAGCACAAAGTATGTCAGTCTCCAGAAAGTCAATGAAAGGAAGTATGCCACCTCTATCCAAGAAAGAAGTGTATGCTCTCAGGGGATAGAACCCTGGGTTAAAGCTGTGCTGCTCTAGTTAAGTATCTACTACTTTCTAACGAAACTTCTAAATGATAGCATGGGAAGCAAGGTTTAGTGCTTGGCCTATGGGACAAAAGAATCTTACTCAAGCTTCCTTGCTCTGGTAGTATCTTTAGTTATAGTCAAGTGGGCTTTCAGCACAGCTACACATAAGGATATCTACTCTTTATACGATAAATACTTAAACATAAACACAGAAGGCCTGTATATATATAACTATCATTAATTTTTCATAAGGATGATAACTTCCTCTCCTTAAATAAGGATTGAGAAACCAGAAAAAGTACTCATGCCATGGCAGTAGAGTCCATCAAAGTCCTTTCTTATTTACTTGTCTTATTTATGATATTTACCATACCTGAGTGTTTTCCTAAACCACCAGAGAAAACAGAGCTCCTACAGTGGTTCTGCCATCAGAAATAGGTAAAGGAAGAATGGAATGCTTTCCTTCTACTCTTTTCTTGAAACCATGCTGCAGTAGATAGTGGAAACATTAACTATTCAATGTGCCATACAATGCCTTGCTCAGTGATAATGAGTGAGAGTGGAATGATGCAGAGGTAGGAAATAGTGAATCTTTTTTGAGCCAGAATGATGAGGATGGATGAATGGATGGATGGACGGACAGATGGAAGGAAGGAAGGAAGGAAGGAAGGAAGAAGATGGAAGGAAGAAAACAGAGAAAGAGAAAAGAAAAATAGGAGGAAGATAGAAGGAAAGACTATTTGCCAATTTCAACTGCTATGAAAAACTACTTCAGTCGACTGATTTGACTTTTTGTTTTCAAATATTTAGGAATGTGTGTAAGAGGAAGTCTGCCATTCCACATTTTTACATTTGGCCAAAAGGCCATTAGACACATTTGATATATGATATTTTAATTACTCCACTATAATAATGGTGGGCTGACATATTTTACTTTCATGTCAATCATGGCACATTATAATTAATATTTTGACTCAATCTATGGTATACAAATATGTCCCAGGACTCCTCACAGTTCTTGTGTGTATCTATTAGTGCCCTTGTCCTCTGCAGTTATTTGCCTTGACTTCTAAGGGTTATTTAGTTAATAAGCCCACAATTGTGAAAACAACCACATTAACCAAAAAAAAAAAATCTGTGAGAAATGTAATAACAAATCTAGAAAGAAAAGCATTACTCTTTCATCCAGAACTATAGTTAAAAATGGTAGTGGTACTATTTGTATCAGTGGAAAGGGAGAAATACAGAAAACGTTGAACATGAATGTCAGAAGTGTGCTGATCGTTGATTCCTTTGATTTCTAGGATTTATAACTGAAATATAAACCCCTTGATGATACAATGCACAGCTGATTTCCAAGAAGCTGCACAGTGTGTGTGTGTGTATGTGTGTGTGTGTGAGAGAGAGAGAGAGACAGAGAGAGAGAGAGAGAGAGAGAGAGAGAGAGAGAGAGAGAGAGAGAGAGAGAGAGAGAGAGAGAGAGAGAGAGAGAGAGAGAGAACATGGCTAACAATTTTGAGACTATTTGTTACTACTTTTTAAATTTCAGGAGACCAAGGTTAATGAAGAGGCAATACATAGTACAGTAGAGGAGCAATGAATTGGAAATTAAGGGATTATGGCTCTAATCTTAGCTTGGCCACCAACTAACTGTGTGACCAAGTGCAAGCTATTTGATCTATCTGGGACATCATTTCCTCCTTTGTAAAAGAGGGCATATGACTAAATTATTTGTAACTTTTCCATCTGCCATAATCATGTTGGTATGCCATGCTATGCTAATGGATTTTCCAATGGTTTCAACACAGACAGAATGACACACACACACATAGTCCTACCATTTTCTGAAAGGCAATGGTGTATAATCAGTTTTTTTTCCCTCCAAAAAAGTTTGAGTTCATTTAACTATTGTGGACAGAAACATAATTTCCCATATAACAGAATAGGCAAAAACAATTAATTCATTTGCCCAAATAATAATTTAGGTGGTAGGCATGTCCACAGTTCTAAAAATTTTAGCTGTGGTGTTTAATGGGTCTTAAAGATGATGCTATCAAAGACAAAGCTACCCTAGATGTTATCTGGATGAGAAGAACAGGGCAGGTTACTGAAGACTTGGCAAAAGCTGCACATCTGGGATAGGTTTTCCAACAGTATCAATGAACAGATATTGCCTTTTCAAAGGACAATTCTGTTTCCAAGCTTGCATTTCATGACCAAAAGGGTGACTCCTCAAACACTGTAAGTCTGTCCTGATTTTCATAGCATGGGCACCAACTTCTGCTATAACCAAGGAGCAACACTTGACTATAAGGGAGCACTCAATCAAGTAAGTAGTCCATCAAGAAACACTGAGTAAAGATAATAAGACACAAATGAAAGAAACAGAAATTTCTGTGAAGAAACCACCAGATATGCTTCAGAGAAATCTGGGATTTTATAGAAGAGTTTGAGAAGCAATATCCAAAGAGAAGTAATTATTGGGCTAAACACTCCTTGTTAAACGCAAGGACTAGAACAATTTAGCTTAAGGAAAAGTCACCGTATTAACAGTCTACCAATTACACTATACCGCCACTTACAAATCTTATACCATACTGTATACAAGTATATACTGCCAGACCAGATCTGAGAAGATGGATCCTAACACTGAACACACCAGGATGACCGATTTCCAATATCTCTGGCTCATGATGGTACAATTAAAATGAGAGAAAGAAAATAAAATGAAATCAACACCCAGAAACAGATTTCATAAAGTTTTCAATGTATCTTAAGTCTTCTCCAAAAGTCTCCTAAAAGATATCTCTCAAAAGTTTTCCAAAGAAGTCCTGAATTCTCCAATCTGATTTAAGGTGTCCCCTATCTCTGGATTTCTTGTGGGGTTTAGGAAAGACGAGACTGTTGTACAAGATGACAATGATTTACTAAGCTTACTCAAGGCATGTGATTTTATACATGTAGTCTCTTCCTCCTATTTGGTGACTTAATAGATGACCATGGAAAGGTGCTTTAGAAGAAAAAAATTGTTCTTGTCAAAACCCGAATGTCTTTCAAATCTTGATCCTCAGAAGACTGACAAAGTTCATTACAGGTCCCCTACTTGCATCCCTTCCAGCATTACAGGTTCTGCCTAAGCCAATGATATAGCTTATAAGAATTATGACTCAACTCTATACCACAATGTGCCGAGTAATACTTTAGTGAATAATAATAATATTTGAAAGTATATATGACTGGTTACTGTATTAGCCTGATTCATTGATTTAGATGTGTTCTACTTAAAAAAAAAATATCCACAGATATATTTTGCTTTAATAGTGGACATTTACCTTTCCAGATTTTCCTACAAGGAAAAGTCCTTATAAAGTCTTAGAAAAATACAAAACAATGATTGGTAACAGAAAGGAGGAATGTGTCCTTTAATTTAAACAATATTTTACTGATAATGGCCATTGCAGTTAACTAGAGGTTTGTTGCCTTTTCATGATGCATTTATTTGTAGTAATTAATTATGTTCTCTTAGCTCTAATTTCTTCTCTCTGTATCATTTCATGGAAGTCTCCTTAATTTCATAGATACCATCCCTTACAGAACAAATTAATATCCCATCACTTAGCACAGTTGGATCATCTATCACTAATCACTGGACACCATTTGATTCCAGTGTTTTGTTGATATAAATATGCTGCTATGGACATTTTTGTATATATGAATATTTCTTGCCATCAATAATCTCATTGGCATATAGTTACAACACTGAGATCTCTGGGCAAAAGGTTTATGAACATTTTTTAACTTTTCTTGCATATTAGTTTCCAGAATGGCTGAATCAATTTCATTGTTCTTCTACTAGGTAACTTCCTGTGGCAGCCAGTACCCTAGCATACCCAGGATGGCTGCTAGCACAGGTTCTTAGATCTGCCTTTCTAAAGGAAAGCAGCTCAAAATGGGTTAACAGTCTTACTTTAATCATTCAAACATACATCATTTACCTAGTCCAGGGGAAAAAGTCAACACCTTGAACTTCAGAGAACACAAACAAGTTAAAAGCAGACAAAGAAACAGATGAGCAGACGGGCTTCCAGCTGTCTGACCATTACATCCATACCTAGTCAGTTACCAGAGAGGGAAGCACCAACATCTGGGTTTTTAAAGCCAGGTGGCTCAACAGCTACCCAGAGTCTCCTTTGGCCAAATAACAAAACTCTTTCCAAAGTGAGCCCCAAAGCAAAACCTCACATCAGGGTATATATAGACTTCTCCTGCATCAGAGAATATCTCAACCCTCTTGACCCACTGCCCAATCACAAAGTAACAAGGTATGGACATTCCTGAAGAACAAGCCTCCCACCACAGGCTCCCTGTGACCACATTCAGCCTATAGGGGGCAGAGTATACTTTCAAATCAGGGAACATTCTCAGAGCCACTTAAGCCTATCAAAGGGCCTAGGCTGCAGTGGTTCTCAACCTTCCTAATGCTGTGACCCTTTAATACTCTTTAATACTCATATGTGGGTGTGGGCAGACCCACCTGGAGACTGATAGAGGAGCACTGTCTCAGTTCCTAAGACCATGGGAAATGTGTTTTCCCATGGTCTTAGGCGACTCCTGTGAAAGGGTTGTTCAACCCCTCAAAGGGTTCACGACCCCTAGGCCGAGAACCACTGTGCCCAAGGGCAGGGAAGATCTTCAGATTCCTACAACACTTCCCTGAACCCATGCAGTGTTTTCTTGGCAAAAATACTGTAGTGATTTGCTATTTCTTTCTCCAATTCACTTTACAGATGAGAAAACTGAGAAAACAAGGTTAAGTAAGTTGTCCAGGGTCACACAGCTAGTGTCTGAGGTGAAATTTGAAATTATGAAGGTGAGTCTGGTACCCAACTACTACACCAACTAGCTGCCCGTTATGACGTGTCTACCTGATTAAATATGATCAGTAATCATACAGTAATTTCTACAAATAAAAAATGTAAAGGACCTTAATCAGGTACAGGGTCTCTTTTGAAAAATCAGATTTAACTCATGCCATCTTTCTAGAGTTACATCTTTTCTCAGGATTCAATCTGCCTTAAGTTAAAAGTACATCCATTTCATGAGGGTAGAGACAGTTGCCAGGACGTGGCCCAAATTTTCCCCATCCATTTCTTTTGCCTAGCCTCAGCCTCATACTGCACCTGTCACATGTTCCATGGCACAGGGATGTATGCTCTGCTACTTAATCTGTTAAAAACGTGTGGGGATAAGGTGTAATTTAAAGTATACTAGATTTGTCATCAAAAGACGTGAGAACGAATCCCTGCTGTCTGCTGAAACTTACTATGGGTGAACTTAACGTCTATTTTAGCTCCCTGAGGTCTCAGTTGCCTTATCTGCAAAATCAGTGTTACATCAGGTCTAAATATCATAGTTATTAATAACATTAATACATTTTTAAGCATTTAGTTGGCTTCTAGAATGATTTTTTATTGAGCAAAATAAAAATATTAACAGGCAGGATAGAATAGTGGGGAGAAGGCTAGCCTCAAAGTCAGGAAGATCTGTCTTTGACCTGCGTAGCCAGTACAAGCCATTCAACCTCTCAGTGGTCCTAGGCAAACCTCTAAAACTGTAAATTACATAGCAGCTGAGGCACTGCCAGAGGGAGTTGCCACACTGGGAGTTCTACACCCTGAGGAAATTGCAGGTCTACATCCACTGTTCAAAAAGGGAAAAAAAATGATGTACGTATGTATACTGAAAATACAAAATTTGATTGAATTTTATACTGCTTTTAAAAGAATAGTTTCCCTAGACATCAACTGGAATAAAAGCCATAGAGAACCACATTATCCTTGATTAACACCATATCAAGGAAACAAAATAAATGGGGATGCACAAGAGACCAAGGTAAATTACAACTAGCACTAAATATTGCTCTGCATCTGCAGAACGTTCATAACTTTAAAATGTTGAGAAGTGAAGTTTGTTATGTAGTCCTGGAAGAAAATTGATCCCATTTCAGCTGTCTATCACATTCCCTGTTGCAGAAAGTAGCATAATTTATTATTGCTATTAAATTGGTTGGTGATTGGGAACTCGTCACCAATGTACAAACCAGAGCTTCTAATTCAAAAGTCATTGTTAACCAATTTTTGAGTTGTTAACAGGATTAAAAATATGAAGGCTATTAGCTCACTCACCCTCACAAATCAGAATTTGATTAGACAATATAATATGCTAATATGTATACAATTCAAATTTTCCTCAAAAAGCTTTGCATTACAGATGCTTTGATAAAATTTGTCAATAATATATGCAGTGTTAGGGAAAGGGGAAGAATGATTGATGGATGAGGGCTTTTTCCCCCCTTATAAGCCTAATAAAGGTTGCTAAACATTCTTGATTTCATTCACCTCCAGCTGCTATGGTTCAAAATTAGGAATTTGGGTTTTGGTGATTTTCATACGTGTTGATTAGAAAAATAGTTTATACGGCCACAAAAAGAAATGATAATCATGACAACAGTAGGACTGAGAAAGCAATGCTTCCAACTTAAAATACTGCTCTTTTATCTGCTGCTTACATCTTGAAGTTTCATTTGGAAAAAATATCATTTAAAGATGTGTCATAACTATGGATTGTATAAATATGGGTTATAGAAGCAACATAATGTTATTAAACATATCTCACATATTTATATAGACATATATAGACATATAAGACTGTATGAGTATGTGCATGTGTATGTGAACATGAAGATTAAAATCTAATTAATGTATAAAGAATGCAGCTGGTCATGGAAGTAAACTGGTCTTTTGGGTCAGGAAAGCCTGGTTTGAAGGTCCTCCTCTGACATTTGGGTGCTGTGTGATCCTAGGCAAGTCATGTAATTTCCCAGTGGCCCAAGAAATCCTCTAACATTTTAAACTGAAGGAGAAGTGCAGACCTTTACTGGTAGAAGACTCAATAGGAATGAAATCAAAAGTCTGGCCTCCAACTTAAATAAAATGAAAAATGGAACTATTTTCTTTCTGTAATGGTTAGACATAATTTTGAATGTTGAATAAATTTAAAAGGCCAATATTTTTTGTCTACAATTCTAAGAACTCTAGAAGTAGAGTTACCATGAATATAAATGAGAATTAAATGCAACTGTATCCCTATCTATGCCTTTGGAGTTTTATTAGGTTACCAACACCTTCACTGAAGGCCCATCCTACTCATGGGCCCCTATCAACAAAATCAGTATTTATATGATCAATCAGAAGTTAAAAAAAAAAGTAAGTAAATCATACCCAGATAGGGGCTTTACTTCCTGGTTTCTTTTTGTGCATTTAGGTCATAATAGGAAATAATAAATACTAGAAGTTCCCTCCAAATCAGTAGGAAATCCCTTGAGAAGAAAAAGGATTAAACAAAATTCATAATTAATCAACTGCTCTCTTCCAAACTTCAAGAGATTCTTTTCTGAATGAGATAGTTATTATAACAGTCCCTAGGTAGGAAATTATTCTCTGTGGACAAAATAACATCACATCGGAGGATATTCACTTCTGACCAAAAAGAAATGAAGCTGAGGCCTGGAGACTCCTTAGACTCTGTTCTCTAAGCCTTTGTTCTTTTCTGTCATGGATCCCTGAAGGCTCCTATCTAGGACACAGGTTTGGGACTTGCTTCAACAGGCTTATTCTTAATGCCCAAAGATAGAGATCCTTGAATAAGGGGAAATGAAAGGTACAAAAGTTGTTCATTTACTTGATTTTCTCATCACCTCAATCCCACATGATGCCCAAGCTGGAAAAAAAAACTCATAGGGCTAATGGAGCTTTTTCTGAGTAAACCAACACTGTCTATACAATAACTAAGGCTTTGCCCAAATATACAAACAGATTAGACAGTTAAGCAATTATTTGGATTATTTAGAAATAGCCCTTTAAGAAAAAAAATTCTTAAGTTCTCCTCATATTTGATTTACCTCAGTTATCTGCCTTGTTGTCTACTGTCCCATTAGGATGTGAACTCCTTCAGGGGAGATTCTGTGTTTTTGCCTTTCTTGGTGTCCCTAGCAGTGGACCTAGTCCCTGGAACACAGTAAGTGCTAATAAATGCTTGTGATCAGATGGGCACAGTGTCAGTAACTGAAAATTCTTATTGAATTACTTATTCCACAAGTCACAATAATAGGTTTTGAATTTTTCAAACACAAGAACCTCTCATGGTGAGGGAAAAAAAAATCTAATTGTATGAATTGAATACCCATTTACTCCCACTTATCACAATTCAAGGACTCTATAGAATAAATAAATGGGAACAATGGTTCTTAGGTAAAAAAAAGTGAATATTGGTTTTTGTCTTTATATGTTTTCTTTCTTGGTGTCATTTGTGTTACTTGTGTGGCACACAGTAAAAGCTTAATAAATGCTTAATAACTGACCAACTAGCACCAACCTGCACATCACACAGTAGGCAGTACTTGCTGAATGATTATTAACTAATGCCACAAACGAGGGCAGAGATGTGATAAAGATAAATATCATAATATCATAATAATAATATCACAAGGTAATAATATCACAATAATAAGATAATAATATCATAAGATCAGTTCAGAGGCTACCTGGAGCCCACAAATAGTCCTAATTAAGGCTCTGAAAAATACTGGTACATGGTACTACTATGACATTTTAAGCTCTCTATGCTGGCTACCTATAGGGTTGGTTTTCCCCAACCCTAATTTCTCCCTTCCACTTTAATGGCTTCATTGAGAGAAGAGAACAAAAGGATGGGTTTTAGAACAACGCTTTAGGGGAGCACATAAAAAACTCCCCCCTTTCTGTGATGATTCCCTCCAAGTACACTAAAGTCTATTTCTAAAGTCAAATGACAGACTAAATTAACTTTAATTTGCCTCCTTGGTCATTTAAAGGTTTTCTGCTAACTTGCTGACTGTAAGACAGTGAAACATGTTAAGAAGAAGGATAAAGCATCTCTTTCCCTTGATGTCTATATTAGAGAGGAAAGACAATTATTGATGGTAACACAGAGACAGTCTTGTATAGGAGTGAGGGGAGGGATTAGATGATTAGGAGACCCCCTGTGGTGAAACTTTTTAAAGTGAATATTACATTACAAGTCTCTAAAACCCTTTACAAAGTTAAGCATGTCCTATAAACCCACTTCTAATTAGATTTCCATCCATTACACTCAATCTCTCCAGCTGACTGCTCCCAGATAGGGTGTATAATGGAAGGAAGAACCTAAGGGGGTGCGGGTGGGAAGGGGAAAAAAAAGAAATGACAATTCTATTAATATCCATATTTAAATTTACTTTTCAATTTCATTTTTTGTCTGTGTGGCACAATTATTTGAAAAAATAATGACTAATTTTCATAGTCAATGTGTGTGAACTATATTCAAAGACAAAAACTCCCTCAGGATTTCACAACTTTTAAAAAAGGCTTAATTTTTCAAAAATTTAAAATCATACATCTAACATACATGAGATCAATCATATTTCCTCTCTTTCAGAAAAGTCTAAAAATTAGGCTTACAAAGCAAATATCTACTATATGCTAACATAAATGCTCCAAAAAGAGGAGGGAGAGTCAGAGTCCTCCCTTTGCTTTTATTATTCAGTTCTCATGGTCATAATCTTTTATGAATGTTAAATTTTAAAAAAGTACTCAAATGTATGTGTGGTCACATCATTGTGGATATTGTCACCAAAGATACAGAGCATTGATTTATATCATTCATTCTTTGCTACACTTGTCCATATGGTCTCATATGTTCACCAAGGGAGACTATTCAATATGCTCACAGTTTTCCTTCAGTGTTCTTGATACCATAAGGATACCAAAGATTGAAAGGATAGGTCAATCATCGCATTACTTATTGCCTTTGAAATTTGTCCAGCCTGTTCCTTCATTCAATCAGTCAACAACAAGTATAAATAAGCACCTACTATGTGTTAGGCATTGTGCTAAACACTGGAAATATAAAGACAGGCCAAAGACAGTTTTGCACTACCTGATCTAACAGAGGAGAAACCTTCAGACAACTCAACACAAAATACATTAAGGTTAAACTGAAGATAATCAATAGAGGAAAGGTAATCATGTTATGGGAAGAATGGGAAAGGCTTTTTCATAAGGTAAGATTCTAGTTTGGACTTAGAAGCTAGGGAAATCAGGAGATGGAGATGTGGAGCAGAATTCCAGACATTTGGGTCAGCCAGTAGAAATACTCCAACTCCTGATGGAGGAACTTCAGATATTTCTTTGTCATTAGTTGGTAACTGTAAGGTATGCCTGCCTACCATTGCTCTGTGGGAGATACTTACTTTAAATTTTTCTGTGTTCCAAGCCTCATGGTGCACCTTTGTGTCAGAGAAAAGTTGAAATTTACCAAAGGCAATCCATTATACTCCTCCTGTTCAATTCTCTGCCCAGCTCACTGTCTACTTACAAATGTATGCACGCACGTGTGCATGTGCATGCACACACAACGCATGCACACACACAGGAAAAATAGAAGAATCAGAAATAGTGGTATATATGTGTGGTAGTGAGGTAGGCAAATAGATAATGGATAGGTAGGTAGGTAGGTAGGTGGATAGATCAAATAGATAGATAGAGCTGGACAAGACGTATATTGTACATCCAAATGGATGCTAATCATTCTTCATTGGTAATGAGAGAAATGATTATAATAAGCTTAGTTAAGGAAGATTCCAAGTTCTCCCTTTCTTCTAAAGATAATCTGATAATGAGATTACACTAACTTTCTTATTCAATTCCCCATCCCGGTAGAGTAGCCATAATTGTGCTCAGGCTTAGGTGAGGCATACTTTGAATAGATGGCCCAAAACGAGGGGTGGTCTGGATAGAGAGCTTCTTACTCCTTATTTGTTTTGGGAGTTCTGGAATTTGAAGCAAGGACTTGTAAGTGAATTGAATTTAAGTGAGGGTGGGATATACAAAGTCACCAGTCACCTTTCTCCTGTGTCACCAGGGTCTAGTGGTAAGATATAAATGATAATATGATAAATATAAATGATAAATGATAAAAGATGACTGGAGATAAGCCCCAGAGAAACTATCAGCCCCTTCCCATTGTGTTAACCACTCTTCTTCCAAAAGACCAATATAAACCCAGAGAGAGACCACCAACCATCATGGTCTTTGGTCTAAGACAGAAAGGGCCAAATTGCAATCCTTTTATTAATAATGATGTTCTGGTCTTATTAATAAAATGACTAAATTATCCAGAAACTGTATCCCTCAAAGCTTTTTAATTGCCACAGTAAACTAAAAGAAAAAGTAAAATTACATAAAATGTCAGTAAGTCTACAGCTCCAGGAAAAAAAAAAAAACTGAGGACAAAATATATCTATAGAAATTCTCTTCACAGTCCTAAGCCAAAAGAGAAATCACTGTAATAACAGAAACACCTAGTGATACATGGGCAAATAACAGACACAAAATAGATTTAATATTTTCACACCTTCAGGATTGAAGTCTGTAATATATCCTTAGCTCACCATGATTTCGTAGTCCTTGGCACCTTCTTTTGACTGTTTCTATTGACTTCCAGGTAGGACTGCCAATCCTCCTGGTAAACTTATCCTTTCTCTAGCAAGTGTCCACCTACTTTCCTTTTAGCATTATAACTAAAAATTTTCTGTAAAGAAAACTCTCCTAATAAGCAGTGTCTGCAGCCCAAATACTAATTTCCTCTAAGCTTTTCTTCTTTTGTAAAATCAGATAAAACAGACCCTGAAATGCTGCAGTCCCTAAAGAGGAGTGGTTATTTCATGCCCTAATTTTTCCCTATTGTTCCTTCTTTATTGTCATATTCCCCTACAATTTATTCTGAGCATTCAAGAAAATAGAAAAGAGTTAGTGTCTGTGACCTCATCAATGAAAATTAAAAGGTTCAATAAAAACCTGAAAGTTGTAAAAGCAGGTGGTGAATAAGTATCAATTTTAATAAAAATGGAAAATATAGCCCAGTGTACGATTGACATCTTTTAAAAAGACATCTGATATTCACAGTCTCAAAATAAATTCAAATGATGCACTGCTGTGATATTAAACATGAGGAAAAGTAGTCAAGGCATTACATGGATGTTGGGCAAATTTTTGCAAGCCTTAGGCTTTCAGCAAGTATCTAACACAAAGATCCACAGATTTAGAAGTGTAAAGGATCCCTAAGGAAGGGTTGGAAAGGTCTCCAAGTCCAACTCCATCCTATGCCAGACAAGAAAATTGAGGCCTAGAGAGGATAAGTCGCTTTGGTTCATAGAATCTTGGTTTTTGTGCTAGAAAGGACCTCTGAGCCCATCTAATCCAACCTAATTTTACAGATGATGAAGCTGAGGCCTACAGCAGTTAAGTGCCTTGCAATCAAACAGCAGTAAATGTCATAGGAGAAATCTGAGCCTGAGATATCTGATTCCAGTCAGTGCCTTTTACATTGGACTAAGCTGGCCCAGGATAACACTAGCTAAAAAGTGGCAGAAATAGAGATAGGAGCCTAAGTCCTCTAAATCTAACACTCAAATTTCACTTCAGCTTGTCTCCTTGCAACCTTTTTCCCCTTGAGAATTTAATCATATCTATTGTTCATCTCATTAGAGACCACTCTGATATTCTGACATTATAGTTTTCCAATCAATGAGACCCCTGTGTACCATGACCTGAATTTTTTGTTTCACAATTTTGATCTTCTAAAAATATAAATAAAGAAGAAACATTTCTGGGGTTTTATTTACCCTTTCTCCTAACCCAATTTACATTGTGCAAAATGAAGCATTACTTCAGAGCCTGGGCACATCAAAGGAAATCAGTAGGAACTTTTTCAGCATCTTTTTTTCCCTCCAGGAAAGTCACGCATATTTGAGTAAATCAATTTATTTTCCCCTGATTTGTTGTTTTAGACCTTAAGTGGCCAATTGTTGCTTGCTTTGTTTTCTGGAAAAGCATTTTAGGTACTTCAAGTTGTCTTTTTTTTTTTTAGGTTTGGTTTTTATTTGGTTTTGTTTTGGTTTTTTTGCTTTTTAACATCAGTCTCTATTTCTAGAAATCCAAAATTGAGGACTTATCTGCAGTGATTTAAGAATTACTCCCTGACAGTTAGGATAATCTAGTGGATAAAAAGGAAGAGAGGAAGGCAATCAAAGTAATTGACAGAGTGGAAAGAGGAATGTACCTGGAGGCCAAGGCGTTGGATTCCAATGCTGATGGACACCTGCTGGACTTTGGAACCCTGGGTCAGTCACTTGGTCATTTAGCCTCCATTTTCCTCAGTTTCCTCAAGCGTGAAATGAGGATAATAATGGCACCTACCTAACAGGGTTGCTGTGAGGGTCAAATGAGATATTATTTGTAAAGAGCTTAGCACAGAGTTTGGCTATAGTAGCCAAACATACATACATACATACAAACATACAATACATATATATGACATACACAGTCAAACATATACAGTAGGTGCTATATAAATTATTCCCTTCTCCTAACTCTGTAACTCTAGGAAATGAATTTGTTAACTCTGAGCCCCCATTTCCCCCTCTACAACGGGGATGATAATATTTACCAAAACTACCAACTTCAGAGGGCTGTTGGCAAGAATGCATTTTAGTACCCTTAAAGCCCCACCGAAATCCGAGTTTCACATTTTACACAGAAGTGCTCTCAAGTATGACCGTGTCTCAGTAAGCCCCTAGGAAATAACTGTCAAACCCTGCTTCCCAGCCTTACTGAAATGTTATAAGCATCAACACCCTCTAGAAATAAGCATCAACACCCTCTAGAAATACCTTCTCTAAAGCATTTGAAATCCTGCCAGCCTCTCCAAACATGCCTCCCTTCCTGCAATGTGAGATCCAACCAAACTGGGCTTTTCTCTGGTTTCCAGGCACAATACTCCTTTACCCACCTTTGTACCGGCCATCCCACGGACATTCCCCCTTTACCTCCAGCTCACAGAGGCCCTTTCTTCCTTTATGCCACAGCACAAGGAGCATATTTTACATGAAGCCTCTCCCGATTCCCTTACCTGTGTGTTGTATCAAACCACTTTGGCCTTGGAGTGTCCCAAAAGTCTCAGTGCACTTTTAGGCTATTAAAACAAAACTGCACAAAGACTTTGGGTACACCCTCTGTATTTGAAATATTTTACTTTATATTCATGCTGTAAATATTTTCAAATGTACTTGCTGTCTCTGTAAGAATGCAAGCTAGATTCGAGTAAGGATTGTTACATCTTTTGGAATGAAACTCCCAGTGCTTGTCACAGTGTCTGGCACATAATTAACTGCTCCTTAATATGTACTTGTTGATTAAATACAAATGGTTTTAAAGTGGTTGTCAGTCATACAAAAATGCTCCCAAACAGTTCACATTCTATTCCCAGAAGCACTAAATAATCCACCAACAAAAAGTATGTCCTTCCTCACCAAGCAGACCCTAAGTAAATATCTTGGGTCAGGACTGTACTAGCCCCAGTACTCCGTTCTATGCTACTTTATCATCTGACTTGTTTTCCTTCTTTAAAAAAAAATACTTTTTTTTTTTTGCTTCTTGGAGGGCAATTGGGGTTAAGTGACTTGCCCAGAGTCACATGGCTAGTAAGTGTGTCGTGTCTGAGGCTGGATTTGAACTCAGGTCCTGACTCCAGGGTCAGTGCTCTATTCACTGTGCCACCTAGCTGCCTCTTGTTTTCCTTCTTTACCAATCTTTACTATTTGTGTTTGATAACTTCAGCTTTTTGTGTTGCTAATTCCCATGAAAAATCTTGTAATTCAAGCATCCTCACCTTCCTCCATTCCACTAACTTATATGTCTATTCCATAGCAGTAACCATTCAACATAATCCCAATTTATGGCCAGTCATCAGAGAGTGTCCCAGCAGTGGGGGACTTTCACAAGAGTTAAGTAGGCCTATTATGCTTAATTCAATAGTTATATATTATAGAATCACAGTGGTAGTCAATTTCATAGTCATCGCATCTAACCCATAACCTCAAATAAGAACCTTTTCCATAACATACCTAAAATGGTCACTCAGCTTTTGCTTGAAAGCTTCCAATAAGAAGAGAACCACCAAGCTCCATTCCACTTTTGAACACTGTGATATCAAGCTTAAATTTGTCTCTTTGCAACTTAATCCAATGCCCTCTTCAAGTCCTTTTTCTGGGGCTAAGCAGATATCTATTACCTATTCTACAATATTTGAGGATAGATATTGCATTTTCCACACCACTAAGTATTCTCTCTTCCAAGCTGAACATTCTAATTTCTTCATCACTTTTTATAGATACCTCAAGGTCCTTCATGGTACTTGCTGGCAAATCAATGTCCTTCCTAAAATGTGGTCACCAGATTCAAATACAATTGTCCACATACAGACTGATCAAAATAGAACATCAACATAAACTGATCACCTTAATATTCCTCGACGCTATGCCTCTCAATACAGCCTGCAATTCCATTAACTTTCTTCATTCTTAGTTGATATACTGCACTGTTGACTAATATTGAGTTTATAGTCTATTAAAGTCCCTAAATTTTGTTTTTAACAAAAACTGCTGTCTTGCCCAAGTCAGCATTATGGTACATTTTAAATCACTTATAAGAAAGTTTAAGGCCTAATGTTATACACCCAAAGGCAGGTCCATGGGGGAATTCATGTCAAAGGAAAAAGGATTTCAAGGTAAAAAATAAATACCATAAGGTCTCAATTTGTAGGGAAAGATTTGGATATCTATGATGATGTTGCGAAAATAAGGCTGGGGAAAAGACAACACAGAGAATAGATTAGAAAGCTATAAGCTGAAGAAAAAAAAGCAAGCTGTGCATAATAAATGAGATCAAGAAATTTCACCTCCCTTTCAAAATACATTTTTGTTATCTCTCATATTTCCACATCTCCTACCATGTTCGTTTTCTTCCTGGGAACATCACTGAAATGACTTTAACTAGTCCATTGTCTCTACAAATAACCAAGATCACTTGAAATCTCAGCATCATGCTATTTAACTCAGCTTTGCAAACTCTCTAGGTTCTCTCCTCTCAGACTGGTGGGCTGAAGGGTAGAGCACTAAGCACCTCCCAAAGCTTTACTTTATAAAGGATTGGGATCTGGACTTACTGGGTAAACTCTTATTTTCTGTCAGCAACTATAACATGGACTACGTGGAACATGATGCACACACACTGGTTACCTACTGATTCCTCCCTTCTGCTGTCCCCATTAGATTGTCAACTCCTTGAGGACAGGGACTTTCTTATTTACTTCCCAAGCACTTAGGCCATGCCTAACACCTAGTAGGCACTTAATAAATGCTTATTGGATTAAAAAAAAGTCTATGCCTTGGATCTTCCTCACCATTTACTGTATTCTAGCATGGCTAGAAGAAGAGGGAGAGAGAGGGGGAGGGGAAGAGAGAGAAAGGGAGGAAGGATGAAGAGGGAGAGAAAGAAGGAGGGATAAGAGAGAAAGGAACAGGAAGAGAGAGAGAGAAGGAGAGAAAGGGAGAAGAAGAAGAAGGGGGAAAGGAGGACAGAGAGAGAAAGAGAGAGAGAGAAAGAGAGAGAGAGAGAGAGAGAGAGAGAGAGAGAGAGAGAGACAGACAGACAGAGACATGCAAGCATAGCAGCTGTGACAGATGGGAGTTACTTTCCAGGAGGCTGACTCTAAGCCTTGCAATGGCTGGGGTTCTTGCTTTTCCTGGCATGTAGCTCAGTTTATTAGGAGCATCCCACAGAGAGTGTCTGAATTTTGGCTTCTTGAAGAAACCACTGGAACAGCAACAGATTTTTTCTCTTGTCCTCTTCTGTTTTATTCTCCTAAATACAGGAGGGTTCATTTCTAAGGATTCCTTGGCTATTTAAATTTTTGCCTACTTACTACTTGCATTTTTGACAATAATTTGCTATATTAATATGAGGAAAAACTTAAAAGCATTCTGAGGCTTTAGTCTCTTTGGTTTTTGTTAAATAGAGCAGGACTGGGAAAGGGACAGTGGTCTATAACTGATTTTACTACATTTACCTGGCTGGGACATGATTCTGCCGACCTAGCAATCAATATAGTGCCTAGGGGCTTGGAACATTTTAGCAAATATATTTGTAACATATATTCTTGAACTTTTACTTAACTTTTTAAAAAGTTTTTCAGAGAAAGGAAGGTAAGAGGACCTTGTTCCTCAGCTAAAACCTTTAGGAGCTAATGTCATTATCATTATCTCTAAGCAAATAAGTCTGGTCACTTGCCATCAGAGAAACTGAACTAGGAGTAGAGAGACATCAGGTCATGCTCACAGCCTGCCACAGTGCTTGCAGACACGTGTGTGTGTGTGTGTATGTGTGAATTCTGCCATTTTCCCTAAAGAGAAAGTAATGTATGAAAAGTGCTCCTCATCTGAACTGTCCTCCACAGTGCCCTCCTCTTAGCAAAACTGTGATACAGAAACTTAACCTTTCATGCCCTCAGCTTCCTTTAATAGAGGAGGGTTGGAATCCAGTAGTTGCTTTGTGAAATGTCCCCCTCTCATGCAAAACTTTCACAACTTTCTTTTGTTTTTGATATCATGGCAGTGATTTCTTTGTATTCAGCACTGTCCTCATCTCAAAATCTATCTCTAAAATTAGACTTTAAGTTTTCTCCTTAGGAAGCCAATATATAGGAAGAAGTGTATACATCTACTTCTACTTGTCACCCATTCCTTCTCAATAATCCAAGATTTACTTCCATACATATCCAGTCTTTTAGCAGTATGTCTCTCTTTCTACTGGGTGGAAACAGTCTAAAGAATTTTTTGTAATCCAAGCTGTCTGGGATTTGGGTGAATTGGAAGCTAAGGACAGCCAGGGTAGAGTAGGGCTTAAAACTTGAATGTGCCCTTGCAGTACATGAGTGTAAGAAAATTGATTTAACATATTCTGCCTCATTCAATCTGTCACCACTGAAGTTTGCACACTAATAACCTTACATTCACATCTCAATAATGGTTTCTTGGATTATGTTTGTGAATTTCTGACCCAGACCCTCTCTACAACCCTCTTCCCAGGGATTTCTGGCTCTGGTCCTATTGCTTCTTATTCCTACATCTGGAACAGAACACTACAGACTTTACCCAGCCAAGTTTTGCACCTGACTATACCATCTAGGAGCTGAAGCAAATGAGAGCAGTATAGAAGCTTGATTTAGATATGGAAGGTTGGGATGCAGCAAGCATTTAGAAAGCAGTGATACTATGTTGGCTGCTATGGGGGTCATAAAAGAACTGTAAGCCATGGCTTCTGATTTCCAGTCTTTTATAATCTAATGATGAAGACAAAAACCAACACGCATGAAATATTTAGAGAGCAGTACTTACAGAGTCATTAACAGTTAGAGGACCCTCTAAGTAGGCTTTTCACACAGCTCCACAAATGTACTGAATGAGCTTTTCACACAGCTAAAGGATGTAGTGTACTGAATAAAAATCCTTTTTACTTTCCAGTAAAAGGCGAATATATCAGATTCTTTAAATGACCAAATATATCAACTACAGGGATAGGAGGATCAAGCTATTCTTCTTTCCCCTCCCCCACTCAAGAATAGCTACCTTCAAAATTAAAGTTATTCATTGTCATTTTTAGCATCTTAGTTTAAGATGACTACTTTTAGTCCTTGCCTCACCACCAGAGCAATATACACATGGACCATAGAAAAGCATCTGGGAAAGCAGCTGTTTCCTTTCAAACCCAGACTCCTCCCAAAAGTCTAGAATTTTAACAACTTCCTTCACCTCCCTCTACACATACATTAACCCACTTTTGTGATATTCATATGCTTCAACACATTTATCTACTTCCTCCTAACTCCCAGCAGAGGAAAGATAGAGAGAGATAGATTGGGGGGGGGG
>CM053597.1:79376467-79408631 GCA_028646575.1 Pseudocheirus occidentalis
CAGAAGTTATTTGGGCATCTCCTGATGAAGAGAACAAAGCCAAGAAGAAAGCCTAACAGAGTTGTATTCATGCCTTATTCCAGTGAAAGTGAAGCAGAGTAAAATCAAAAGGGTACACTTATACAAGAGGCAGACTGAAATAAGTTTAAAGATCTAAAGAATTCAAGTCAGGGGACCTCAGTTTACGCCTCTATGCCAATCTATATTAGTTATGTGTAAGGCACACTGCACACAGAGGTTATTTGTATGACCAAAAGAGATGTCTAAATATATATAAAGGAAGCTTGAGGGGAGGCATGGAGAGATATCTGGAATTTTGCTAACCCTTGTCCTAGGGACACTGTGATTCCTGATTTTTTGAGGGAAGTAGGAAAAGGTCACCAAGCTGGCCACCTAGTTCTCATCTGAAAGAGGGTATACCAGAAAAGAATCATATCTATCTGTCTCTCCTTTGCCCAATGTTGTTGGGCTAGGGACATGATTTCTAGATTCAAAAGCTGCTAACTTCCCTGGTTGCTATCCTTTAAAGAGGGTACCTCTTAGCCTATCCTATTTGATGCATTCCCATGAAATTCTAGTTACAAAGAATACTATTGCAAAAAGTGAACAGTGAACAAATCCATATATCCAAACTGATAGTAAGCAAGTCAGAAAAATTTTACGGATCATGGTATAAAATACAGATGAGTAAATCAGCTCTTTCAGTGAGATTAAGAAGAATCTTGCCTCAACTAAGAGAAGCTTCAAACTCACCAAAGAGGAAATTGCCTTCTCTCTCTCTCTCTTTCTCTCTCTCTCTCTCTCTCTCTCTCTCTCTCTCTGTCTCTCTGTCTCTCTCTGTCTCTCTCTCTCCTCTCCTCCCTCCCCACCACTTCCTTCCTTCCAACCATAATAGTACAGAATCTCATAATCTCTCTCCAGGAGATAAGAAGAAAGTCTCTCCTTTCCAAAGCTCTCACACTATCAGTATTGTCTCCACCAATATGGAATTACATTCTGTAGGCAGCAAACAACACAGGGTGGCCCCTCCCCTGAACATCTTATTTGGAAGTTGGCTTACCCATGGGACCAAGGATAAATGACTCAGCCTCTCTGAATCCAAGTTTCACTTCTTTTAAAAATGGGGATAATGAAACTTTCATGACCTATTCCCAGAGAACTGTTATCTGAAAAGTGCTTTGTGAAGATTAAGGTGCTATGTAGGATATTCCCAAAGCCTTGGTATAATTTTAGGATTTAATAGTTGAAAACAAGATTAGGATTTCTGGGAGACTCTGTATAAGTGTGAATCATTATTTTTTGATGTACTCTCTTCATGTCCATATACACATAATCATTATAAATAGTATATATATATAAATTATTATAAATATCATATATATACATAATTATTAGCACAATGCCTGGGATATAATAGGCAATTAATAAAAATGTATATTGTTTGGTATATGGGTCATCAGAAAGGAGTGCTATTCCAGAGCATGACAAGCTGGGAACCAACTTGTGCCTTCCTGTCTAGTTTCCACAGTTACTGGTTGCATGCAGTGCAGATGGGACAGGCAGTAAAGCCCCTTTATACTTATCTGTACTGAGAAAAGCAGCCTTTGGTGAGAAACAAGTCAATTGAAAACACCACAGGTATTCAATTTGTATTTTCCTTAATTATATGTCAGATTTAAATCGACCATAACCTGTTTCTCTCTCCTGGGGAGAGATACCATTGCAACATTGCAAGGAGGCAATTTTGAAAAATGTTTACAAATACGTTTGTTAAGTGTTGTAATTGGTTTAAAAAAACAGAAAGAAAAAGATAAAAAAAAACAATTGTTAATGCATAACACTTAACACTGTCAAGGAAATAGAGCAATTACAAGGATAGAGATGATTTTTCAGAAAATAAAAGTGCTAATGTATCTAGAAGATATCTGAAATATAATGTGTACACATAGGAACATGAACAGTGGTCTGATATGGGATCAAGGCACAGTAATGGATCATTACATAGGATTCTTATGGCTGGAGTCAAGAGTATGGAGCTTTGAAACCCAGCTCCTGTTTCCAGATGTACTTGTGTGACCTCGGACAAATCACTTAAACTCTGCCTGAGTGTAAATGAGGAATAATTTAATGGCTGACCCCTCCTAGCCTCACTAAGCTGTTCTGAGGAATGATTTATTAAACTCTTTGAGATTCTTGAGTGTAAAGCTCTAAATGAAAATAGTAGCACGGGGTGCCTCTCTCCATCATGCACAAAGGCACCTTCCCTGCATTGGACAACACTACACTGTCTAACACTCACAGGATACAGATTCCAGTATACAGATATGATAGCCTTTCTCCTAGCACAACAGAAGGTTCTCCTCCCCACACCCATCAAGCCCTATAACCTTGCTGCTGCCACAAGATGAAATGCTGGGGTGTAGGATGTATAGACTGCTCACTTTCAATTCTTTGATAGCCCTGTCCCCTCCCCACCCCATTACGTCCACATGGGGATCTTTTCAGCTCCCATGAACTCGATTACCATGCTTACAGAGATGACTTCAAGTCAATATTCCTAGCCCTAACCTCTCTGTTAAGCTACATTCATTCATGTCACCCACTACCTGTCTTCTGGATATCTTAAACTGGATATGCAATATATAAGACATATATTTTAAACTCAAAATATCCAAAATAGAATTCCTCCTTTTCCCCCAACCCTGCTCTTTTTCCAAATTTTCCTACTGCCACCTATTATAATGGGTACCACCACCTTCCCAGGCACCAATACTCACATCCTCAATATCACTTTTGAATCTTCATTTCACAACTTCACCTGCATATTTTCCTTTCTCTATTCAAACACCACCACTCTAGTTTAGGCCCCTATAACCTCTTACCTGGACCACTGTAATGGCTTTTTAAAGAGTCCCCCTGCCTCAATTCTCCTCCATTCAAATCCATCCTACACTCACCTATGAAGGTAATTTTACTAAAACATAGTTAGGCCTTTGCCATCCCCTGGCTCAATCAGTTCCAAAGGCACATGGTAGCAGACAGCAAATATGAATTCCTCTGTATGGCAAATGAAACTCTTCGTAAACTGTCTTTCTCCTTTGTTTCTTGTCCTACATTTCATTCCTTTCATGTATGCTATGCTCCAACAATGCTGGCCTACCTGAAGTTGTTCCATAGGTCATTCCATTTTCTATATCCATGTCTTTGCACTGGATATCTTCCAAACCTGGAATGCTCTGCCTTTCACCTCCTCCTCATGGATTCCCTGTCATCCTATAATACTCAGTTCAAATCTTACCTTCTTAAGATGGCTTTTCAAGGCCCTCGTCCAAACCCCTAGATAAAATGTCTTCCCACTAAGAGTACCTTCCATTTCCAATGCATTTATCTTGGCTCAACTGAGATAATCTTTGTAAAATATTTACAACAGTGCCTGGTACAAAGCAGGTGCTTAATAAATGCTCGCTCCCTTCCTTCCCCTTGTATTTACCTGCCTATTCAGATTGCTGTTTCCCTCACTATAACATAAGCTCCTTGAGGACAAGGAGTTGTTTTTTTCTTCCAAAGGTTACAGAATGTTTAAAATGAGATGAGAGATTTGAAAGATGCTTAGGAAAATCCAAAATGTCTTTACAAATGAATAAAATCAAATGCTTTTGAATTCAGAACAATCTCATACCAAGAGAATGATAAACTGGTTCTAACTTACCTAACTGCCAATTATCATCATCATCACCTTTTTCTTTTCTTTTTCTTCTTCATGTTCTTCTTTATCTTCATTTTTTAAAGGGAACTATAAGTTCTTCCTAAAGAACTATGTGTAATTCTATTACTAATCTCTCTAAAGGAGAAGGGGAAGGACAGCTTTGGAGAATGGGATATCATGTACTGTGGATGTAGCCAAGCAAGTCATGGTCATGAAGAAGACAACATATGAGCAACTATATACAAACAAGAATAAATTGGAGACAATCCCAAAGGGACAAAACTACCATTAAGGGGGACAGGTAAAGTTTCCTTGTAAAAGGTGGGACATTAACTGGGAATTGAAGTAAGCTGGGGTATCCAGTGAATATGGGGAGATGAAGAAGGGGAGAATTATAGGGATGGGGAGCAATCAGTGAAAATGCAGTCAGGAGAAAGTCATATGCAAGGAACATCAAAGATACTGGTGTGTCTAAATCTCAGAGTTCATGGAGGGAAATAAGGTATGAGAATAATACAATAGAAGGTGGGGGATGGGCATTTTAAAAAATAGTTTTGAAAAGGGGTTTGGGGGGGTGGGTTATATTTGATGTTAGAAGTAATAATGAGACACTGGAGATAATTGAATTTAGAGATGACATGATCAGACCTATACATTAGGAAAATCAACTGGATGGCTAAGCGGAGGAAGGACTAGAGTGAGGAGAGACTTGCAGGCCACTGAAGTATTAGCCATGTGATGAGGGCCTGCACTGGGGCTATGACAGTACCAGAGGAAAGATGGGGGCACATATGAAAGATGTTACAAATGTTGAAAAACAAATAGAAGATAAAGACGAACTAGAAGAAAAAGAAAAGAAAAAGGTGATGATGACGATGATGACTGGCAGTGAGGCAAGCTAGAACCTGTTTACCCTTCTCTTGGTATGAGACTGTTCTGAATCCAAAAGCATTTGATTTTTGTTCATTTGTAAAGCTATTTTGGATTTCCAAAGCATCTTTCAAATCTCTCAAAGAACGTGAGTGTCCCACATTGAATAATCAACTGGACATCAGTGGAAAGAGATTGAGGAGTTGAGAGACTCACGCGGGTTGTGAGTCTGAGTGACTGAGCATGGCAGTACGCCTGACAGCAGTATGGAAGCAGAGAAAATTGTAGGGTTTTCGGGGAATGGAAAAAGGGAATGAGCTCAGTTTTCAAAATGTTACGTTCAAGATGTCTAAGGTACATCTAGTTCAAAACATCTAATAAACAGTTGGTAAAGTGAGAATGGAGGTCAAGAGAGAAATGAGGGCTGGATAAGTAGATACGAAAATCCATTAGCATAGATATGCTAACTGAATCCTTGGAAGATGATGAAATCATAATTGAGCACGTACTGTGCATTGTAGGTAGTTGGCTGGCAGTTTGCAGTTTTGGTGACGGTATGCTCTTTCTCTCCAAGAATTGATGCCTTTGGTGATGGGTACAATGTTCTCTTCAATGCTTTTTATGAATAAAAATCCAACCATATTTCTGTATACTTCCAGGGGAATCAGAGTGACCAAATTAATTCACTATGGAAACATAGCTGTATCTAGCTCACCCCTCTGCAACCACTGTTTACCGTATTCATTCTTCACTTCTCTCCTATATTTCATGTAATCACCAAGGACTGCTGTTCCCTCATCTCAATATATTAACTGGATGGCTGAGTGCACAGAATTCACTTGTGAATCAGCACAAAAATGAAACGTCAGAGAGGGGAAACAGAAAAGGACTCTTGAGCTTATGCTGAAGTCATTCCCATCAGTCAACCTGCCCACATGAATACGAGGAAATCAAGTCATTCAGACAACTTAGGAGGCAAGACGGAAATATAATAGTGTTTTTGAACACAGGTCAGTAAGAGACTGGCCAAGATACAAACCCTATTCATCATCTTCCCTGCAAATATATATTAATTGCTTTCCTATTTAAATGCCCAGAACCAACCATAACAAATATGGAGAAACATAAACAGGAGAGAAAGAGAGAGGGGGGCAGTTCTGAGTCATATGGTGAATTATTGATAGTTCCTGGTGCTCTCTGCAGAATCACAAGGGCAAGCACCAAAAAGAAGCAAAATCAATCATGTCTGGTTCAAGTCCCTGCAACTTATAAAACAAAATTTGGACTGAGTTAATGAAATATATATTTAATACATTTTATCTGCCTGTTTGAAGTGGGCTATGTGACATTAGTCCTACAGAATCCCAGAATCTTTACTCGAGAGTAGGAAACACTAAATTGAAAGACAATAGTCTTTAAAGAAAATATGCTCAAAAATAATCTATTTGCTTTGCTTGGTGTCTTTTATCCTCTGGATCAGGGTGGGACAAACAGGGAAATGACTGTTGATCATTCCCTTTTCTTTTTCCCAGTTAAAATCCTTTCCAATATTTTTTCACAATTTTTTTCCCAATATTATTACAGGTTCAGATTACCTGTCACATTCTAAAGATAACCAAAAAGTCTTAGTGAATAACACAACTAATGCAGCTAAAATTAGAGGAAAAGCAGAAAACTGGTGGAGGGAGGGGGGTGGGAATCTTTGCAGGAAGTTTTTCTGACAAACGTCTCATTTGTGAAACATATGGGAAACTGAGCCAAATTACAAGAATAAGAGTAATTCCACAATTGATAAAATAGTCAAGGGAAATAAACAGGCAGTTTTCAGAGAAAGAAATCAAAGCTATCAATAGCCATGTGAAAAAAGATGCTCTAAATCACTAATAATTGGAGAAATTGCTCAGTTCTATTTTCTATAGCAGTATTCTTTCAATATTCCATTGTACTCAAATCCAAATCAACTTTGTCCCATATTACCTTCTCAGGAAAAGAGAGTTCCAGAGAATTTCTGTCTGGTTTAACCTAAGAAGGAAAACATGACATCAATATGAAAGTAAAACTGGTGATGGGGCCATCTACCAAAAAGCCAGAGAATACCTTAGAAGAACCAAGTATCAAAATAAAATCACTTCCTTTCTGTGAACAGTAAGTAAACCAAAAAAGTGGAAAGCACCATATAAGGTCGTTTATAATCATTATATGGAGTAGTACTGTCTGTCTTTGGGAAAGGTACTTGGGTGAGTGGGCAGGATACGATTTTTCTTAGGTTATTTCTACTGTGTCAAAATAAAATCTATCACCAATGTTTTAAGTTGATTTAGGAGTAGGAATCTCTTTAATATATGCCTTAGTAAAGACTAAACAAAAAAGTATTTAGCACAACTATGACCTTGTATTCAGTCCTAAACGTTCCGGTTTCTCATGTCCAAAGTCATTTTATTTACTTAAAACATATATCTTTCCATCCATAAAATTAAACAGGAAAAATTTTGCTGTCACTTATATTTTTGTAGGACAAACCACAACCCCACAAGTGCGTTCCCTCTCCCAGGCAATTTGTATTTTAAGCCTTTTATTCCTAATTCCTAATAATTATATCCTAATAAGATAATTCACCAATTAGAAAAATGACAAAATAACCAGAGGTATTCCAAAAATTAGTAAGCAGAGAAAGTTTTTTTTTTTTAATAAAGGGCATTCGCTTTGACCCATACTGAAAATAAAGCAAGTCATGAAGACAACCATACCTCAGTTATTATGAGATGCCTGTGGGAAAATGCAGTGTATAGAAGAATCTTGTTTTTATTTCTCTTCCCATGTTCTTTCAACCCATTACACCCCTGGCCAAATATATACATCTTGGGAGGAGGATGAGGTGGGCTGAACAAGCTTGGTTTGGCAATGGAAGTCTGATTCTAGATTTTGATGCAGAGAGAATGGCATAAATTCTTCAAAGTGTCTTAGGAATGCTACTTAATTGGTCATTGTTTTAGAAGGGTGACAACTGTCAGGTAAAGGTGAACCATTAACAAAGCATACTTTCTATTTGTTTTTCAAATAGAAACTCATATAGCAAAGCAGACTGTCCCTGACTCAGGCAGGAAATATTCATCTAACAATTTAGAAGTATCCTTTCAGTCTTTAAAGAAAGTGGGTTTTGCACGTGGGAATTGAATTTGTAAAAAGAAAAAAAGAAGGAAAAAGTAGAGGTATTAACTCATGAGGTGTTTATAGCCCAAGTGGGTATTGCAGGTGTACTGAAGTGAGACAGCTCCCTAGAATGACTTTCAGAGTTGCAAAGATTATGCCATGTAGAGAGATGATCCAAGAACAGCTTTCCCATAAAAGTCAACATTAGTAAGCAGTGTGTTTTTATAGATGCTGGAACTGTCCCATTGTTAGCTTAACATTTCATGCTCTTCCAGCTAGCTTGGATAGAAATCCTAAGCAGGTATTATGACAAAGTTTTAGAATGATAGTACATAAGGACAAAAACTGCTGTTAAACTTGATTTCCATGCTAATTTTAGTATTCAATATTGCTCCACCTGCACTGAGGCTTTAATTCACTTCTTGTCAATGTTAAGAAATAATTTCATGCTGTCAATTTCCCTTCTATTTTCCCCCTCAATTTCTTTGAAGTAACACAAAGGAGAGGACTATGAATAAGCCACTTGGAATGCACTTGGAGTTGTCAGTTGTTTTAAATAAGAGGTATGAGTAGTCGATAATGCTAGTTGTTTTTGTTTAAGGTTTATTTGGCAAAATTATTGAAAAGTTTGAAGCTGTATATGTCAGAATTTACATTTCTCTTGCTTCACTACTCTCCATCGTTAGGTCCTGCCAAAAATCTTTTCCATTTTTTTCCATTTTCTTTCTGAATTTTCTTCTGTCTTGCTAAGTCCACTTCCTTTTTGCCTCCCTCTTCTCCCACTCTCCTTCTTTCATTTCAAATATTTTGTTTGGAATGTTTACTGACTGCTCAGGCAAAATTGACATCCTTTAGTAATGATAGTTTTTCCAACTCCTTCTACTTACTTATTGATCCAAAAGACAGATGGACAAAGAAGTATGCCTTAATGTTTAATTGCTGACTGGTGTAGGAGACTTGTGAGTTAAATCATGTATTTAAGTCATGGTTAGAGTTAATAGAACCTTTGGCTTTTCCTTGTTGCTATTTGCCTATTTACTATGCTGGAAAATCTGAGCCATAAGATCCCATATCCAAACTCTCAAAGACCTATAGCTGTGTAGATGGTGCACAACTTTTTTAGAAATGTACAGATAAGAATATCTCCTTAAAGATCTGTATTAGCAAGCACTTTAGCACACCCAGGATGTCCTGCTAGCACAGGTTCTTTGATCTCCTTTACTAAAGGAAAGACAGCTTTAAAAAGGTCAATAATCTTACTTTAATTACAGATAAGTAATGTCTAAACACAACAATGCAACCACCTACATACACCACCAGACCAGGAGAGCAACAACACCTAAGTATTTGAGTTGGCTCTTAACAAACAGCTACTGTCCTGTCCAGCGAACCAAAGGGTCACGAGAACATGAGCAAGTGCCCAAAGTAAAATACCAGCCACCCAGTATATATAGTTTTCAACTAATAGGCTCAGAGCCAGAAGGCACCACAACCCTTGTTACTCAGTGCCTAATTAGTTTAGCACCAAAAGATGTGAAAGCCTTCCTATAAGCAAGCTTCCCCCAAGAAAGCTCCCCCTTAGGCAAGTTCCTCCCCTAATGGGGTCTATGTAACTCAGGATGTATCACAGCTGTGAGAGCAGCAAGACATCTGTGACTGAAATACCTGTGTACCTTTAGACCTGGGAACACGACTCCTATTCCAAGGGAAAAGGGGACACATGTGCTCACATAGGCCCACTAATGGAAGGGAAAGATCTTCATATTTTATTACTATTACAAGATCCAAAACCAAGGTCTTTAAGAAAAAAGAATCAGAATAGTTAAAGTCCACACCTTAATCCTAGGCCTTACCTACAATAGATTTTAAAAGAGGAAAAAAAAGTGTTAGGAATATCCTAGTACAAGTAGAGAATTTTGATTTCATCTGTAGATAAAGGAATGACAGCAGCTTCCATATTTGGACTATTGCTTTCTTTGTATGTCTTCACTGCTAATCACATGGTGGAATTGACAGCCGACCTAAAATCAAAGACACCATCTCCTTGCCTTCTCCTCAGTAATGGAGGAATATGCTCTCAGATGGTAGTTCTGGGGGCCTTCTTTTAACAACCATGTTAGTTTGCCATAATATATGAGGCCAGCTGATTGCACCCAAGGTTTCATGTCCATGAATTTCGTTTGAGACCTATATGCTTTGTATGACACCTTCCATTTTCCTCCTGTAGCTGCTTACTTGAAATCACCTATGTAAGAGGCATTTGCTGAGTTTAGATAGGGAAAGTGAACAAAAGAGTCTGACTATCTTGTTTTGCCTCTAGTGAAGCTCCTAATGTACCTTCTCATCTTTCTACACGGCTAATATTTTCTTTGCAGCTTTCCTGGAATAATGATGGTCCTGTCTATAGAGAAGGCTATTTCTTCGTGACTGAATTTAAAAGATTTCACAATGTTAAACATGACTAACTATAGCCCAGCCCAGCCCCCAAAACAGAATGGTCATTTATAATTCTGATGAGAGACAGCATCTTGTTATGGCATCATTTCCAGAAGGCCTCTTTGAAAATGTAAATATGTTTCCTAGAAAAGGGCAAGAACACATTGGTATTCATTAGCAGGGACACCTCTCAGCAAGCAGGACTGGGAAGGAATGGACCCTAGGGCAGAAGTAAATTCGAGAACATGGAGCACAACTGAAATTTGGAAATGGCCCAGAGAAGCTGCATTAGAACTCTGAACTCTAAGGTGGCTCTGGAGGTGGGGTCTTCACAGCCTGCTTTATAATTAAGCCATATCATTTCTACCTTCACGCTTCTATGGGATATATCCCCTTCTCTCCATTCATACAGCAATCTAAAACTACCTACAACTACTTACAACTCCCTCTTGGATGATTGCAATAGCCTTCTAACTGGCCTCCCTCCTCCAAACTTGAATCTATCCCTCACTCTGATGCCAAGGTGATTTGTAGTTCCTCAAACTGGATATTCCACTGCCTCAATGCATGTCTTTGTACCAGCTATCCTTCATGCCAATGCTTTAGCATCACCATCGTCATCTCATGGTTTCCCTGGCTTTCTCAGGACTCAGCTCTAGCCCTACCTTCTGAGAAGGCCCTTTCCAGGCTGGTCTTCACCTACCATGTCCACTCACTCCCTTAAGATTATACAGGGATGTGGAACCTGGAGACTCCAGGCCACAGGCGGGCCCTGTAGGTCCTCAAGTGTGGCCTTCTGAATCAATCCAAACTTCACAGAATAAATCCCCTTAACAAAAGGATTTGTTCTGTAAAACCTGGACTCAAATCAAAAGGTTTCACCCAAGGACCTAGAAGGTCACATATGGCCTTGAAGTTGCAGGTTCCTCAACCCAGATCTAGGCCTGTGTGCCTTCCCCACTCACACTGCTTTCCATCTATATTCTGTAAGCATCTTGTACAGAGCTAATTATGTGTTGTCTTCCCCAGTAAAACATAAGCTTCTAGAGGGTATGGACTATTTTTGACTCTTTTTTTGCACCTCTGGCACTTTAGCACAGTTCCTGGCTAATAATGGGGCTGAGGAAATGCTTGCTGAGAAGAATACTTCCTATTCCTTCAGACACTCCATTTAACAGTGAGAATTAACTGAGGGAATTTGACTTCCTGAGATTTGGTCTCATAATGTACAGTACCAAATGCTGAAGTCCCACCCACAGCCATCCCCTGTGGATTATGCTCAGTATCTATAGTTTCTTGCTCATAAAATCACACAGTATTAGACAGAGCTAAGACAGATCTTTGAGCTGAGATGTCTAGACTAACCCATCATTCTATAAATGAACATGCTTAGTACTACAGAAATAATGCATTCTTTCACAAGGTTATTGAAGTTATAAATAAGAGAGAAGACACCAGAACCCACATTTTCTGACTCCAAGGTGTCTTCACTGTTGTCAGGCCACAACTTAAAACAAAGGAAATGAAACATTAAATCTAGTGCAAATGGTGCCATCAAGTAGTTTTGTGATCTTAGGCAAGTAAGTCATTTAATCTCATGGTCCATTCTACCTTGCTTTCACAAGCTACCATTCTACCTTCGTCCATTCTACCTTCACTTCACAATTCTTTTTTCTCCGATAGGGTATATAACCTGGGTAAAATGAGAGATCTGAAAAATAATTTTCAATTCAGACCAGTCTCCTAGATTAGAAAGGTAAATGCACTCTAACTCACCAAACACTGCCAATATTCTTTCTCTTTTAAAGGAGCAACAAATTCTTCCTTAGAGAACTGACTTTAAAGACCTATGTTACTAATTTCTCTATGGTAGAGACAAAGCTAGTTTTAGGGAATGGGACATCAGAGGAAACTGAGGAAAGGAGTATATGACAAAAGGCAAGTCTCCAAGGGCCTTTTCTTTATTCTACTTTGACACTGGGGGACTGGGATGGAGGGTGGGATGAAGAGAAGGGGTAAAGGAGGCAAGAGATTCTTCTTACTCTGTTTTATGCTCTTGACACTGAGGATCGTGCCAGATTCATGGTCTTGAAATACAAAAGCATTCAGAAAAGTGAAGCAGTGGTTTAAGCTGGAATAAGAACTCCCATCAGTCTCAGCTAAACAAATGAAAAGCCTGTCACATACTTCTGTGACCTAAGGGAACCAGGCCCTGGTGGGTCTTCACATTCTGAAGAGCTCTCTAAAAGTTATGTTTTAAAATACCAGCAGTGCCACCTAATTGCTTCTGAACTATTTTTGAGATTTTTCAAATTCTAATGCTCAAAGTGTTATCATTTTGAATAAAAGTTTGAAGTTTTTATATTTCATGAAGAAATGAATTAATTTAGAATATTACATCAGAATTCCAGAGATGGTGGTCAGTCTCCTAAAACAGGAAATCCTTTTGCAATCAGTCAAATCAATTTGTTACAAATGTGTGGGGAATATTGCTCTTCCTTGTGACAGTCTACAATGCCTGACAGATTTAATTGGAATCAACATTTATTTAATTACATTGAGCCTTTGCATTTTTCAAATGAGAGTTTAAGGATATAGTAAAAGTCTAGTCAAAATAAAATGTAGTGGAGAAACCTTTCAACAGCAGGCAAAGCTTTATAGGTTTTGACAGTTCCTCTATATAAGAATAATGCCTGTCCAGGGGGGAAATTATGCTATGGCTAAGTGACCTGGTTCTAGGCATAACCAATAAAGTCTTTTCTATAGAGATAATATTATATCATTTGCAATGGTAAGTTTTGTCTTCAGAACCAACTACTTCCAGACATGGCACCATCCTTCCCTGAGTCCTTTGCCTTCCTTTGCAGACCTCTGTTTTCTCCCTAATTCTTCAGTGTATACCTGGTTCCAAAAATTTCCTCTCAGAGACAATACTAGGAATATCTCAATTCACATTTAAGGTATTACTGACTAAAGAAGTTACCTTTCACAGACAAATATGCATTAAATATACTCTTCAAATGTCAACACTTAACCCAAAGGAATGAAAGTATAATTTGATAATTGAATTATCATTTTAATTATCATTATAATTCAATAATAGGTTGGTGGAGACATAGGATAATTTCCTACAAGGCCTTTCTTCTTTCAAATCACACCATGTAGATGAACATATTCCATTCAAACATCACAGAGACCCTTGTCCACAAAACTGCCAAGTTTTAGTGCTGTCTGAGTTGTGAAAGCACGAGTAAGGGAAGGAGGGAGGGAGGGAGAGAGGAAGAGAGACAGAGCACACACATACAGAAATCTTGCAAGTATATTATGACTCTGGGGAAAATTAAATTTGATTTTTAAAAATTTCAAAATGACTTTTAGTAAGAATCAAAAGGAAATTTCACTTACTGAGGTTCCATTTGAGGCCAGTTGTGGTGACCTGCTCACAAGGATGTCCAACAGGAATAAGGCCACACCAATTACCTTCAAAACCTGTGTCAACATGCAGTTTGTGCTTTCCCTAAAAAAAAAGAAACTGTTTATTATGAAGTCCTACCAATGGAAATGAAAGTACTCCTCCAAACAGATTCCAAAATATTCAGGAAGCCACTGAGGTAAGTAAATACCCAGAGACTCTACTAAGGATGTTTCTCAGAAAGAGGGGTTTCAGTTAAACAATAATTCAGCATTTACTCCAAGATTCATAAGTAAAGTTTCTGCTTTGGCAAGGGGGAGCAAGGAATGATAAGCAAGTATTAAGTACCTATTATGTTCGAGGCACTGTGCTCATTTTTTTAGGGGGTGGGGGTTGTCATTTTTCAATCCTGTCTGACTCCTCATGACCCCATTTGGGATTCTCTTGCCAAAGATATTGGAGCAGTGTGCCATTTCCTTTTCAATTTTATTTTCAGATGAAGAAACTGAGGTAAACAGGGTTAAGTGACTTGCCCAGGGTCACACAACTAATAAGTATCTGAGGCCACATTTGTACTCAGGAGGATGAGTCTAGCCCTGGCACACTTATACTGTGCCACCCTAGCTTCCCAAGTGGACTGAATATTTTACAAATAATTTGATCCTTACAATAACCCTTGAAGATTAGTGTTATTATTATACTTGTTTTACAGATGAGGACACTGAGGGAAAAAAGCAGTTAAGAGATTTTCCCAAGGTCACATCTGAACACAGGTCTTTCAGAGTCCAGGCCTACCACTTCACCCACAGTGCCAACTAACTGCTCTAGTCCAATCAAATCCAATAAACATTTAAACACCTATTATGTGGCACATACTATGGTAACAATTGGGGGTAAAATTAATAAAAAGAAAGACAGTCCTTGCCATCAAGAAGCTTACAATCTAACACTCAAAAGAAGGCAGAAAGTGGGTGTAGGAGATTGTGTTCCATGGAGTTGGAACCAAGCAGAGGAGCAGATACAGAGTGGAGTGAACCCCAAAGTCCAATTTTTGCCCTCTATAAAGGACAGCATTGGGAAGAGGCTCCATCTTTCACCTTTCCAATCAAAAGAGAAAAGAAGCTGAGGAGTGTGGGGAAGGTCAAGGCTTTTTTTAGTGGTCAAAGAGGTAGACTGTAAAAAGAAAGATATCTCAGTTAAACTTAGCAAGCAAACGTTGAATCTACCATGTATAGAGTACTACTACTAAGTTTACAAAGTCGACTTACTCTTCTTTAATGTACAACATTTCATCTCATTTACATGCCTTTGCTGAGTTCATCTCCCATTCTTGGAATGCATCCACCCATCTCACCTAAGTCTATTAGGACCCTTAACTGCCTTCAAGGCTGGGTTCTGTTGCCACTTCCCAGAGAAGGCCTTTCCTAATTCTTCCTTCTCCACCAATTGTCTAGTGGATGTTTTTTCTTCCCTAAAATTATCTGCCATGTATATGTATATAGTCTGTAAGTCAGAGTTTCATCTTTGTACCCTGGACGCAAAGCATAATGACTTACGACATACATTAAAAAAAATCTGAAATGGATCTAGTGAACAAAACAAATATGGAAGGGAACACAAAGAAAATGGATGATATTTTTGATAACAAAAAAAAAAAGATCCTGACAGACTAGAACGCAGGACCAAATCCAATGAAAGGATATTTAATTTGGATGAGCCTAAAATTTCACACCTGAGTTAAAAAAAATTGACTTTACAAATAACCAGATTGGGGGGTAGAAGGAGTGGCCACATAATAGTTAACTTGGAAAAGTTCTGGATTTTAGTGGATTTTAAATTCAATGAATGAACCATGCAATGTGGCAGCTAAAAGAGTGAGAGGATTCATATAGATAATATTTTTTTTAAAAAAGCCATGTCATCCCCAAAACAGAATAGATTGTGAGAGTACCACTGTATTCATCACTGTTTAGAGACCATCCAGACTACACATTTAGTTCTAAGCATCATATTTCAGAAGAATGTTGGTAAACCAGAGAGAGGGGTAGGATAGTGTGATGGATACAAGGCTGGCCTTGAAGCCAGGACAACCTGAGCTGAAAATCTACCTTTGATTCATCTTGACCATGTGACCCTGAATAAGTCCCTTAGCTTAAACTCTCAGTGCTCCAGAAAGCTAAGACTATAAATTATAAATGTGTTGACCTGCACTGATGGGGTGAGTTGGAAAAATGTCTCCAGAGGATTGTTAACAGGATAATACCTTGAGACCAATTCTTCCACATGATCTGCTGAAGCAGCTTGCAGTGTTTCATTTAAAGAAGAGAAGACTCAGGGTAAACAGTTGTCAGGTTATCTTTAAATACCAGAAGGGTTCTTACATGGAAGAGTAATTAAGACTTGGAATTAAGCATAAGGAACATTAAAGGGAAATTATAGAGGACTGATGACTTGAAATGAGGAAAAAACAAACAACATACTAATAATCATTAGAAAGTAGATTAGGTCTTTTGGTGATGAATTCTATCAAAGGCTTGATGGCCAATTATTTACTATGTCACAGGGGGGTTTCAGTCATGTCCTGAATAGACCAAGTGGACACTAAGGCCTTTTGTGACTGAGATTCTGTGGTTCTGTCTGCCAACCTTTCCTCTTCGTAAAATATATTTTTATTTCAGTTGTCTCTTTTCTTGCCTGTATACTGAAATGCCTATATACTGTATCCCTTCCCTAATGTAGTTAGTTGCTGACATCTGTACTGTAAAAATGACTCAAGATTAGTTGAAATATAAGGCATGCAGACTTAATAAAAGGCAATACTATACTATCTAACCATTTTGTCCTTCCACAGAATATATTTTCTAATTTTCTTTAAATGTTCAATTAGGAAAGATCAAATATAGTTCATATAGAGGAGTTAAATAGAGAGTTCCAAAGGAGAAAGCAATCTGAAGAGAGAATTAAGTAGAAATTGACTTCACATTAATTTAAAAGATAGGATTAGAAAACTGATGATTTCTGATTTTGGATAATACTTGTTTTTCTCCAAAAAAAAAAAGATTTGTAAGGAAATACTAAAAAATTATTTGATCCTCATTTCAGATCGGAGTTCTAGAAGCTGAAAGTTGAAGAGTAAAGATTACAAAATGTGTTAAATATAATTAGTGACTGGTATAATGAGTTTTCCCCTTAAGCTTAGAGTCAGTCTTTCTCTCTCTCTCTCTCTCTCTCTCTCTCTCTCTCTCTCTCTCTCTCTCTCTCTCCTTCCTTCCTTCAATCTTTAATTCTTTCTCCTTCCTTCCTTCATCCTTTCATGGATTCTTTTCTTTTAAATAGTGTCAGGATAATATTCTACAAATCCCAACATTAACAGATTCCTTAAGTGAATGTTTGAATCTGCTCTGAGGAAAGTCTGGTTGTGAAAAGAAAGAAATCATAAGGGGTTTTGAGGCCAGTCTTTAAAAAGAAGACTTCATTTGCTACTAGTCCCTTCTATGTCACTAGCCCAAAGGATATGAAAATAGGGAGGGATTTACTTTTATTCATTTTCTTCCCTGAAAACCTTTTACAAAATCTTTAACTCTACAGAAAGTCAATATGAAATCACAGACCTAGTTAAACCAAATCCTAACATGCTATCTATCTCCTGTTGGTTCTGTGGTGCTATGAGGCAGAAATGAGGCTAGCATCACCACCAATGAATATTTATTGAGTGCTCACAGTATGGTACCTGTTACATTAAAAATACAAGAGCCAATCTCTGCCCTTCTTAAGCGCTGATACTGCAAGTACTTACATAATACATGAACAAGGAAGGTGAATTTAGAAACTATAATTTTGAACTACTTTTTTTATTAAATAAATATTTCCTGATCATTAGTTATCAGCTATGAGTACTTTCTGCCTCCTGGTATTATCATTTATACATTCATCTATATAATTATTTATAAGCCACTCCCCTCCTTGCCAAAATGTAAGCCGACTCCTTTCTTTGTTGTTGACATATAAGTACCCAATGCAAAACCTTATACAGACTAAGTCCTTTAATTAAATTTTTTTGGATTGAATTGAAATGTTAGCAAAGCAAATAGCAGGATAAGTTGTCTTCACACAAACCTGACCATGGAGCCACTGAAAAGCATATCCACCACACACACACATCATGGTACAGCTGACTTCCTAATCTCAGTTCAAAGGATTCATGAATAAATCTGCATAGAAAAAAGAATATGAGGCAATGCCTCCTGGACGTATGCTCATTTGCTGGTGTGCTCACTCTAACGTTCAATCCCCCCTCTGACCAAGAGAAACCAGCCTAGGCTACTGGTAACTTAGTCTACTGAATTCTGCATCAAGATTTTCCTGATGTTGATCATCTGCCTCCTTAGAGCAAAAACTCTATGAAGTGTCATATGGATGAAAATTATTTATGACCATGTGACCTAGGGAATTCACTCCTTTGAAGATCTTGGGCTCCTGTCTCCTTTTGTCCCTGTATATGACTATGCGATGCTCTCAGTACATATGTACTCCCGTTACTGTTTTTATCAAGTTAGATGGAAGATCCAGTTGGATCAATAAGGAGGATAACCAATGAGGATTAAGCTAACTAGGTTTTTTCTGAGAATGTGGCTCAATGGTCTCAGGTGATATCCTGTAGGGAAGGTGATACTCAAAATGAAATACTTTCTTTCCTTTTTCTC
This sequence comes from Pseudocheirus occidentalis, assembly GCA_028646575.1. Classification (NCBI taxonomy): domain Eukaryota; kingdom Metazoa; phylum Chordata; class Mammalia; order Diprotodontia; family Pseudocheiridae; genus Pseudocheirus; species Pseudocheirus occidentalis. The sequence continues at coordinate 79,394,745 of CM053597.1, forward strand.
ATAGAATTGATTTAGTATAAAGAAAGCATATTAATGTGCAGAAAACAGAATTATATTTACTCCTAGTTCTTTATGTAACCATTTTAATATTCTAAGTGTTACAGAATTTAAATAAGGGATCAAAATCCTACTCTGCTGATTATACAAACAGTGTAGGCCAAGGTCAGTATGCATATATATATATATATATATATATATATATATATATATGCATGGTGAATGCATGTATGGTGGTAGTATATGGGTAAAGAGTCGTGTGATTGTGTGTGGTCTTATAAACTTACTGTGCATAAATACACAAGGACTAAAACTATAGTATGAAGCAATTAAAATTTTTCAGAAGTCATTTTATCAGTTAATAGCAATTTTCAGAAACCCGGGTTATGGGCTAGTATTAATACCTGTGATAGAAAACAACAGTAAGGGTACAGATGAGAGTAACCGGAACACCAGGAATGCATGGGACACGAAACACTACCAGCGAGGAAGGAGGAATACGAAATAGTAGACAGGCTTGAAAATTTAGGTTAGAAAATCTTAGGAGGCTATGAGTGGAAAGCTATTCAAAAGGTTTTTCTGTTATTGTCAAGTTGCATTCAGTTCTTTGTGACCCCATTTGGGATTTTCCGGGCAAGAACACTGGAATGGTTTGCCATTTCCTTCTCTAGCTCATTTTACATGTGAGGAAACAGAGGTAACAAGGGTTAAGTGACTTGCTCCAGGTCACACACAGCTAGTAAGCATCTGAGGCCAGATTTGAATTCTCCACCACATCACTTAGCTGGACCCCTGTATAGCAGCAACCACACTGGCATACCCAGGATGGCTGCTAGCACAAGTTTTTAGATCTGCTTTACTAGGAAAGGCAGCTGTTTAAGAAGTCAACAATTGTTTTAAAATTACATTCACTAGGTCAGGGGAAAAGTCAGCACCCTTAACTTCAGAGATAATACAAACAGAGAAATAAAGACCAACAGAGGGCTCTGACTGCCTGAATCAACTATACACTTTACATACATACATGGATCAAGAGAGCTTTATATCTGAGCAGTTGGGGAGATCTGAACATAATGGCCACTCAGAATCTCAACCCGGGAATCACAAGCTCCTTCTCATAAGCAAGCCCACAAAAAAAGGTTTTTCTAATTTGACCCTTGGTTTTGAAAAGGTTTCTTGAAGACCTCTGAAATCCTTGTCACAGGATTAAGCATAGGATTCTGATCTAGAAGGAACTTTAAGAGATCATCTAGTCAAACCTCATCATTTTAGCTTATTTTTACTATATTTTGTTATTCCAAATAACAAAAACTGATTTTGTCTCCTACCAACCCTCAACAAAGGGTTATGTATGGAAGACACCCAAATCCCCTGCAATAAATATGTATAGTAAAGCAAAACAAATTACTGCACTGTGCCCCCTCCCAAGAGGTTTCTTGTGCTGTGTTCTAAGTCTATTCTTTGCTTTTCAGAAGATATACAGGAGCTTTGGTGGTGCAAGAGAGATAGCACCCTGCCTGGAGTCAAGAGGACCCAAGTTCAAATCCAATCTCAGACACTTATTAGCTATGTGACACTGGGCAAGTCACTTAATCTTGGTGGCCTCAGGCTCCTTATCTGAAAAGTAAGCTGGAGAAGGAAATGGCAAACCACTCCAGTTGCCAAGAAAACTTGAAATGGGGTCATGGAAAGTCTCTTTGTATTCATGGTGCCAAAAAAAAATCTTAGGATTTAATGAAATAAATCAATGAAAATACTCTATTACTCTGTTAATTGAGTTGATGCAAAATATCAGTTAAGGCTTGTCTTTAAAAATTAAAAAAAAGAACTTTCTCCTATTTTCTTAATGTCATGAAACCCCATTATACAGTGCTCTAGCTAATTTTCTTTAAGAATTTTTAGCAAAATTAGGAAGAATTTTTTTTTCAGTTAATGGGGACCAGAGATGGAACAGAAGACTTTTCTTTTTGACAAAAAGCACATGGAAAGGCCTCAGCAAAGTATTATGCAAGAAATAACATAAAATAGGTAGCTAGCTGGCACAGTAGGTAGAATATTGAGCCTGAACTACGGAAGTTAGACTAAATCCAGCCTCAGATATTTATTAGCTGTGTGAATCTAGGTAAAACACTTTATCTATCTACCTCAGTTTCTTCAACTATAAAAAACAGTACCTACTTCCTAGGGTTATTGGGATGCTCAAATGAGATCACATTTACAAGACACTTAGCACAATACCTGGAACACTGTAGGTATTATGTAAATGTCATTATTGTTATTTTATTATTTTATATTTTTATTTATATTTGTATATTATGTTTAGTTTATTTTTATTATACCTTTGTTTTGCAATTATTTAAATTTTCTGTGATTTAAAAGACATAATATTAACTAAGTTTTCCTTTTAGTCTTTTCTTAAAACCATTCTCTCTCCCCATTATTGTAAGAATAATCAAACACCGTCATTTGGGAGCTGGCTTATTAGTTTAGTTACAGGTAACTCTTGGCCTACATTCAACCAAAAGTGTTCTGTCTTCCTCTAAAAAAGATCTTCTGCTGAGCCAGATACTGATGATTTGAGTCTTTAAGGATTTTTATCCTTTGTAAAAGTGTCAATCAACAAGGAAAATATCATGCACAGATTCCATGGGTTGAACTCTGGGAAACCATTCTCTCTCCATCCTTGTGGGCGATGGTAGGGGTATTAGAGCAGGGTGTCAGGGCAGTTCTAGAGAAAAATTTATTCCCTTCGTTATGCAGACTGCTTCCTAGTTCTCCTGGCTACAGAACTCTTAACACATACTAGCCTATATGTGATCTGACATAAGCAGCCACACAATCTGACAACCCAGAACTTCTCCAGGGATTTATGTCATTACTAGAGACTTCAGGTACATTAAATAATCAATTACATCCAGCCCTTCTCATGAATCATTGTGCAGGTTTCTCTTCTATTCCTGTAATGTGCCCAGAGCTCTCTTTGAAGACAATGGTAGCTCTGTGATAAGAAGGTATAGAGAGAAAACAAGGAATCTTACCCTGAAATTGCCCCCTTTTAGGTTTTGTTCAGAGTAAGTGCGCAAAATCATTGCTTGGGCAGAGTTAAACTGATAAAGTGCAATTCAGAAAGAGGTGATGAATGTATTACATTACACACAAAATATAATAAATGACAAAAGATGAGCACTTAAATACAGCACTTCAAAAAGATGTGTTAGGGTGCCAGCTATGCTGAACAGAGGCACTATGATGCACCTCTCCTTTCTCACTCAGAGCCAAAGGACGAGGCAGAATACATGGAATACTTGATAACTTGATGAAGCAAAGAGTTCAAACACAAAGGTGATATGTTTGTCAAAGCTCTCAGACACTTAATACTAAAATACTAAGACACAAAATACAAAGTTTGAACCATTTACACTTCCATTCTAGGTAAGTCTTTCAATCCTTAAAAAAGGCATTATTTGAATTTGATGGTAATCTCTTAATTGTAGATGCATATAAAGCTAAAATATCCAAAGGAGGTATGAAAAAGACAGATCAAGAAAGCAAGTAAAAAACAAGGGTGCTAAAACTGGCTTTTGTTTTTAATCTGATGTTGAAGGAAGACTGCAGGTTTTAATGATAATGACAAGCTTATAAGGCATCCATCCATTTATCTAATCTGGATGCTGGACAATGTTCATTTCCTATATTACAGCTCATCACATCCAAATCTCTGGTCTACAGTCATCTCAATATGAGCCAAGGTTCACTAAACACAGGTGAGGAGCACATGAAGGTAAAAGTTTGGAGATGCCCCTTTGCTACCTGTCCTAGATCCCTAAACAATTTTATTAGTGAATAGCATGTGGAACCACAGAATGAGATCCAGGAAAGAAAGAGAAGAGTTTGAAAGGAGAACAAGAGTTTGAATCACATTTTCCTGAACAGGCATATTCACCTAGTCAGTCAACAATCAAGTATTTATTGATTTCTTACTAAGTGACAAGCACTATGCTAAGTACTAGAGATACAAAGAAAGCTCTTCCCCCTTGACCCCAATGCCAAGAAAAAAATAAATTCCTGCTATCATGTATCCCATAGTTTAATGAGGGAGACAATATGTCAATAACCCTGTGCAAACATGCTATATACTTGATAAACAGGAAACAACCAATAGACAGAAGGCTCTAACAAGAAGGATGATTAGCAAAGGCTTTCTGTAGATGACAGAATTGTAATTGTAACCAGGACAAGTCAAGGAGAGCAAGAGATGGAAATGAGAAGGAAGAGAATTCCAGGCATGAAGACAATGAAAATGCCCTAAATCATGAAACAGAGTATCTTGTTAAAGGGACAGCAAGGAGGCTATTGTCAGTAGACCACAGAGTAAGTGGGGGTGAGTAAGGAGTAAGAAGTTAAAAGAAAGGAAGGAAAGATGTTTTGTATTCAATCTTGGAGATGAGAAGAATCGCTGGAGTGGATTAAATAGGGCAGTGACATGGTCAGACTTGACTGACAAATGAGTGAAGGATAGAAAAGAGTGGGGAGAGATTCGAGGAAGGAACAACAAACAAGGCATTGAAATAATTTAGGCATTAGAAGATGAGATCCTACACCAGGTAGCTGAAGTGTTAGGGGAGAGAAGGGATAAGAGAAATTTTACGAAGGCAGAACTGACAGGTCTTGGCACAAGAATGGATTGGGGGAGGGGAGGAGTGAGAGAAAGTCAGAGATGACATCTAGGTATGAGCCTGAAAGGATGGTCAAAATTTAGACGATTTTGATCCTTGAAGGTTATACAGTAGATAACAAAGGATTCCCCTACTTAAACAAAGCTGGATTTATGGAACTCCTAAGTGAGAAAGCCTTCCACATTCTCTTATTCTGCAATATCTATAGAAGGAACCACAGGCAAGGTTCCTGGGATGATCATGATTAGCATACAAAACAACTCTGGACAAGGTAAACTATTTGCTGACATTTACATGTCTATCACAGTACTGTTTTGTGTTTTATATTGGCTACTTGAAAAATACTACGAGTTATAGTTTTGCCCTGTGATGTTTTGGCTCTGATGATTCCATCTGTGCATTCCAATAGTCTACTAAACCAAAGGAGACCTGTGAATCAGCTTTTAATAGGTATATCTGAAATGCTTGATGGTCCGGATTGCTTGGAAATTAAACTGTTTTTTGACCTTTAGCTTCTTCTGTTCCAGGACGGGGTTATGTTTCCCCTCTTTGAAGGTCTTCAAGCAAAAATTACGGATGACCACTGTGTGTGCTATAGGGGATGGGAGGTAGGGAAATTATGTTTTCTGATTCAGCTTAAACTCCACTACCTCTGCGATCTGTTCCAAATTAGGGATCTGTGACTCTGATCCTGAAGATAATCTCACATCTGACATTTTTTTTCCTAAAAGTTTTTCAAATACCTTCAGGTACAAGAAGAATCACATTTCTAACCTGAGCTTGATTTATATGCCAAAAATTTCGCTGACAGGGAAATGTGAGTGGTTCTGAGTCCTTCCCCAATTCAATTCGATTTGACAAATATTTATTAAGCACCTAACTGTACAGGTTTCTGTGCCAGGGGCTGAGATACAAAAACAGAAACAACAAAAACAGCACCCTCAATGAGCTGTATTCAAGGGGCACCTAGGTAGCACAGTGGATAGAGAGTTAGACTTGGAATCAAGACCCTGGGCAAGTTACTTAGCATTCCTTATTTGTAGAATGAGGATAACAACACCTACCTCTGAGAGCTGATCTGAGGAGAAAGTGAGATAATATTTATAAATGTTTTGCTATCTTTAAACAACTATATGAATGCTAGTTATTGTTAATATTTATCATCATAATCAAGATTATAATGGGGCAGGAAGGGGTGGCGGGTGGGTTATCATATGTACACACATAAGAATGAGAACAAGGAAGGTTTCGTGCAGGAGAAAGCTTCTGAGCTGTGCCTGGGAACAAAACAAGGATTCCAGAACTTGATCTAAAATCTGCTGTCACATGATAAAAAAAATTACAAACCAATCAATCCTTTATCAGTCCCACATCTTCACTATCCCCCTCCAAATCTGGTTTGTTCCCAGGTAAAACAGTGATACTGAGTAAGTTACTGATCTATTGATTGACTTCTTCTTCCTGCATCTCTCTATAACTCACATTTATAAAGGACTAAACCCAATTTCTATGCAACTAAAAAGCATTTCTCCCACAGCCCTTCTGTGTCACCCTGATTTCAGAGTTGAGAAAAGGCAAGGAGTAGAAGAATCACCCACCAGGGGTCACACAGTAGGAAGTTTAATAGTCAATAATATTGATTTTTATATGTAAATCCCTGGCAGTTAGCACAGTGCTTGACACATAGCAGGTAGTTCTTAATGCATATTTGTTGCATCTTTCTCATAATCTCCCCATCTACTTATATTCCTTTTTTTTGTCCCAATAACTTTGGAGGGATTAAAAAAATACTATCCCTCATTACCAATAATATTATAAAACATGCAAAGAAGATAATTGATAAACCTTCTGAAAATTCAAAGTAGAAAAACTGACTTGATATATGTGCTCACATTTTTATGCACTGGTTGAAATGGTAAACTTTCATAGTAAAGAAACACCAGAGTTGTTTATGCTATTGAGAGTTTCTATGTTAATGTTTAACTTTTAAAATGCCCTACATTTTGTGAGATATCTCTGGGGGGGGAGGAGATATCCCATTTGGTGTGGGGGTGAGGGAGGGAGAGCAAGAAGAGGTATGAGTGTGCATATATTTTAAGTTCTTTTGAGAAAGGTTCTGAGAAATCCTTCTAGAATAATAATGTGTCTAAATTTTGTTTTCCACTTTCATCTTCTTATTGAAGCTATGATTCTAGGAACTCTAACCTGGGCATCTCTAGTTGGTTCTAATTCAGAAAGGAATACAAGACTTTTTTCTTTTTAGCACTGGTGGGAAAAATCAGATAATATATTGACCAGATTTCCTATCTCCTCTCCCTCACTCCCCAAAAAAGGTTCTTGTTATATGAAAATGTGTAGCTAGCAAAATGAGCTTCCCAATAAACATTTCAACTTTCCCTTTAGATTACTTTACTAACTACCTTCAATTCTTCTGCAAAATAATAGATCAGCATGGCAAGATACTCCTACAGTAGGTAATCAACTACCAAGATTATTGTGAGTACAAACAGGCACTTTCTTCCACCAGACTCCTCCTTTCCTCTAGATTAGCTATTCATCAGGAGACCCACAAGGGAAGAGTTCTGCAGTTAACTGAGTAGCTTCTTGGCAGTGCATCCAGGCTGAATGGTGGGGGAGAGAACCACTTGAATTGTTCCAATTATTTTCCTGTCCAAATAAACAACATAAGCTGTTCCTGCATCTCAAGAACACATTGCAGCTAATGTATAGGATGGTTTATGGATTAGTGGATGTCTAGCATTTTTTTCTCTTGTACGAATAATAATACTCCTAAAATATAGTTAGAGTGCATGATTTTCTTTTTCTTTAAAGAAAAGATTTATAGAAAAATCAGCATGGTTATCAGCGAAGTAATTGTGGGGCAAGAATTAAAAATTCTTTAGGAAGCTGAATTTTAACACACTCCCGTAGTGTTGTGAGGATCGAATCCAATGAGATAATATGATAATGCAAAACACTTTGCACATGTTAAATGTTAGCCAGCATTATCATGATCATCATCATCAGTTAGGCATGTATAGATTGGACTTCGTGGGCTCTTATTTTAACTTTTCAAGTAGAATCATTCCAATGGCCCTTATCCTTTCTATTATACAACACAGAAACAATTTACCTCTGAATATCATTTTTGGTGTTTGGAATATAAGGACTTAATGGTCTGTATAAATAGTATAGGAAACACTTTCAGCTGATACTTAGCCTTTAATAAATGTTTACTGAGTTGAACTAATGCCCTTAACACTGACTAAAACAAGCTAAGTACAGGCTAAGTGTTGCTAAGAATCCATGAGTGGGAAAGATGGTATTTGACTAAAGGAATCCCTTTTCATCCCTGCCCCTCACATCTTCAGTCTCACCTTAGTGTTTAATTCCTTTCCTATTTCCAACAGATATGCTCCCTTCCCTTCACTAGATCCAAACATTTCTACAAGTGATGGTCTTATACGTCTTCCCCTCATCATCAAACTCCCTGTGGGCAAGGGAGGAGGAAGCTGTTTACACTTATTGCCACTACTTAGTCAACCTTCATTACCCAACCTTTTGGAATCTGGCTTTGGGTCTCATGATCAAAATGAAACAAAGTTATCAGTGATCTTTGAAGTGCCAAATATGATCAACTTTTCTTAATATTCTCCCTTCTGAACCTCTCTGAAGCATTTGATATTATTAACCATTATATCTACCTACATACTCCCTCTTCTCTTTATTTTGATGAAAATATTCTTCCCCCAGTTCACCTTCTACCTATCTGAGCAATTTGGGTGACCTTATCCTTCCATGGATTTATTTAGCACCTCTATACAAATGATTCACAGATCTGTTTATCTGACCACAATTTCTCAGGAACTACATTTCTGCATTAGGAACTATCTAATGGACATTTTGAACTGGATGTCTTTGAAATATATCAGACTCAACATTTTGAAAATTTAATTCCTTGTTCTCTTTCCCCCCAGGAGCACCCCTCCTCCAATCTTCTGTATTCCTACTGAGAAACATGATCCTTCCAGTCTCCCAGGTTTACAAACTCAGATCATCATCCCAAACACCTAATCAATGCTCTACTTCTACAACCTCTCCTGCAATGACCACAGACTAGAGAAGAGGTGATAAGGACCAGAACTAGGGGGGTAGTAGTGCTGAAAGTAGAAAGAAGTATATTTACATATGTGTGTGTGTATTTATCATCTATCAAAATGCTGTGGAAACAGAAACAAGATCTGAGGACTGACTGTGCATATCAACTGAGGAAGAAGTGAGGAGTTAAGGAAGATATGGAAATTGATAATCTGGATGACTAGAAAGATTGTAGTATGACCATATCATTGTTGTATTCAATAAACTCCAAGACCCCCTATTGCTTTTCAGATAAAATATAAACTCCTCTGTCTGGTTCTATGTAAGCCCTTCGCAATCCAGCTGCACAAAGCTAATTACATATCACTCCCATTATACACTCTACAATCTATTCAAACTGGACTTCTCGCTATTCTTCCCACAAAGCCTTCTCTAGGCTTGTGAACTGGTTGTTTCCTATGGCTGAAAGGTTCTCCCTGCTCACTTCTGGTTCAGAAAATCCCCACACTACCTCCAAGGAGGAAAAACAAAAAGATATGATAGAGATAATAACAACAAAGCCCCTAGAAGAGAGAACAAAACTGCTCCAAGAAATTTCAGAATGACTTACACTCTCAATTAAGAGATTAAATGAAGAAACGTGATATATACTATAATTGAAATAAGCTATCTGATTGGGGCAAGGAAGAGGTACAGTGGACAGAACACTGGGTCTGGAGTCAGGAAGACTGGAGTTAAAATCTGGTCTCAGACATTAACTAGCTGTGTGACCCTAGGCAGGTCATTTCACCCTAACTGCCTCAGTTTCCTCACCTGGAAAATTAGCTGGAGAAGGAAATGGCAAATCACTGCAGTATTTTTGCTCCCCCCTCCAAAAAAAGAAAGAAATAACTGAAAATGACTAAACAACAACAAAAAGATCTCTGAAAAAAGTCTATAAGAAGTTTGTAAGCAATGATAAAAAAGGAGTAATTTATAGAAAATCTTAATAAAGCTATACACTATATAAGGGTTAGGCTGGTCTATTTAGGAGAGGAAAAATTGGAGATGGCAAGCAATGTAGAGGAATGAAATTAACAAAAAAGAGATCTAAAAGATCATACCTGGGAAAGACCTGAGTTCTATACAAACCAAAGCAAAAGAGCAAAGAGGACAGAGTTCAGTGAAACAATGTGGTAAATAATGGTCACTGAGAAAAGATAAAGAAATAGTACAAATGTTATATCCCAGTGAAGCACATAAGAAAATTTCCTGAAAATAGTGGAAACAGCAGCCAAAATAAAAACTGATGGGACATAACTGACATTGCTAGAGAATATCCTGAAATTTAACCCAGAAAATTATCCTAATTTAATTAAATTCAGAAATTAAGTCAACAAATTCTAGAGCTTTAATAACAAAGAACCCTAGAAGCACTTAATAGATAATTCACATATTAAAGATCAATCATTTGGACTACAAAATGACTACTCAGTAAGGTTGAGAAATTAATTAGAATATGGGATATGGAAAAGCAAAGAAGCTTGTCATATTCCAAAATTACCTATCTTCCATGAAAAACTACCAACTACTTCATTCATTCAATTCATTCATTTGTTCATTCATTCATTCATCCATCCATCCATTCATCCATCCATCCATCCATCCATCCATCCATAGGGCTGTGATTTCATTGGAAATTCCCTCAACCAATGGACATCAGCCATTGATGTCCATCCAATAAATTCTGAAACTTGCATGTTAGAAAGTTGAATGGGGCCCTGGGAAATTAAGTAATTAACTCAAGGTCACACAAACAGAAGAAGTACTGGTAAGTAAGTCTTCCTAACTTCAGGGCCAGAACTCAATCCTAAATGTGACTAGAAAGGAACTTAAAGCCATAAGCCCAGACCAAATTATTTTCTCAATTTATAGATGATATGATATGATAGTTTACTTTAAAAAGCCTACAGAATTTTACTTATTCTTGCGCGCGCACACACACACACACACATACACACACTCAAGCCAACAATAAATAGCTTCAATGAAAGGCAGAACACAAAATATATCCATAAAAATAATTGTCTCATATACTACCATAAACTAAGAGAAAAAAATAAATAAAAAGAACAATAATTTATAATAAGAGCAAAATCTATTAAATATCATTGGACAATCTCTCAACATACATACTGAATGTATTTAACTTCAGCTATCAACTTGTTTTAATTGAAATAAAAGAAGATCTGTCCAGAATTAGAAAGCTGCTGATAGTTGATAGCTAGGTCATGCTAGTATGTAAAAATTATGACAGTATACAACTTTAGCATTATATTGATTATGTTTCTAAGAAAATGCTTTGAAAAGAGAGAATTAAAAGAAAACCCATATATGTTGGAACAAAAACTCAAAGGGAGTCAGAAAGATGTAGAGTTGATATTATTTTCTCTCCACTGATAATACAATGCTGTAATTAACAAACCCAACTAGTCTTGGAAGAAATAGATCAATAAAACAGACTAGAAATTAAAACTCAAACTCCTTACAAATAGGGATTATTTCATTCTTTGCACCAGCATCCAGACAACCTGGTACAGTACTTGGCAAAGAACAGGCACTTAAGAAGTATTCCTTGATTGACTAGGAAGGATATACATTCCAAAGTCTAATGTTCTAGAAACACAAAGGAGCAAGGAAGGAACTAATTATTCATTGAAACTGCTGAGCAAATGTAATAGTAATCTGATAGAATACAAATTCAAATTCAGACCTCCAGAGAGAATATTATGAAATAGATCATTTTAATTATAGGGATAGTATTTTAAAAAGGTCCAAGATTTGTAGGGATGGTATTTTTAAAAAGTCCAAGAGACATATTTTGGGGGTAATTTAATCATTTTATTAATAGTGCCAGCATGTTTATTAATAAAAGGATGACCATCTGGCTGTCTCTCTCAGAACAAAAACCCTAATGGCAGTGCCACTGGAAGAGCAGTTATTCCTGAGGGTGGCAATCAATTGTGATTGGTTAACAAGTAATGAGAAAAGGAATATTACAGAGAAAGGCCAAGTTATATTCCAATGTGTTTCTTGGGTTACTATGTAACCCAAGTTTTTGTCAAAGAGACTTTCCATATCACCTGTCTGACAAAACGGAAAATCCACATTTTCCCAGACCTGTCTGAGCAAACACAATGAGCAGGATTAACCATTAACTCAAACTTAGAATTTCTTGTAAGGTCTTTGAATAGATCTCAGATATTTTAGCTGAATTAAGTGTTTTAAAAAATAAGAAATAATTATTCACAATCATTTGAAAAAGTCATCAAAATCACTAACTATAAATGAAAATTAAAACTAAACATCGTGAGATAGTGTCATTAACTTAGCAAAGACAGCTGAAGTTGGAAAAATTCAGTGTTAGCAGGGCTAAGGAAAGATAGATTCACTAATTCATTGCTGATAGAGCTATGAATTGGTCCCACTAATTTAGAAATAATTATTTTTGAAATAATTTTACACTATTCATGGAAGATTACAAATTTTTTTAACCCAGAGATCCTGCTGCTGAATTTGCAGCACAAGAAGGTTGCTGAAAACCATAAATAAGTAAATAAATAAGCAAATGAGGGAACAGACAAAAATGAACATATGAATAAATGAGTCAGTCAATATTTATTAAGTGCTTACTACATGCCAGATCCTGCGCTAAATGCCAGAATGAATGAATAAATGACAAATAGTGAGAGAATGAAGAAAGGGAAGAATAAATTGATAAGTAAATGAATGAATGAATAAAAAAATCATGTCATTTCTCTTTATGAACATACAGTCCATAAACAGGACTCCATAAAATTTTTCTTAAGTGTTATAAAAACAGAGCCCCCGATTTTTCCAAAGTCCTCAATAACACAGACTGCCTTTCATTCTTTTGGGGGGTGGGGCTGGGGGAGAGGAATTTCCTAAAAGGCCACCTTTACTAGAAGCTAGATATTCACACTTAATGTTTGGAAGAATCCACTTTTTTTTTTGAGGTAGGAAAGCAAGGCAGTTGGGATTAAGTGACTTGCCTGAGGTCACACAGCTAGTTAGTATATCAAGTGTCTGAGGTCAAATTTGAACTCAGGTCCTCCTGACTCCAGGGCCAGTGCTTTATTCACAGTGCCACCTAGCTACTACAAGAATCCACATTTTTGAAATCCTTGTTTTCTTCATTTTCAGTAGGCCAAAGGTCCAACTTCCATGCTTGTGCAAAGTGGAGTGTGACATCTTTCACAGAGAAAAAAAAATGCCTACTTTCACGTATCTTCTGATCTTTCTGGGTATAACCATTCTAAAGAGAAGTTATATCTTCAAATCTTCTGTGGATAGCTTATGGGATCTCAATCATTGCCATAGAAATCAAGTAAAATTAAATCCTTCATTGATTTCAATAGCATACAAACACAAAATAATAACAATCAAACCACATACGGGGCCAATATCTCCAAACAGTTAAACAAAACAACAAAAAAGTGTGATTCCAACTGATACTACATATAACTTTCTACCAAAATAGTTTGCCATTTATTAAAGTAAGGTTTGAGCGTCTCCCCCTGTAAAAATAACACTTCCTCAAGATGAAATTGCAGGCAGGTTTCTTATATAGTTGATTTCTGTTACTTTACTAAAATTTAGTTTTATACATTTGAATTGTAAGGAAAACAATTCAAAGATGTTCAGTTATCTAGACTAGTGATATCGTAGGCTGATAAGGTATCAATAAGTTGCAAGTAATGAAGCAACATTTTAAAACAATTTTCAGTGACTATAAAGACTTTTTTCCTTTGTCATAGACATGTGAAAGATAGTTTGCATTATGAACTGACTTTCCTACATACAAACATTCCTCAACTTCCCTATCTTACATATCTCTAGTTTAATTTGTGTCCTGTGCATTTATCTCTTCTATGCCTTTATTAAACTGTGCTTAGGTCTCACTGTTTTTCTTCCTGTCTCTGTCACTCCCTCTGTCTCCACCTTTCCAATTTTTTCCTCCTCCCACCACTGAATATAATACATAATTAAGAATATTTGAAACACTTGTATTTACTGAATGTACTTTTTTCCTTTTTTGTAAATTTTCTTTTTTTTT
>CM053597.1:79409131-79445816 GCA_028646575.1 Pseudocheirus occidentalis
TAGATGCAGAGAAATGAAAGATAAGGCAGAGTGAAAAAAATGAATGGATATAGAAATTGCCTGAGAAGAAGGAAGGAGGGAAGGATGGAAAGAGGTAAAGAGGGAAGGAAGGAAGAAAGGAAGGAAAGAGATAAAGAGGGAAGGAAGGAAGGAAGGAAGGGAGGGAGGGAGGGAGGAAGGAAGGAAGGAAGGAAGGAAGAAGGAAGGAAGGAAGGAAGGAAGGAAGGAAGGAAGGAAGGAAGGAAGGAAGGAAGGAAGGAAGGAAGGAAGGAAGGAAGGAAATAAGATAAAATAGATAGGAGATATGATGGAAGTAAAGAGATTCAAATAACAGAGAAGGAAACAGTCAATTATCAGAAGATAGGATAACTTCCATGCAATCTTACCATGCAAGGATTGATAGCTGTAAATGCATTAGTGACTCTCTTAGGATACCACTGTCCCAAAGATACAAGAGACATTAGACAGGCTTTCAGTCTTTCCACCCAACTCAGGATTTAGCTTTTTCCTGGACCACTCAATAAATTACTCATCTATTCTTTGCCTGCTCATATAGTTCTGACTCAAGTACATCCTGGTATACACTGATCAGGTATGGCTGAGTTTGTCGAAGCATGTTGTAAAGTTAAAAGTGATATACAAAAATAAGTTAATGTTATTCTTGGAAATGCCACTCAAAATTCTAAAACGAAAAGTTTGGTTAGTAAGACAGTTAAACTTCAGTTATTTGGAAAATCCATTGATGTGGATTTGTACATCCACCATTCCTCTTGGAACTGGATAACTGACTTGTTACTGTATATTCAAATGCCTTTTAGTAGGCATTATTATGTTTCTATTTTCCCTCCAGAACAACAATAAAAGTTCCATAGCTCCTTTATAATGCATAACTGTACTTAAGCTGTGCATTTCTAACTATTCATCTTCTTTGTTGTAAACATAATGGTGGTGGGATTATGGCTGACTCTTTGGAACACTTTTAAAAAATCATTTTCATCCTTATATAAGCACATTATGTACTTATAAAGAAAATGTTAAAAGCAGCATGTTACTCTGTATATTATACCCTTCCAGGGCTTTTACTGTTAATGTTGTGTCACAAGACTACATTCTTAGACCATGTTGTTTCCTAAAAGATGATTTCTCCTGACATGTTATATGTCAATACATACCTATAGATGTTTAGACAGCTCTACATATATTGTAAATCTATACTGATACTAAATATGGAGATACAAAAAGTAGCTTAAATATATATCCTGGCTATATTATCAGTAATTTATGACAATACAAATTTCAGTTCAAGACATCTTGCCTATTATTTTATTAGCAGACTGTGCATGTGTAAATGATAAAATTGGATTTGGAAGAATTTCGCAACACAAATGATGCCAGCCTCAAGTATGAACTCCTCTAACAGTGGTTCTCAACCTTCTTAATTCCACGTGACCCTTTAATACTTGTATGTGGGTGTGTCTGCATATGCGCAGACCTGCCTGGAGAAGGATAGAGGAGTGGTGTCTCAGTTCCTAAGACCATGGGAAATATGTGTTTTCCAATGGTCTTAGGCGACCCCTATGAAAATGTTGTTCAACCCCCAAAGGGGTTGAGACCCACAGGTTGAGAACCACTGCTTTACAACATCTACACCATGAACAACTCTATTGACAGACAACTCACTAAGTCTAGCCAATTTTACGTCAAATATCATTAGGAAGAAAGATAATTCTATAGGTATGTCCTAAAGCAGTGTATGGTGGTGGGTTTATAAGATGCATTGTTCTGGACACATTTATAAAGGGTTAAAAAACTGAATCTACAAGACACACCAGAAAACAATGACTTTTTGTTTAAAATATAAAGGACAAAATTGGGCAAAGGGTATAGGAAGGTTTGAAGTAGTAGAGACAATATGCTATACATTGTTTTGAAGACTTAAATCAGGATAGTATAATCTTAAATGAATCTAAGTTGTGCTATAGTGACATCAAGAAGCAGCAGCAATACTTTCAAGTTATACCCACATAGAGGTGATTGAGCTCTCTTCTCTGCTGAACTGACTTAAAATGTTTTCAGTTTTGGGTTTACTGTTGACCAACACGAATCCCAAAATGAATTTTTATCTCCCTCCAAACTGCACCCCCCTTTTTATTACATTCCATTTCAATCTTGGGGCAGCATTATACTCCCAGTCATCCACGCTTTCAACCTTCGGATCAAATCTTGACTATTCAACTCTTTCTCCCACCCCCGTCCCCAGGTTTGAATAGCAGCTAAATCTTCTCTTGTCTAACTTCTCAACATCTCTTTTCTCTTCTGACAATGTCACTACCCTATAATAGTCCCTTAGCACCTCATTCCCAGACTATTTCAAAAGCCTTTCAGTTGATGTTCCTACTTGGGGGCTGGGCTGGAACCAAGTCCAGTGATTCATGCTTCACTTAAATATCACATGTGGGACGAGGCAAATATCACAAAAGTACAAATAGGAACTTCTTACAGTAAGATCATGGGAAATCAGTTGCCTTCCTAATTTTTTTTCATCTTTAGTGATTGTTACTAAGCTTCAAGACAATCTAGGGAACATAGGTGATATTAAATGCAAGAACTGAAACCAGAGAATGCCCAATTTGGAGCATACCCTCCCTTTTCTCAATACCCTCCAAAGTGACATAACTCAGATGGTTGAATTCAACAAAAAAACCTTTCATTTCTGTCAACCTTCTACTCAGAGGCTCATCTCATTTCCTTGTTTGATGGTCCATTGCCACTCTGTTGCTAACCTATTGTTTTTTATCCAAAAATGATGCTCAATTGAGCTAAGCATTGTGTACTTGTGTCCTTGTCGAAAAGGACTGTGGGAAGAGGGGCAAAGGGAAGGAGGGTGACAGTCAACCACCAATATTCTATTAGTTTACGCAGAATTGGATTATGGTAAATTATGAGAGCAAAAGAACTCAGACAAATGCTGATCTAGTCTTTTCTGTTGTTTCACCTGCACACAGTTCTGTTTTATGGATTACACTGAGTCTCTAAAACTGATTCTCTGTCACTCATGGCTGGGAATGAAAGGTCAATGTTCAAATAATTTTTTTTTATCGTTTCTGTGAGATTCAATTTGATATTTCATGTCTCTCTTTGCATAGGAATCACTGAGGAAGCACTATGAGTTTTTGCTGATGGGTGTCATTCTACCAATTCCCCTTGAACGACAGGGCTCTTCAAGGTCAAGCTTCCTGTAAGCAATGGCACTGCCAATTAGGTAACAGGTTTTTCACTCTAGTATTTTTTTCCTTGAATGCATAAATATATGTCTAGATCTAACTAAATATATACACAAACATATACACACATATACACACAGAGAGAGATACAGAATATACACACATATGTTTAAAGTTGTTGAAGCTTAAAGTTATTACATTAGAAATGATCAGTAATTGTACAAGCAAACTGCTAAGTCCCAGGGCCTCAGCATCACTGCCAACGAATGAATTACAGTACAGCAGAAGAGACAGGATACATGTAAATTGAAGCTAAAACTTCAAAGAAACTTAGGCTAAGTACCTAATAAATACTATAAGACTTCTGGAGAGGAAAGGACAACCAAGGGGTTAGGTGCTTTGAAGTGAAGGAAGGCAGCAACAAAGAAGAAGTCAATTAACAACTGAAAAGGAGATGTGTGAACAAAGACAGGGGGAGTAGGGTAAAGTAAAGTCATGTGTGCAAAGAGTAAAGAGAACGGTTTGGCTGCAGCAAAGTTTCTTGTAAAGCAGAAGTTGGTTCTCAAAGAATGGTCTATAAAATCCTTAGGGGGTGGGGGGTTCCTGAGGTCATTTTTATGGGTATTCAGCAAGGTAACACAAAAGCTTTTTGTTACAGTTAACGTTAATGACATCAAAAATTTCAAAAAATACTGATGTTATGTACGTATTGAAATATTCCTCCCTTTGCAAAACTCTGTATCTATATACGGTCCAAATTTTCTTCGCATACTTCAACCAACACAACGTATCTTAACCAAATGAATGCAAAAGTAGACTAAAAAATTCAACAGTCTTCCATTAAGCCAGACATTAAGGAGATTAGCAAATATATATATATATACACACACATATATACACACATATGTAAAAACAATATATTTCTTTTGAAGTTTTTTATTTTTTTATTTATTTTTATTTTTTTGCAAAATTAGAATTTAGCTGGTTTATCATTATTGTAAATTAACTGCTATTTTTTTCAATTATATTTTAACTTCCAATATAATAAGGTAGAGCTAGATTGTGAAAAGGTTTGAATGTCACGCTAAGGAGTTTAGATTTAATCCTGTATACAAGAGAAAGCAATTACAATCTATTGGACAGAGGTTCGACTGTTCAGAACAATGTGTCAGGAAGATCACCCCCAGCAGCAGTATTATAATGATGGATTAGGGTAAAAAGAGAAGAAACCATAGGAAGGAAAGTATCACAATAATCCATCAAATCAAATTAATATACCCAATTAACAAAAATCTTGGAGTCAGGTGAGAAAGTACTCTTGAAGAGAAGATGAGTATAGTTTTGTACATTTTGAATTTGAAGAAAAAGTGAGTCATACAGATAAACAACTCTAGAGGAAGGAGATAGGAGACTCAATTTAAGAGATAATATTTAAGGATGGAGATTTGAAGCCATGATGATAAAGGTACTATGATGAGCCAAAAGATGCATTAAAGAATAAGGAAAAAAATAAGATGATGGAATATGTGTGTCTGTGTATGTAAGAACACACACAGTGGGTTAAGTGATTTGCCCAGGGTCACACAGCTAATAAGTGTCTGAGGCCAGATTCAAACTTAGGAAGATGAGTTTCCTGACTCAGGCCTGGCACTCAATCCACTGTACCCCTTAGTGGCCCTGATATGGACTATATTTAGTGGAATGACTGAGACCACATTCAATCATTCAGCAATCAAGACAGGTCAGAGAAGAACTAAAGTCAAGTGGGTTAACTACCAATGGATTTGGTGATTAAGTGGTCACTGGTGATCTCAGAGAAGACATTTTCAGTCAAGTAGTGGGAAGGAGAGACCTACCACCTCCTAACTGATTTAAGCTTCACTTAGAGAAAATATTAGACTGCTGTTGATGAAGTCATTTATTTAACATGTCAACAGAGATGATATCATTTGTCAAAGATAATTCAAGGAATAGAACAAGTAGAGCTATATGTCAAAAATGTGACCACTGTCATCCATTTTCCCTTTATTTTTTAAATATTAAGGTCAGATGTTAAATGTTTAAATTCAAATATATTCTGATTCTTTTTTGGTAGGTCACTCAGTCATGACCCCATTCCCTTTCTTCTACTTTACACTGTATGAAGCTGCATGCTACTTAGAGAAAAATGCTCTGCAAACTATAAAGCACTACTTAAATATGTGCTATCATCAACCGTAATGATAACTGAAAGTGTGTTCTATTTTATCATAAAAAAACAGGAAGCAATTCTACCTGCATTGCATCCTAGACATGAACAACTTGGGAAGAGTTGGAGTGATTATCTGAGTCTAAAAACCTCTCAGACAGTTGAATAATAAAAGAAAACTTTCCCAGGAAGCTCGTGGCTAAGAGGAAAGATTTAAAAAGTTATTCCAAGAGAATAAAAGTATCATGGATTAAAGGTAAAAAAGCAATCAAGTAGGCTGATCCCCTGCTAATATCAAATCTTGAATTAATTCCACCATCTGCCCCACCTCTTTATACACAGATTGCAGAAATGTGCTGGAAGAAATCACACAACCAAGTCAAAAAGGCATATACTATAAACTCATAATATTTAAATTCAAGTAGGCCTTCAATCTTGTAAGGCAACCCTTTTATTTTTCCTTAATTAATTCTTTCAATCCCCACAGAAATTATTCCAGAAATATTCTCTCTTCTCAAGATTCCAACATCAGCTCCAAAACTTCAGTATGTCTCAGTAAGGGCCTACTTTGCCTTTCACTTTTCAGAAAAAAATGAGCCCATTCACTGAGTTTCCTCATCTCCCCTCTTCTTAATCTCAAAATTCTCAGCATTGTTTCCTACTTTCTCTTTCTTTCTTCAAATCTCCAATAAAAAGCTGAAAGGACTTAATGTCCTCCTAACCACACTTCCACCGATCTTCTCCAAAAGACCATCCCTCAACCATCTCTACTTTGAGCTCTCCCTGTCTTATTATCTACTCATTATTTCTCTACAACCTTCGAATATTCCAAAGCCTCCTCCAGATTTCAAAAAGAAATCCACTATATTCTACCATCCCCTCAAGCTATCGATGATTCTATATTTCTCCTACTTTACTCGTCCAAATCATTATTCCCCCACCCCCACACAAAACAACTCTATCTACACTAATTTCTTCCACTTCATCATAAAATCCTTCTTTTCCTCTGAAGGGCAATTCAAACATTACCATCTACACAAACACTTTATTGCTCTACTCTCCTGCTAGTGCCCTTTCACCCTAAATCTCCTATATTTAACAATCTTATATTAATATATTTTTAGTATGCATGTGGATGTGTGTATATGTATACATGTAGGTGAAAAGTATGAACCTACATATATACATGCATATTATGTATACAAACATACATGCATGCACACGTGTGTGCGTGAGCTTTGCTGAACCTTGTACTATGGGAAAATATATTGCAGGATTACAGGTAAAGAATATTATGTCTGGTCTTGACAAGGCAGAGGTTTGAGGTTCTATGTGACATATTAGATGCCAGCTGCTTGCCTCTTTTGTTTAAACAGACTTGTTGAGTTTTTTCAATAATAAAAGTGAAAAAAATGACATTATTACATAAAGAGACAGTTCCCTATGCTAACCACCAGGGGGCATCATGAAGCTATGATGGTATAATTACTCTTTCTGAGCAACTACAAATCTAGCAGGGAGTTCATAGGCAATCTACTCCAACACTGACACTTCACAGATGAAGAAATTGAGGCCCAGTCAGGTTAAGTGTCTTGTGCGCGGTCACACAGGCGTTAAGTATCATAATCTGGGTTGGAATACAGGATGCCTGAAGGCAGTGCATGCCATTTCTGGATGGCGCTAATTGTTAAAGTTTAAAAAGTTTTTTGTTACCTTTATGCTAACGCTACCTCTACAATTTCTACCTGTTGATCCTTCTACCTTCTGAAGACAACAAAACATGCCTAATCACTAAGCCTATAAGATTGCCCTTCAAATACATGAAGATATTTAGGTATAAGTACTTTTTGCCCTTTTACTATATTTTAAAATACTATTATTTTATAAGGTGGGTGAAATGATATATCTAAATGAGAGAAAATCTAAAAGCTCGAAAGTAATTAGAAAAGGGGAAGTTACTACAGATTAGGTACAGATAAGACATTAGCATGTGCGCTGGGGGAATGGAGAGAGGTTCATTATATTGAAGAGGGTGATGAGAGAAGTAAGTAAGAACATAATGTGTTGACTAGAGGCTAAAGTTAACAGGAAAAAAAATGAAAGCATCATTAGAACATAGATATAGTCTCAACTTGGAGTTTGAGTATGAGAACTAAGTGGTACAGTAGAGTGTTTGGGCCTAGAGTTCAAAAACAACCCTAGGCAGAAGCTGTGTGACCCCAGGCAAATCACTCAATGTTTGGTTACCTCAGTTTCCTCATCTGTAAAATGGGAATAAAAATAGCATCTACCTCATGGGGATTTTGTGAGACCAGATAAAATAACATTTGTAGAGGCAGTTAGCACAGTACCAGGAACATTGGAGGTGCTACATAAATGTTAACTATGAGGACGATGATGATGATGATGATGATGCCTTGGTTTGCTCTAGGACCCTAGGGCTTAGCAGGGGACAGCAGAACTGAGAAGAGTCAGTTCTAACTTAAAAGAAGTTAAAATATGGAATGGCAAGCAGTGTGCAGAAGAGGCAGAGTCAGCAACCTTGAGTTAAAGGTTAGGGGTTGTGGGATGGTGAAGTTTCAAAGCACTAGTATACAGATTACAAAAATCTAACAGAGAAAACTAGAGTCAAAAATCCATTGTATATCAAGGAGGATAGAAAAGAGAGGTCAAAGGGAGCTGGAATCCATACTGACCTGAAGGCTTAAGGACTGTGAACCTAGTACGTCTGACCCTTGAAAGGCAATTGTTTCTACCTGCTTGAGATTTGACAGACACTAAAAAGTATTTGTAGGTCAAAGGACTCTCACCCCTTTTTGTGTCATGGTCCCCTCTGATAGTCTTGGGAAAGCCTATGGGCTTCTCCGCAACAACAATGTTTTGCTGACTATATAATACATAATTGAAGGATATGCTTCATTCCATTTAGAAGGAAGTGAAAATAAAAACCTAGTTTTCCTCTTTTCCAAATATATGGACCCCTTGTGTCTTTCCACGACCCACTAGGAATGTGTGGACTCTAAATAAAGAACTAATGCTATAAACTAAATGGTAAAGGAGCTAATATAACAAATAAAAATCTGAGAAATCCAATGTTCTAAATAACAGATAAATGTCCTACCAGAGAGTGAAAAGAAACCTGGTACTAGAGTCAAGAAGATCTGAGTTTATATTTGGCCTCAGGCACTAACTAGCTGTGGGACCTCATGTAAGTCACTTAACCTTTGGCTCAGTTTCCTCATCTGAAAAAGGGGAATAATAATAACAACTAACTTGTTGGGTTGTTGTGAGGATTAAACGAGATTAACTGTAAAATGTTTAACACAACGCTTGGCACATAGTAAACATGGTATAAATGTTAGCTCTAAGTATTATTATTACTAGCTGTTAGTGCTAAGCTAATTTCAATATTCTCATTTTTTCCCATACAATCTTAATATAGTTCTACTGAATTGCTACTTTTTTGGTTAAACATACATACACATACAACCAAACACATATATACATGCATACCTATAAGGAGTCTAAGACTTCTTTGCAAAAATATTCACAAAGTATTTGGAAGACAAAATGTGTAGAAATCTGCTCTGTAGCTCTTACCTATATCAAATATTGGTACCCTCCATAGGAAACACTGAACTTGGTTCAGTATAATGTAAAAGGCATGCCTTATTAACTCTTGGACATCTCATTTCTTGGTCATAAATCCTATTACCTTGTATTACAAACTGCCATAAAACTCAGAGATAAAAGATAATTTATGCTCAGTGTACAGAAGCTAATGTTTCTCTACTCCTGAGAAGCACAGTACCAGAAAATGAGAAAGTATGTATGTGAAACCATAAGCCATTCACACTGTGCATGGTTAGCATGATAAACACAACTCAGAACGCCTGATGTTCTTCAACCACGGACAGTCTGGTGGTAATTGACATTAGTAAAGTTTCATGTGCAAAGTGTCTGGACTATTACATAAAATTTCCTATTCATAAAGGGTGATTGCTCCTTATTAAGAACATTTTTAGAAGGAAGGGGATGATCGCTTTTACATAGAGTGATACCATGCATTCTGTTTTTTATTTTATACTTAAAATGTCATATTGAAAACCCCTTCAAAAACAATGTTACTGACTCGTGACTATGCCTATCAATATTCAGAGTACTATTTTGAACCAGAGTAACTGAAGTATTTGTCATAATACACTAATGAAACTGGGAAAAAATGTTTAAAAACCTTTCTACAATTTTAACGGGACCATGAGATATCCTGTTGTGAATGCCTTATTATAGCTAATTTTTATGTTGTAAAAATGCACTATGATTAGAAGAGAGACTAAAAGAAAATGTAAGAACTGGAATATTGCACAGTTAAAAATAAACTAAGGAACAGTTTTAAGTAGTTGATATATTCAATGCATAACTGATTGAATGAAAGGATCTGAAAGGGCCTTGGATCATTAGTGCAATCCTTTCCAGAGTCACCAGAAAGGAATGTTCTAAACTCTACTTAACAGCATCCTATTTTGGAAAATTCATTACTGCTCAAGACACTTCAGTTAATTTTTGTGTTAGCTTTTACCTACAGGTATTATTTTCTGCATCTTCAGTCAAACAAAGAACAATTCTAATCTCTTTTCCACATGATTGACTTTTATGTATTTGAAGACAGGCACCCATCTTCTCTTCTCCAGTTTATATTCAGTCCTTTTAATGAATCCCTGAGGCAATATCATTATGGATCCCCTTACCATCCCATTCAGTCTCACTAAATGAGGTCTAAAACAGGGCACATAACTGTATACAATATTCTAGATGTGTTCTGATACAGGTGCGTTCTGTGCTTTAGAAATCTCATCATTAAAAAACTTTTAATGATGAAGGCTTACAATCATGATATAAACTCTTAAGTTTGCAGTCCCAGGATCTTTTTTATTTTCTCCATGAAATGTTTTCTAGCCATTCCCTGCCCCACAACAACTGCCATTCTGTATCTGTGAAGCTGATTATTATTATTATTTTCACAGGGGGCAAGGCAGGGCAATTGGGGTTAAGAGACTTGCCCAAGGTCACAGGGCTAATAAGTGTTCAGTATCTGAGGCCACATTTGAACTCAGGTCCTCCTGACTCCAAGGCTGGTATTCTATTCACCTAGCTTTCCCCTGATTAATTTTTTTTAACCAATTGTAGAATTTTCCATTACATTTCATGTTTTTAGATTCAATCTGCCATTTCAGCCTACTGACTTTTAAATATATATATATACATATTATATCAGCATTCCTTCAATCCTCTTACCATTCACAAATTTTGCATGTATATATGTCTTCATCCAAATTATTACCATGAAACTGGCATGGATCTTTTGGTAGAAAACTGTTTGGTTGAGCAAATAGTTCCAAACTCATATAAACTGTAAAATCACCATGTCTGAATCTCTCTATCCCTTAAGAATACTATGAGAAATTCTGTAAAATACCTCGGTGAAATACAGACATACTGACACCCAGGAGTTTCCTGATCTACTAGCCTCGTACTTCAATATTTTAATGATGTATAATTTTGTCCACGGGGGAACTTCAACCGACAGTGAAGATTACAACGCATTTATACATCTAAATCTTAAAAGAGTCGTTTGAGACTGAAAGAGGCTAAATGACTTATCCAAGCTCACAAAGCTAATACATTACAGAGGAGGTATTAGAATCTGCAGGTTCCTAAATCCAAAACCAGCATTCTAACATTTATGCCAAACTGCTAATATAATCTAGAAAACATATTTTAAAAGATTATTAAATTATTAAAACAGGACTCATTTCTCATGAATACATACTGATTTGTAATAATCACCTGTTTCTTCCTGAGAGCTCATAATCCATGATTATGAGCTTTAATAATCCATGGTAGAACCTGACCAGGAATGTATAACAAATTCATAGCATAGAGTCTGAAGTATATGCTTTTAGCCTCAATTTGTAAATCTGATCATTTATCTATCTCTACTTTTAATGAAGGCAGATAGGTGGCACAGTGGACAGAAGGCTAGGAGTCAGAAAAACCTGAGTTCAAGCCTCACCTCACATACTCATTAGTTGTGTGACTTTAGGCAAGTCACTTTGCACTGTCTGGCTCTGTTTCCTTTTCTGTAAAGTAAGCTAGGAAAGGAAATGGCAGACCATTCACAAAGAATTGGACATGACTGAACAAGAACAACAACAGAGGTTACAAAAGGATAGACAGATTTGAGAATCAAAAGGTAAAAATGATAATTAAATCTAGGATCTTATGAGATCATGAAAAAAGAAGTATAGAAGGAGAAGAAAAAAAGGGAAAAGTATAGAGACCTGGAAAATATCCACAATGAGAAGATCCCACAAAGGAGACTGAGAAAGAAGGAAAAGGAGAGAAAAAAAGCCATTAGATTTGGCAATTAAGAAATCATAAGCAACTCTGTGGAAAGAAAATAGTTTCAGCTGGTTGTTGAGGTCAGAAACCAGACTGTAAATGGTTAAGAAATGAATGAGAAGAGGGAAAAAAGTAGACACTGCTATGGTAGATAGCCTACTCAAATTGTTTAGCTAATAAAGGTAAGCAAGATATGGAGTGATACCATGGATAAATGAATTAAGAGAAGGTTTTTTGGGAAGTAGAAAGACATGGGCATATTTCACACTAGTAAGGAAGGAGCCAGTAAAGAGGGAGAGACTGAAGATAAGTGAGAAAGTGGAAAAGATAGAATGGGTGATTTGCTGGAAAAGTCAGAACAGAATGAGATCACTTGTGAATGTGGAGTGGCTTGTCTTGGCAAGGAGAAAGTTTGACCTTCATCTTAGATGGGGTGAATGTAGTATCAACAGTGATATAAGTAAAGATGGGAGAAGAGGGAACTCTCCCACAAATGACTTCAGGTTTTGTTTTGTTTTATTTAGGGGGTGGGGAAAGGGTGTTGCTTTTCCCCCTCAGTAATATGAGGCAAGGTTCTCATATGAGTTGGGAATGGGAGTCATTAAAGGTTTGAAGAGGGATGAAAATGTTTGATAGAAGAGAGAAAAAAGGAAAGAAGGAACGGAACAAAGTGGGTTGAATGGAAATTAAAAGACATTTTTTGAATTTCTCAGAAATCATTCTGCCAAGTTCTTGTTTTATTTTCTAATAGGTATACAGTTCCTTCTTATGTCTTCTGGTTGCAAAATGTCAAAGGTATCTAACTGAAGACAGTAGTAGTAAAAAGTTGATAGGCACTACCATAGGGCATCTGAAGTTCAACATAGCTAAAAATTACAGTATTAGAGCTAGAAGTAGCTGTCCAAGGTGCTGATTCAGTCGAGCCTCTACCTCTTTTTGACATTTATGTGAAACAAAGATTTTTGGGCTTTTTAAAATGCACACTCACACTTTGAGGCCACAGCAGTATTATATAATGAGCGTGGACATGTCTTCTATTCTAGAGATAGCAACGTAAGTCAGAACCTTGATAAGACCAGTCAAGCAGTCCTATCCCTTGTCTCCAACCTCTGGTAAGAATACTCCCTTCTCCTCATGGAGCTAAGAATATTCTACAGAACGGTATCTCCAAGAGACTTGATGGTAAATACCACTGGATTCCTAGTATTATGAGTTGTATATGTTCTGGTCCTGACCAACATTACTGGAACTGGTCCAAGGAAAATATATAGCATATATTTTCTGAGCACTCAGAGAAAAATGATGTTTGAACACGGTTATGAAGGTCTTTCAGTATCTGTGAAGAGAGGGAAGTAGAGTCTGATCATCAGTTAATTTAACCAATAGTAGATAATGAGTCCAAGGGGAAAAAATAATATAAAGAGCAACCAAGCTTTTATTCTGAGACTCTTTTTTCTCCATATCAGGAGAGAGTACAAATTTGGAATTTAATCTGTTACGTTATTCATGTGGTCAAAAAGATCAAGGTATGATGAATTTTTCCTCTCTATAATACAGAAAAGGATGATCTTTCAAATTATGACTCCATTATTTTGAGGACATTGATATCATTATCATCACTTTATAAATTACACATATTGGTTGATTACTTCGATCTAGAGGAGAATCAAAATTATATCACAATGTTGCAGTCAAGTTACAGTGCATCTCATTGTAGCAGATCAGACCAACATGAGTTCAGAATTCTCTACTACAAGTGAGGCACAGATAGTCCATGTGAACATTTGTGGTGAATTCTTTAATGTGCTGATCTCAGATTTCTTTTGAGCTACTTCAATTCTACCTTGCTCGTAGAGCACAGCACTTCTTTGATGAGGGCATATCATGGTGAGCAGTCTTCTGCCAGTGTCACCCATATTATGCAACCAACGCCAAAGTTCTCAAGAGAGACTTTGAAAGTGTCCTTGTATCATTTCTTCTGACCACCACGTAAGTTCTTCCCTTGCACAAATTCTCCATAAAACTGGCTATTAGGCAAACATATATTTGGCATTCAAACAATGTGACCAGCCCACTGGAGTTGCACTGTCTATAGCAGAGTTTGAATGCTTAGCAGCTTAGTTTGAGAAAGGACCTCAGTGTATGGAATCATCCTGCAAGTTGACAGGAGAAGGAATATTGTTTTTGACAAAAAGTGAGAAAGCCAGTTTACCTGGATCAGAGTGTGTAAGGGGAATAATATACAAAAAGGCTAGAAAAGTACATAGAAGCCATGCTATAATACCTTTCATGTAACAAAGAGAGAAATGTTTTGTACAATTCTTCAGGTATCAGTTTAAAAAATTCCAGGAAGAAGACAGGGAGAGATGAGGGAAAAGGAAAAAGAAAAGGAGAGGAGTAAAGAAAAGTGAGAGGGGAGATGGAGGGAGGAGGCAGAGAGAAGGAGGAACACAGAGAGAATGATCCTTCTCCCATCATCATGCCTTTTGTAAAAACTGTCTATCATGGCTAGAATTCACTCCTTACTTTCCTTCACCTCACAGCTTCCTACATAGTTCAGATTAAGCACCATGAATGCATTCATGATTTCTCTAGCTACTAGTGCTTTCCCTGTTTCCCATATTCTTGGGGGGGGGGGGCGGAGAAGGAATCAGGTTTAAGTGACTTGCCCAGGATCACACAGCTAATAAGTATCTGTGACTAGATTTAAACTCATGTCCCTCTGACTCAAGGGTACTCTATTCACTGCTCCAACTAGCTGCCTCTTTGCTTCATATTCATAAGGAAGGAATGAAGGACGGAAGGATGGAAAGACAGAAGGAAGGAAGGAAGGAAGGAAGGAAGGAAGGAAGGAAGGAAGGAAGGAAGGAAGGAAGGAAGGAAGGAAGGAAGGAAGGAGGTATCAGGAGGAAATAATGAAAAAATTACCAATATGGAGAATATTAAAGGCAATTTTATAATACCAAGAAGCAGAAGCAAGAATACAGCTGAGGATAAAAATCAAAGACAATGCAGCAGAAAAAGACAAACAAGCTCATGAAATAATTCAGTTGGAAAGAGAAAGCTTTCAGCTGTAAATAATGAATATGGAGGAGAAAT
The DNA here is from genome assembly GCA_028646575.1 of Pseudocheirus occidentalis. Lineage (NCBI taxonomy): Eukaryota > Metazoa > Chordata > Mammalia > Diprotodontia > Pseudocheiridae > Pseudocheirus > Pseudocheirus occidentalis. Next base: position 79,424,045 of record CM053597.1, read on the forward strand.
GAAGACAGAATTATTGATATCCTGAAAAAGTTAGAAAAATAAAATAATAAAGCCTGTATTCCAGGAAATTATTCAAAAACTTTCTTAAAACATGAAAAAAAGTGTGATGGATGATTTATAAGCAGTTTAAAATTTGACTTTCAAACAATTTGTGGGGGCAGATGTTTTAAAGTTCCAAAAGCACAAATATGACATAACAAAGGCACATCAATCAAGACCACACTGGTTTTTTCCAGGCAGATCAGGACAGAGTGGAGAAACTGGAACATGAAATGTGAAACTCTAAATTACTGGATACAAAAATATAATAAACTTTCCAGGTAATCTAAAATGATGTTTGTAGTAAGAAAATTAGAAGACTAAAAGTTCAAAGGGGAGGAGAGGGAGAGATGTATGGGACAACTAAAAATTTTAAAAGAAATCAAGATCTTTGCAGACAAAGAGCTAAATACTTAAAACAATATAGCCTTTTGAACTGAGATAAACTAGGTGCTAGCTGAATGGATCAAAAGATTAGATAGTCAAAACCACTGAATTTTAAAGAAGAGTAATCTCAGACAAAGATAATGAATAATATGAAGGGTGAAGGGAGGAGAGAAGAATGGGAGGATGGTCCCAAAGGGAAGAAATCTTTGATAAAGGAAGAACCTTTAACTTAAGTATATGAAACAAATTTACAAAACAGCATATAAGCAAAAAAAAAAAAATCTTACTATGTTTTTTACTTAAATTTAATTGCATATATGTATGTATGTATGTATATATGCATGTGTATGCACTAGATCCTCTGGTTAATAAAACTCTTCTTTCTTAAACATCAGTTAACACACAATTTTGCCACAATGTGTCATACTAGGTATTGTACTTGTCAGTAATTCAGTTTTATCCCATTACTAGATTCTACATTTGATATGATACATATATACACACACACATATATTTATGTATGTATGCATATAAATACATAGTAAAATACTTTATGTTCTTTTCAGTTGTCAGCCTGAAATTTTTATGAAAACACTCAATACAGAAAAATGGAGGTCTTTCATGGTACCACATAGCAAACCCAGGAGTACCCAAAGAGTGGGGCTGGGACAGGTTTTTTTTATAGTACCAAGGCAGAGAGAATGAACAGACTGCCTATGGGAGGAGTCAAGTATCTCACCAGATAATTTGTTTCGTATACCATGTTAAAAAAAAATTAAAATTAAAGCATGTGAATCTGGGGAGGGGAGAGTTTGGGAGATTTACAAAATAAACAGAGGCAACAGTGACAAAATCTGGTTGTTTGGGTTGAAAGTTACCCTTTATCCTTAATTTAGTTAAAAAAAAAAAAAAAGTAAACAGATTCCTTAGGGTAAGAACAGGAGTTTATTCTCTTCCCCAGGAGAAGAGAGCTATCTATCCCACATCTGAACATGAGGCAGAGGATGTGTTTCAAGGGATAGAACCCAAATTTATATTGGGTCAGGCCCCCTTTCCCAACTGTTTCCTCTCTCATTGGTGGAGAGGCACACCTCACCAAATTATTCCCTACTGGGACAGCAAGAGAAGAGAGGTGGGGAGGGTCCCACCAAGGCCGGAAAACAGACAAAGGAAGGTAAAAGTGATTGACAGAAGCCAGGGAAAGGGAGGGAGAGAGAAGGTTAACAATCCCAGATTGAGAAGTTTTCACTCATTCCACACATGGTCAACCCCAGGGAATTCATTGGTCTGAGATTCAAAACCAGGTCAGGAAGACTCAGTTCTCCGTCAGTTGTGATTGTCCTAGTCAAACAATTAATAAATTAACAAAGAAGAGTAGGATTTTTGCTGAATTATTCTAAATCTTTTAAATACTACTTAAATTAATTACCATTTTCTCAAAGAAACCTCACTGGATCCCCTGGTTAATAAAACTCTTCTTTCTTGAACATCAGTTAACACACAATTTTGTCATTTAATTGAGTGATACCAGGTATTGTACTTATCGGTGATTCAGTTTTATCCCACTACTATCAGTTTTATCCCACTATTAGTCTCTACATTCTATATGATAGAAACCATGTGCAACTTACTTTTAGTTTCCTCAGTGTTTAACACAGTGACTGAACAATGAAGATAATTTTTAGACAGTGATTTTGTTGAATGAATGAGCAAATACTAGAAAAATTGACAAAATTTTAGTCTGCTAGATGGTGTGGTCCCTGCCTTTCACATTTCTTTGATCCATCCTCGCACAGCTATCTAAGTGATATTCCCAAAGTATAGGTCTGACTGATGAGGCCAACTTTTGCCCACCAACAATGGGAATCTTTGAAGCTAACTTTTGCCTAACAAGTATGAGGGGTTCATCTAAATCTGCCCTGTAACAGGAAGCTCCGTCAGATAACAAAATCCTTACTTCTTTAGCCCATACTCTGAGTAAGTGATTAGCCACTCATATCAGAACAAAAACTGGAAGCTAAATTCTTTGTTCTGTGATCACATACTTGAACTGTTTGTTTTTTTTTAGCATACCTTCTTCCCTTTCCTTCCTCCCCATCTCCCTGCAACTACTCACTACCTACTCATACAGGAGCATACTACTCCATTCCTGGCTGAGTGCTGAACAAGTGTTCATAAAAACAGACCCCTGTCTTTCTGCAATCTGCTAGTATTCTCCCCTTGTAGAGTTAGCCCACTGCTTTTGCATCAATAAAGTTGTTTTGACTAGGGGAATATGTACCTCTTGAATTCTTTCCAGATGACCTGAACTTCATCATCCTCTTTGTAAACATGACAATCTTTCACTTTGATAAAGTCCACTACCTGCATAACAACCTCTAGGATAAATTACAAGCTATTGTATTTGATATTTAAAGCCCTTAACCACCCGGAAGAACTCTACTCCTCTAGCCCTAAAGACTACTCTCCTTTACTCACTTAACTTTAAAATGCCAATCAGATAGGTCTTCTTATGATACTTCATTCTGGATGTTCCATATGCCTTGATACTGGTGAGCTTTCATGCCTCAAGTTTCCACTTGACTTCACCTCTTAGAATGCTGCCTTTCCTTCAAAGTTCAATTCATGCAAGTTTTTGTATGAAGCTTTTCCTCACTGCCTGCCAATTATCTTGGAAAATAACTATAACTATAACTATATATATATATATATATACACACACATATATCTGTACATATGTGTGTGTGTGTGTAATACATACACAGTTTAGACATACTTAAAAATGGATGTGTCATTTCTCCTTACAGAATACATTCTCCTTAATGGCTGGGACTGCTATATTTTTGCCTTTGTATTCCTAATGTTAAGCACAGGGCATGTCACTCACAGGTATGTAATAAATTTTCACTGACTGGATTAAACTGTAAAATTAAATGCAAATCAACTAAAAGAATGAATAAAAATTGAGTCACAAAGCTAACATGTTATTTGAAGGAAACACATTTAATAAAGAGAGATTTGCAAAGATTTAAATAGAAAGATTGGATTAAAATATTTCACGCTATCCTAAAAAATGCTTAAGTAGCATCAGTTACAACAATATTTAAACAATAAAGCATCAAGAGGGATAAATGTGGAAATGATATTATGTTCAAAGGTATTACCCAAATAAGAAAATCTCGGTTTCTAATATTTATGCCTACAACAGTGTCACAACTATTTTTGTAGCTCTCACTATTAGATTATGGTAAAATTTTTAAAAGGTTACAGAGAGCTATGTAACATAAAATAAACTAGATCACATAAATCACACACACGTATGATCATATATAGGTGATGTGATGTAACATAACTAACATATGGAGAAAAAAAGAGAGACAGAGATTGACAATGCATATACTTTTTTCCAGGAACCATGAAATGGTTCATATACTGAGTCATTAAAAACTTGTAGGTAAATTTGAAATACTAAAAATTTTATTACCTGTGCTAATAAATCATAAAACAAAATGATTATAATGCTATTACAAGTGTATAGGTACATGTGGATGCTAGCAAAACATTTATACACAATTCCTATGGGAAAGGAGAAACTATAAAAATAACAGCACATTAGTTCAAAGATAATGACAATACCAATATTGCATATCAAAACCTATGAGCTATATCCAAAGCACTACTCTGAAACGAACTGATAGCATGGAATGCCTACATTAATAGAAATAAAAGAAAGGAACTTAATGAGTTGTGTCAGCATTTTAAAAAAACAAAGCAATAAGAAAATAAAAATACAAAAGAGAGAAATAACCAATAAAAGCACTGGAATTTATAAAATTAAAAATGATCAATTAAAATGATCAAACTATTTACTTTTCAAAATACCAACAAATTTAAATAATCAGCGAAATAATTAATGGAATTAGCAAATTAAATAATGATGCAAATTACCAAAATTAAAAAGGAAAAATGAGACCTAATGAGTAAATAATAAATTGAGTAACAGACAATATTATGGAGTTCTTTGATAAAATATAAACTCCAATGGCTCTGAAATCTAATCAGTATGGATACTCCATCCAATGATAGTAGATGACAACTCAACCTGGGCAATTCCTTTACCTTTAGTTTTGGCCCAGAGTTGTGATTTCATTGGGATACAGATCTTCTGGTGAGGAAATTTTTTTCGGCCAATTATAATCTTTGAGAGTTTCCTGAGGTACTGAAAGGTTAAATGATTTGGCCAGATCCCCAAAGTTAGGCTGTGTAACGAGCAGTGTTTAATCCCAAGTACTTTTGAGTACAAAACCAACTCTGTCCATGGTAATTCTCAACTCTTGTACATTTCTTTCAATAAATTTATCAAAAGGAATCCACTTAACATGAAGATCTGTTTCATAACTCTGATATTTATAATTCTTTTAGATTCCTTGATTATTTATTCCCTTAATACCAGCAATATGGTACAATCTACAACACAGATCACTGTCTATTGCAGTTGCATTATCCATATTTGTTACTTTCAGTACCGTTTCTACTTCATCACACAACACATCTAGAAAGGCAAGATTAGAGTCAAAAGTGTGGTGGTTTCACTGTGCTTACTGGTAAAAAAAAAACACACTGAAACAAAACAGAAAACCCACCAGCTTAATACTGGAAAAGAGTCAGATATTTTCTATTTTTCATTTCCTTTTTTCCAGTTTTATTCTTAAATGCCCACACGTGACCTTATTTACTTGGGTCTCTCAACAAATTTAACTTAAAAGTGTTTTCCCTTTGGTTGCTTTTTTGCCTTTTTATGAGGCAATACTGTACAAAAACTTATACCATCATTCTTCATAAGGTTTTTGAAGTAATTTTACGGCCTAAACATGCATGGCCATTTTTTTTAATTGGTAAAAAGAGTGCTGGCTGAAATGGATTCTAGATTCTTTTGTTCTTCATATAATATTTTTTATATTGTTTATATTGGATAAATGTCAAACCCAAACTATTATTATTGGTGTCAATGTCCACTGTATCACTGGGGCATCAACAAGATGCATTAGTATCAAGTCTGTAGTTGTTTTAATGACATGCCACATGTTTTCATATTTTTATTCTTTCTTCTGGCAATGTATCAACCTTTTTATTAAGGAAGTAGTGGTCTGACTATCCAATGAGTTATCTCTTGTCTGTACAAATACAACTTATTTTGAGGGTGATTTTATTTGGTACTGGCTATGCCCAATACCTCCCAAATCTTTTTCTGAAGAAATCAGGCATGTTTCATATGAATGCAGACCACAAACCTTTGGTCTCTTTTGTTTCTTATGCATTAATCATGTTTTCCAATGTATTTTTTTAGCCAACATCTTCTGTAATATCCCATTCAAAACTGAAGTCATCAATGATCAAATTCTATGTTAATTTAATTTGGAAGCTGTGATCAAGTTTTTTTTTCTTTTCTATTATCTTCATCTCTAGTATCTTTTCCTCTGCAAGAGATACTGGTACATAAGCTACAATTATTTTATGGTGAAAATACTTAACAAGAGTACCAAAATAGAAAATAACTAGTTATCTCATGAAATGATGTCTCCTGTTCCCTTTAGATGCATGATTATAATCAGTTTCTCCATCAACTTCTTTATTTACTACTCCTAGGAGAACTTAAGTCATCCATCCATCCATCTAGTTGAAACTTTCTTCTGTATTTTTGTTCCATTTATAGTAGAAATGTCAAAAGTGGATCAATGATCCAAAAATCATTTTTTTTAAATTGAAAGAAAAGAGAGAAGTATATTTATCTCAATCATGGAGGAGAAACATTTTTTATATCAAAGAATGAAGAAATTATTGGAGACAAAACTGATGGTTTTAATTATACAGAGATGAAAGGAGACAAATGAATGGCTCCAAAACAAACAAAAAAGAATCACAAAGGGATTTTTGGAAGGAATAAATGCAAGTTGTTATAATGATAAGTAGATTTGTCCAAATTCTTAAATTAGATAAATTATTATACAAGTCCAATGGGAGAAGCGAGGGGAAAAGTACTTCAAAATACAAAAAATTCAATGTTCTTTGGATGGAAGAAAAGTAGAGATTCTTATTATATAAATAAGGGAAGGAAATATGCCATTATATAGCATCCGCCAAGTGTCAAGCCCTCTGCTAAATTATTTTCAAATATTTTATCATTTGATCCTCAAAATATCACTTCAAGGTAGATGATGCTATTATCTTCATTTTTCTCAGATACTTTCACAAGTTTAAGGAACATGAGGCAAATGAAGTTTAAGTGACTTGTCCAAGGTCACACTGCTAGTAAATATCTTAGGCTAGATTTAAACTCATGGCTTCCTGACTCTGGCCTGTACTCTATCCAATGTACCATATAACTGCCTCTAATTAGTGAAATTGAAGACTGCTATTAGCTTATGAGAGCAATATAAAATAAGTAAAACAAAAAACTATAACCTTTGATCCAATGATTCTATATCCTGAGAATAGTACTAGTTATATAGTTTTAAATGGACCTATATATATATATATATATATATATATAAACATTCATAGTTATTTTATTTGAAATAGTAAAAAATTGATGACTCAACTACTCAAAGTATACTATAGCTCAATTAGCATATTACAGTAAGTAAAAGGAGCAGCTAAAATGTTGCATGGATAGAGTGCTAGGCATGGAGTCTAGAAGACCTGCATTCCAATCCAGCACTTGACACTTACTCTAGTCTGATCACAAGCTCTGTTTGCCTTAATCCACTGGAGAAGGAAATGGCAAAGCACTCTATTATCTCTGCCAAGAAAATCCCACAGGTACTATGGTCCATGGGGTCATAATGAATAGAACACAACATGTCGACTGCAACGTAGTAAGGAAGTGTATTCATGCCATAAAAAAGGCAGTGATGAAGAATACTAAGAGGTAAAAAGATGAAGCTGAATAGTATAATGGACAGAGTGTAGGACTTCGCTGCAAAAAAAGACAATGTTAAAGCACAACATATACCCTGATTAAAATTAGATAAGAAAAAAAAAGCGGGAAGACATTCAAAATATGCCCTATGACATATTCAAAAAGGAAGCACATAAAAATGTTTATTTGTATAGTCAAAAGATACCAAATATTTTGAATTGAACACTTTATTTGGAGATACAAAGAATTTGAAAATGAGGAAGACAGTGATGAATACATTTGCAATGTATGATTTTACCCTTCTAATTCAGACCTTCCTCATTTCTCACCTGGACTATTGCATTAGCACCTAATTGGAGAGATTTCCATTCCAATTAATTTTCCACACTGATTTTGAAGAGATAGACCTAAGCCAAGGGTGTGACCCCATAGCTCCTTTCCTCAGTAAACCCCTATGCTTCCTGTTACCCCATGGATAAAAGTCAGATTCTGCAGTGTAGCATTTTAAAGCCATCTCAAACCTGGTTCCCATGCAACTGGTTCCATTCTCATTACATATTCCTCCCCTTCACAATCCCTATAGGCTAATCAAAGTGGCCTTCTTACTGTTCTTCACACATAATATATCATCTCCCACCTCAAGTGACTTTGCACAGGCTGCCTGCCATACTTAGATTATATTCCCTCCTTTTGTTTTCCTATTAAAATAACTAGCTTCCTTTTACTCACAATTCAAATACCACCTCCTTCATTAGGTCTTTTCTAATTCCCAGAGCTGCTAATAGCTACCCTCCAAAATTATCTCTCTCTATTTTTACATATCTATACAAAAAATGTACACACAATGTATTCCCCCAACAGAACAGAGGTCCACTCAGGGGAGGGACTATCTTATTTTTAGCTTTGAAGACCCAATGTCTAGCACAGTATGTGGCACACAGCTAGATGCTCGATAATGTTTTGCTTAATTGGGGGGAAAAAGATGAAAAGGTATAGCTCAGTTTCAATCTGTACTGATAAAGCAGATATCACAACAAAGAGACTCTTGATCTTTAGCGAAATATCTGGAGCTTTACTATATAATTTCCTTGATGGATTACTAAAATTTGTATTTGCTGATGGGGTTACTGTGCTTGTGATTTTAAGAAAGAAGAAAAAGAACATATCTCCCTGTCTTTCTGTCCCATGCTGATCTAATTCACTAACTAATACGGCCCACTGGTAATACTGATTTAAGTACTTAAGAAAATTGTAATCACGTACCATCAGTGCAAATCTCATCATTCAAAACCCGTGCTGTTTCTTTTGCTTTTTAAAAAAAATTTGCTTTTTAAATTCTTCACTAACCTATCATTGGCCAACATAGTAAAACTATTACCCTGCTGATCTGAAAAAGAGAGATCTCTGTAAAAATAAAGTATAAAATAAACTAAGAATTGGTTTGGTTTAAGCTACCTCCAACAGTGCCGATTCTGTGTCAAGGAGAGCATACATGATACAAGATATCTATTTCTCTAGCCAGGTGACACATGTCCTTTTTTTTAAACAATCTTCTGATACATCAAAATACAATGTTGCTTTCTTTCTGAAGGGTGGCTTCCTATTTATTTTTGTACCAAAAAAAAAAAAATCACCACCACCAAAAACTCTTAACAGGCACAACAATCTGGTTAAGTAATTTTCCATGAGATGGGTCAATGAGCCATCAGAATGTAAGCGTTTTACAAGCAGGGAATTGTTTCATACTTTATACTCCTATCTATATCCCCTAGCAGGGACTTTGCCAATAAATGTTGACTGAATGGTTAATCAACAGAGTTGAAGAGTGCAATGTTCCAGTTAAAATAATTTTCCATTTCAGTGAGGGTCGACCAAATTATATAATGAGACTTATTAAGACTAAGTTGTCCCTACTTACAATTAAAAGAGCTGTGTGGGAATACTCTTTCAGGTATGAATAATCCTATTAGTCAACTTCAGGAAATTGGCATACCAACCAAAAGACCACTGAATTACAAATTACAAACCACACCACTAAACATGGCACCAAATGTTGGAGAAAGACTTAGAAACTTAATGCTATCCTCACTGACCTTAGATAAGCAGAATAAATGGAGGAGACACAAAAATAAAAGAGGCTATCCCAAGAGAATAAAAGTGGTAAAATTTCATAAGAGCTGGAAGAAGAAAGTTTTGAAAATATATCAGTAATAATGAGTACTGGAAAAATAAAACTTGATTCTTAAGTGGAAGAAGCTAAAAGATGTCCTAAAGACATCCCCACACACACACACACCCCACAATGGAGTGGCTCAACAACTTAAGCCTAAAAATTGACCTTTCCCCATTCCTCTTCCCTTCTCAGGAAGTAGACTTAAAAAAAAAGTAAATACAAAAGAAGGGCATGCAATGGCAGTTAGACAACAAACATTGATGGGCATATGTGTCAGATACTGTACTTAGAACTGGAGATATGATATACAAGCAAAAGGAAGATAATCTGTCCTCAAATGGCTTACTTCCTAATGGGGGAAGTTGATGATGATAGATAGATATACAGATAAATAGATAGATAGATAGATAGACAGACAGACAGATAGATATGAAAGAAAGAAAGAAAGAGAGAGAAAGAAAGAAAGAGAGAAAGAAAGAAACAAAGAAAGAAAGAAAGAAAGAAAGAAAGAAAGAAAGAAAGAAAGAAAGAAAGAAAGAAAGAAAGAAAGAAAGAAAGAGAAAAATGGAAAACAGTGAGTGAATTTTGTTATTGTTCCATTGTGTCCAACTCTCCATGACCCCACTTGGGGTTTTCCTGGCAAAGATGCAGGAATGGTTTGCCATTTCCCTTTCCTATTCATTTGACAGATGAGGAACTAAGGCAAATAGGGTTAAGTGACATGCCCAGAGTCACACAGCTAGTAAGTGTGTGATTAATCTTCTTGAGTCCAAATGCAGTGCTCTATCCACTGAGCCACCTAGCTACCTCCACCTGAAGCATACAGCCAGCCTCTTTAATAATTCTGGTAATAATTCTTTACAGTTTGAATGTAACTTCAGTAACATTTAGCATTAGGAAAAAAAATAAACTAATTAGCAATGGATTCCATGAAATCAATATAAAAGGAAAAAAGTCATTCTTTATAAAATAAGAATAAGAGCAGCATAGGTAGGAAGTGGACACAAAAACCCCATTATTTAGATAAAGAAACTGAAGCTCAGACTGGTTAAGTTTCTGCAGAGGGAAACACAGCTAGAAAGCACCACAGGAAAGATTTGAACCCAGGCCTCTTGGTAACTGTGTCTTGCTATTTTCCAGTACATCATGCTACCAATCTACATCAGTATCTAATGTCTGATTTCCCTAAATCTTGAATTAAATTTCCTCAACATCATCATCATTCAGGAATATCTCATGGCATAGTGAAATTAATAAATTGCTAAATTTTAAGAGCAAAAGATTTCCCTATAATTCCATCACAAAATCAAATCATAATATACAACAGTTCCAGTTGAAGTCTTTGTCAAGCTCTACATTTCTTATGCTGAGATTTCTCCTAAACATCACTCACAGAGAGCAACTGAAAATGCAATCACTAAATTTTAAGAGCCGACAATTACAAACTAAACATAAGAGAAATATAGGTGGGAAGTAGACACAATAACCCCATTTTTCAGATAAAAAATACCCCTGAAGCTCAGACCGGTTAAATGCCTGCAGAGGCACTTTATATTCTTTATAAATTTAATGAAAAGTTCTGAAATTTTTCTGGGTATAATAAAATGAAAGAAAGCAAAGAGGGAGCTTCTCATTTCCATGTTTAATGTTAAGTGACTTAGAAGTCATTATTGTAAAGTCTCAAGGAATCAAGGTTTATCTCCTCCTTTCTCAACCAACCTCAATGGGCATGTGAGGTGGACTCTTTGCCTTAATTTAGCCAATGGCCTAATCATTAAATTATGGAGTATACTGGAAGCTTAGACTTTGTGCTCTGGTGTCATTCTTCATTCTACTTACTGGCTGAAGCAGGCAAATGAGGGAATCTGCTTGTATGATGATAACAGGTACTGGAGTGATGGTAGTTGCATGAAAAAGGGTCTCCACAGAAGCCATGATCTGGTCAAATCGTCCTGCGAGTCCACCCAAAGTCACAATCAGATCAACCTAAGTAAGGTGAAAAAAAAAAATCCATCTGTAAACCAAATAGTAAGAGACTTACCAATAATTACATAGCAAATTAAAAACTATTCATTTGTTGTATGTACTAGAAACAGAAAATGGTCATGATCACAGAAACATTTACTATTAAAATATCATCTGCCTTCAACCTATATAAAAATATTTCATAATCTTTAGTACATCTTTCTCATGTCACATGTGTCAAATGGGATGTTTTAATCCTTAATTTACAGGACGGTTTATGTATGGTGATGACATGAATATGTCAGTGTTTAAATGTGATTATCAACCATTTGCTTCAAATCGTACTAAAGTAATATTTTTAATCAAGAAGTCTTAATGCTTGGAGGCAAGAGGGGTAAAAGGAGCTATTCTTTATTATTATTATTATCATTTATATTTTATTAAATTCTTATTTTGTTTCTGTAACAGGGCACTTAGTCATCCTCAATGAATACAAGTAAACAGATGAATCTGTTTGAGGCAATATGAATTCTTTAAAAACAATTTATGCCAAATTAAATTGTTACCTGATTTTACTAAGGCTCTTATAATACCCTTATGTAAAAGGGGAAGAGATGTGAACCGGTTGATTAAAGAGAACCAGCATGTTAACCAAAGGATCAACTTTATCAGTGATGGGGATCACAAGTTCTGTAAAGCTATGTCTTCTGCCCTGTTTCGTTACACATCATTATCAAAAGCCTCTGTCATCATCTCAATCACTTATTCTTCTTGAACCTCAGTGGAGAAAATCTCTAACAACCCATCTCTCAGGCTATTGGTCTTGCTTCTAGACTTGACACTCAAACTCATCACAGAGGTGAGAATACCTGATAATGAAAGAGTTCTGCAGATGCTATAGTCCCACCTCTTTGGCACATACAGCTACTCAAGGTGCAGAAAGGAAAATTCTATCCTCCAAATTTCTTGACTTATCAGTGGGAATGATATCATTGTCATCTATTTTGCTGCAGTACCTTGAAATCCAGTGGGCCTTAACATCTGACTTGTAGCTAAATCCTTCACAAAGTTTTGCCTTCCATATTATAAATTGATCTTGAGAACACAGGCCATCTGACTTTATTATTTATGGCCCCTGTGCCCTAGCAAAGTTTTCTACACATAGTAAACACTTAGTAAATGTTTCTTTTATTTATTAATTCATCAATGGCTTGGAAGGAGACATAGATCACATGTTCAGCAAATATGTAGATGATACAAAGCTGGGAGAAAAGGCTAATACTCTGTCAGCCCTGTCATCTGGTTGAAATGCTAATTTTAAAAAAGGAAGGCTTGTATGAAAGGATACAGAAAGAACAAAGCAAGACCAAAAGAACAATAAACACAAGAATACAAACAATGAAAATTAAGAGAGTACTAGAAAACAAATTTGGTTTAAAAATGGTCAAAGTTCGAGATGATTGGTGTTAATACATCCTTTCAGTTAGGATATATTGAACTCTAATAGCAGAAAGTTACACAAATATTCACTATTCTTTACACTTCAAAGGACCTCATAACATTTGAAAATAAAATTTAATCACTGTCTTTAGGAAATAGACATCACAATGCATCAGCAATATCTGCAAATCAGTCATCCAATTCCTCAGACTAGAGAAGGCCTACTTCTCATTTCCCTACTGTATGCATTTACAAGGGTTGATCAAATAAATTAAATCAATTACATTGATCAGAAGATTATTGTAAGCTGGGGAGCAGAGAGGAGAGGGGACAAGGCCACACCTTATCTCTGAATAATTGTTAGAGCTTACCAACTATCAATATGTAGTGTTTCTATGAATAAGTGAACAGAAAGAAGAAAAGGAAAGAGAAGCAGAAGAAGAAAAAGTAATTAAGCATTTAATATGGACTTAGTAACACTTGGCTTCTCTTTCTAGGAGTTCAACATAGGGGGCACTTAGGACTTTGAAATATTATTCACCCAACCATAGAGTTTATAAAATATGTGAAAAGCCTCAGGTAGTCAAGTATTAATTTAGCTCTCAGAAGGTATATACTTTTAGGAATTCAGCAAATACCAGGCAGGCAGAACAGCAATTAGGTTGAATTAAATACCACTTCATTTTTTCCAAACAATACTTTCTTATTTGATGAGGGCTCTGTTTTAATAATATAGGATAAATAACTCCCTCTATTAACATAAAGACATTTCAAAATATATTTACATAATGTATAGTTCTTGTCTATGATTAAAAAGAAAAAAACGTGCGGTGTGATTAGAAGTAGAAAAGGCCACAAATTGGTGATCCTAAGATGGACATCCTAGACCTAAGCCATTATACCAGGATCAACAGTGAGTCCAAAGCAGGTCACTATGCTACCCTACCCTACCCTCATTCCCCTGACTCCAACTACAGATCCCACTTCCATAGACCTGAAGTGAGATATATGCCCTTAAATGAAAATGTTCTGGAATCAATTTGTTTAGTATCCAACTCTGCCCAGAAATTTGACTTCTGATTCTCAAGACTTTATTATGTATAGTCTTTCATTTTCTGGTATTGCCACTAACTTACTAAAGGAAAAACAATCTCCACTAAGTAGGTATGGCCAATAGCCCCCTAAATTGTGTTTTATCAGTAAAGTTTCCTATTTGTAAAATAAAGATGAATTCTAGGGTCAAACCTGGTTCAGCCCATGACTCCCTGGATTAATTCTGTATCTCTGCCTCTACAGTCTCTTCTCCCAGTTATGGAGTTCTAAACTTGAACCTCCATTTGATAAAGAACCCATGCTAAACATTCTCACTTCAAACAAAGGCTCAGTTCCTGGCTCTCTGGACTATTCCTCATCTTCCTTCAGCTTCCTTTTATATGCTGTTTTCTTCCTTCCCACTGAAATTCTGTAATACGAACTTTTTTCACAGTATGATCTTTAAACTTTTTTCAGAGAACACTTAAATAATCTCCTGTGTTTTCTATCACTCCCCTCTCCCACCTGCAGAACTGTTCTGGCAAAAGTCAGATAGTAATACATGAGTTTTAGATGGTATGCCCCAACAGTAGAGAGACATTTCAAATGCTTTTATGGACACAGAACACAGTCAGACTGTGTTTCAGGCACCTGGAGTGATTTAGGAACCTTTAGAATTCCACCTGGGTGGCCTCCAATGCACTAAAGATTGGAATATATAAGTCAAGTTTGTATTTATAATTAGTATAATGCTATTAGCTGGAAAAAACAAAGACTTCTTTCTCTCCCCCTGTTTTCTAGTTCACAAATGACATACAAAAATCAATCATAAATGAAACTTGGGGAAACAGCATGCAGAGCTCCCAAATGAAGTTTCCAAATCTAAGAAAAGACTTTTATATTTTTCACAAAGAAATTCTGTAACCTTTATAATTATCTCTGCTCAGCTGATTTCCCTTCCCTGTTATACAATGCCAGGGCTTGTTATCTCTGTCTTCTTTTCTCCCCACCTGTCTCTGCCCCCAGTTTCCATGTTCTGACATGAGGAATATTTTTTTACTTTTTTAAAAAGTAGATAGGACTTTCCATCATAGAATCCTATGAAATTCATGCCCGCATTTTTTCTAAGAAAAGGCAAAAGATCTTGAGAAGACTAATTGTTACCAACTATCATTTTTTCCCTAAAGAAATATATTCAGCTCTTTGCAAAAGCAACAATGAAAACATGAGAGTTCCCCTTATGACCAAAATGTAAGAAAAGACATGTAGATTCAATAAAGGTTGCTGAATACACTCAGATGACTTGGGTTCAAGTCTCAGCTCCTCAACAAAAGAGTTAAGTTGCTTCCAATACATCACTGCATACCCATAAATCTCAATTTCCTAATGCATAACATGGAGGCACTAATAATAATGTCTATCCTGCCGAGTCCCAAAAGCAATGAATTGAAAAAGCTTCATAAATATTAAAGCAATATGGTAATGTTAGGTATGTGTTTTTTTTTTAATTAAAACCCACTGGAGAGAAGAAAAGTACAATGCTGGTTGAATAAGAGTCCATGGTCCAAATATTCCCTTTGTCATTTTTCACAGTATAAAATGTTATAAGGGGTGGGGGAGAATTAACACCACCTGGTCCCTGAGCTACAACCCAATAACTGAATGGTGCCCAAGCATGTAAACTGAAAATGTAACTTTACAAGTAGGCTGGTTTTCTTATGTGTAGTCTAAAATTTCATTTGGATTAGATGTAATCTAATTTCTGAAACAGACCTTCCTATTGGAGGTTTCTTGTGGTTTTGTTTGTTTTTAACGCAAAACGTGGTTTTTTTTAATCCACAAGATAAGGTGGAGGTTAACTGTTGATACTCCCAGAAGAGTCTCAGGGCAAACTGACCAAAGTAAGAAGCAATGTTTTGTTCTGGTTCCTGGTTATACCTTTATCTGATATGATTCCTTTACAATGCAGCTCTTTTCTTAAAACTACCATGTCTTTTGCTATTTGCTGGTTGATAGACTAAGGTCAGCGAAACAGCCTGAGTGACAGAATTATTTTCTTTAGATGTGAAAGTCTAAGTTTAGTTGAAACAGACTTTGTTCTGGGAAGCACACCGAAGGATAACAGAAACTCTCTGCCTGGCAAAACAGACTATGTATATATAAGAGAGGGAGGAAGAAAGATAGTGGGAGCAGAAGAGAGAATATAAAATAAAATGACCTGGGTGGATCTTTTTAGTAAATAAGGAAGATGTTGAGTGCAGGTTGAGCCTTCACTCAAAAACATACCCCCTACCACTCTAACATTTAAATCCCACATTTGTTAGCTCACTTTGTGTTAAGAATGAACAATTCTCTCTCTAAACAGGCAAAGGTTGGAAAGAAGCATGTAATAATTACAGTCCTAACATCTAATGAATAAATTTATCAAGCTTTCCTAGAGGAGAAGAATGGATTGAGCAGCATGAGAGTAGCTGATGCTTTGAAGGATAATGCAGTGAGGGAAGCTGTTGTACAAAAAGGGAGCTGGGGTAAAAAGGTGCCAAAGATGAACTACCCATCTTAGTAATTTTGCTAAGAGCTATTCCTCTCCAAGCTACAAGTAACCAACCACAGCAAGCCCAACAAAGTAACTTAAAAGAAGTGTAACCTGGTTGATTAAAAAGCTTCCCTTTAACTTTCAAAGATCTGTCCTGCATTGCACTGAGGCCTGAACTGAATAATGAAATTCTCTGGTCTGATAGTTTGATGCTCTAATTTGAAGACAGAGGACCCTTCAAAGACTGCAGAGAAAGAATTCTAATATGAGTAAAAAACAAATGATCTGACAAAAGCAGTAATAGTGGAACAAGTTTTAATAAGCCTGTAAAATATAGCCCTCAGTGGCTATTGCAAAGAACAATGGTAATCAGAGAAACTGTCAGCCTCATTTTATAGATGATGTGGCATTTGTTGTGGAAGGAAACAAGGAATATGGGTAGTTCCTGACAACTTGTGCAAAGTATCCTGGGGGGGGGGGTTGACAGTATATGACCTTTTAGAATTTCATTTCATAACCAATGAGTCATGTCTGATAAAAGTTGTAACAGGGAAGGATAAACACTTTTTGTTCCAATGGCAAAGGGGCACTTCTGGGTTGTCCGACAAATAGGACCTATAGAAATACTTCCCCTACCCCCTGAGAGCCAGAGTTTGAGTGGTTTCATGCTAAAGTGATTCAAAACAAATGACTCAGACTACACAATAGTTCAACATCAAGCATAGAAAAGACAAGGTCTCTAAATGCAATTCCAAATATCTGATGAGCAAAGTGAATTTTAAATTTTAATCACAACAGATAAGTATACTATAAGGAAAACATGTCCTATCTGTAATATCCACCACTTCCAAAAATCTTTCCTTTCCAGAACCTTTCCATATTTTCTATTTATATAACTTATCTTGCTTCCTTCCCCAAATACATCTGGCTTCTTCCTAGCATTATAAAAGCAGGTTTTTGTAAAATTTGGCTAAATTCAACAAATAAACATTAAATATCTGTTAAATACTCAGCAATGTGCCAGGTGATAGAGAGCTAATTACAATATGACATTATATGTCAATTATAACACGACACCTAAAATGGCTCCCAATTAATGGCAGGCTAACATTCAAACTACTCAAGTTGGCACATGAGATTCTACATTATCTAGTCTCCAATTTATCTTCCCACAATTTTCCAACATGACCTTCGTTCCATTTGTCTGGTCAACTCTTGTTCTACGTGAAAAACATGTCCTGCCTACACTTTACTCTGACTACCACATCCTCTTATTCCCATTAGATTAATATTAAATTTTCATTTCCTAAAATACTGTCTCTCTAACCTTGCTAGGAAACCTCCAATCTATCTCTCACTACTGTCCAATATGAAGTCCACTACATTTGCACTGCGCAGTTCGTGTTCCAAATATGAATTTGTTCACTCCTCTTAGTTGATTTTAAATATCATGAAATGCTTTACTCACAATAACCCTAAGGAGATGGTGCAAATATTATTATGAAAATTTTATAGCAGAAGAAACAGACTAGGAGAGGTAAACTACCTTGGTCATGGTTATTCAGCTAGCAAGTGTCTAAGAAAGGAATCAGACTCTTGACTCTAAGCCCAAGGCTTATCCTAGTACAAAACCAACCTGTTTCATTATTAACTCTCTCTGTCTCTCTCTGTCTCTCTCACACACACACATATGGATGGATGGATGTATATGTACATGTATATGTATATATGTATTTTATCTTCCAGTGTCAATTATATGTACCATAAGGACAAAGTCTGCACCTATTACCTCTTTTAATTTTTAACTTTTCACTTCTTTTTAAGATTCTGAACTTATAAAAATAAGTATTTAAATACGCAAAGAAGTGATGTATATGAAAGAGAGAACATATATTGTGTATAATTTGCTACAACTGACCTGTTCATCTGAGTTCACTATGAACTTCTTTTTGTTCTCTTCTGTGGTATTTAAATCTTCACCCTGACTCCTCTCTTTCTTTTCTTGTTTTATTTTGTATTATGTAAATAATTTGGGCAGTTTTCTTTCATGATTTCTTAAAAACAGTATTCAAAATAAAATTACTAATTCTGAAGGAGGGACAAAAAGGGAGAGAGGGAGTCTATGATCTAGGAGGGTGCTTTGGATTGCCTCTTAGACAATGTGGAATGGCTGAAACAATTGAATTAAATACATTTAAAGAATGATGAAAGAAATTCTTTCAGAGAATGCTGGGTAGCAAGAACTGACATAAAGTGAAATAAGCAGAATCAGGAGAACTTACACAAAGACAAAATTGGAAAGAAAAATGACTTTGAAAGACTTAAAAAGTCTGATCGGAAAAAACATGAACTTATGATGAAGCAAGTTAGATATTTCCTGACAGAGAGCCAATAAAAAGCTATACATTTTTAGAAACAGCAGCTTGTATGGATTTGTTTGGCTCAACTATGCTTGTTTGTTACAAGGTTGTTGCAGTTCCCCATTGTTACTCTCCATTAATGATGGGGAGGGATTGGGTGTTGTGGAGCAAGTTTGCAACAGTAAAACAAACAAAAAAAGCTATTAAAATATTTTAATAAAGAGGCACTGCCTTTGTTTTGCTCCTGTAGTAGAGGAAGTCTAGTTCCTCTTCTTCCAAGAGGTTCCTTCTCCCTCTTTTAGGATTGTTTTGCAAACCCAATGGTATAAGGTCTCACATGATTGTAACCCTAGAGGTATATCTCTAATTCCTATACAACCTATATAAGCTTGAAATACTACTGAAGCCTGAGACTTAGACTGATACTTACAGACTATAATAGACTTAATGCTGCAGTCACTTCCTCTGCAGCTGCCTAAGAGTTAACTTACCAACTACCCAGGCATTTACCTAAACACTGGCATGTCCAGAACTTAAAAAGAGCTTCCCCCGTTCTCCCCTGGAATCATTAGCCATTAAGGCAACACTGTGCTTGGCATCGATATTTGTACTAACAAACCTATCTGGAATCACTACCACAAACTAAGACTTCGATCTCACCTAGTCTTACTTTGGCTATCAAAACAGCAATAAACAACAGCAGCAAGAACAAAAAGAACCTCCTGGATGTGAAGGACAAAACCTTGTCTATGTGGATGAATGAAATCTTTTTTGTTTACTCTTCAGTTTTCTTTTTTTTTTTTAATTTGTTTTTGATTTAGTAATACTCTATTTTGCCAAGGGCTGGTGGTATAAAAATTGCAGTAAATATGTGTGACACTCAGACTCCCTACAGACCAATTCTTAAGTTTTGAAATTCAGAGCAATATAAAACACTGCACTTTCAACTTGTTTGTTAATAGAGTGATCTTTTTAACTGAAGCTTTCATGTCTGGTGATTAACACAGTAATGTTACAACAAGCTTTTCAGTCTGCATTGAAGTAATAATGACAACAACAACAACAACAATAATAATTTGATAACTGGAATAGGTTAAATACACAAGACATGGTAGAAACAAGGTAGAGATACGGTAGCAAATGACTAACTACAGGAATCTACTGTTTGATAAGCCCAAAGACTCCAGCTTCTGGGATCAGAATTCATTATTATAAGCACTTACTTTCTGCCGGGCAATGTGCCGAACATTTTACAATTACTAGCTCATTTGATTCTCACAATAACCCTGGGATGGAAGTGCTATTATTATTATGACCATTTTACAGTCCCAGAAACTGAAGAAGAGGTAGAGACTTGCCCAGAATATTTCTGATTCCATCCCCAGTGCTACCAGCAAACAGGCAAATGGAAGATAAGTGACTTGGCCAGAACCATACAAATAAGTGCCTGAGGTCACATTTGAATTCAGACCCTTCTCACTCCCAACCCAATTCTCTGCCCAGTGTTTCAGCTGGCTGCCTTGACTTAAAATGGAAAATAAATATGTCGAAACTGCACCTACAAACACTGTAATGTTGTTTAATTTGCTGCGTGCAATAGGATAAATCAGTAAGTCATTTAATAACCAAGGATTTATAAATTGTTCACTGCCAGTGAGGCAGTGAGCTTCAACTGACCCATTTAAACAAAAGTTGAAAAGCCTACAGGCATGAGCACATTGTGTCATGAAGTCAGGAGAAACTTTAATTTCTTTTTACTTGATGACTATATTTCCAATTAGAAGCAGATTAAAGCGAACCATTGTTTTACATTCTTTTTTTTCTGAACTGTATAGTGTTAGTCTGACAGTATTTATAATGTCTAATAGTAATAAATGAAAAATCAAGTCAAACGTTTTTCAGTACTCAAATAACGTTCATATTCTGATATCCTTGGGTTTCAGATATAGCTCCCTATTGACATACCTCACAATTGCTTAATTGATCAATCCATTTATCTTCCAATCCCTTCATCTTTAGGCAAAGTAAATATGTTAATGTGTAATATTCAGAAGATGAGGTGCATGCCACAGCTCACTTCATCCCTACTTCCTGTACAGTGATAAGTACTCATCTGTTGTTAAATCAGAGAACACTAGAATTGGCCACAAAATAGCACAGAACTGTTATCATAGAAATATATGAGTCTTAGAAGTGGAAGATGAGTTTCCAGGTTTGAATATCCCACTGACTATTGCTATGACCGGAAAGTCTCATAAAGCTCTTCTCCCAATAAGTGCATCCCTGAGCCATGCACACTCATTAACTGAGCTGCTAAAATGTATGTCCTAGTATATATCTCCCTTCAGTTCTCCAGCCATGATATTTACTCACAAAGTAAGTAAACAAATTCATTACAAATTAAATGTCCTTATTATTACTAATAATCACAATCATAATCCCATCTATTATCATTTCCCAAGGCAAGTACCCACAACTTACAATATTCCCGACCAAGGGATTATGTATGAGGGAAAAAAACTCTCAGGAGAGGGAAATTTTATAGCCCACTAAGCAACCTCAGGCAGTTATTCTATTATACCTGCAATTACTTTCATAATCAGTCCCCAAGACAGAGCTTTCTTTACAGTGCCTGCACTATCTGTGTCTGGGCCATGCTGGAATTTGGAGATAAAATGGTCCCTTTCACGTAAGGTCAGAATGCCTTCCTCAGTGGGGCATCTGTGCCAACGAAATCTCTAATCCTGTGCATTATGATGAAATTTTTATCTGCCAAGTAAGCCATCAAACTGAGATTTCTAGTAAGTAGATAAACTTCACCCTTGTCCAGGGGCCTATAAAAGCATGCGTCTGTTCAGGCATGGATGGATTAGGTGCCATACTCTCTAAGGCAGTAGACTTTTAAAAAATATATTTGTACC
>CM053597.1:79445916-79469420 GCA_028646575.1 Pseudocheirus occidentalis
ATAAGTTTCCTATCCTTGTGGTGGTGAAGCAAGTGACATAGGGAGCAAACAAGAAGCAAAGAAAAGCTGAGGAACTTGCTTAAAGTGAAACAATGAATCATTTTTAAAGGTGAAGCCAAAATTCTTCATAAGCATCTACTGATATATTGCCATCAAATGAATTGTAAAGACAGTGCTTTTAACAGGTTAACTTTCCATCAGGCTTCCCAAAGTCATCAAGATGTATTGTTGTCAAGTTAAAATCCATATGTACTATTTCCTCAGCTTCTATTTCAAAAGCATAAGTAGGTAGGGCTAAGGCCAGGATCTTGTAAAGAAAGAAAACCCAAGACTGAGAAGGGCTCATATGCCCTATTTTCTGGAGTGGTAAAAGCTCACAGTTACAGAAAATAGGCAAAAAATGTAATTGATTAAAGTTTGGACTTTCTTGCTTGATTCTGATAATCCTGTTGACTCTAGATTAGCAAGCAATCTTCGATCAATTAAGTACCTATTAGGTATCATTTGCCATACTAAATATTGGGGATGCAAAGACAAAAGACTTCAAGGAACTTATATTCCAACAAGCTTACATTATTAAAGTAATATTGGTTCAACAATAACATTTGCTATTAGGACTTTTGTAGAATCAAGAAAGGCGTAGGACTATGGTCTATGGATATCTTTAAAATTCAATCCCTGCTCTCAGAACACTATTACTAGGAGTCATAAAGAGGCCGTTGTCAAAAGGCCAGAAACAGTAGAAATTAAAATAAGCAAAAGGACTGGAATTTGAACAAAAGCACAATGTACGCTAAGGCCAAGGTTCTCATGGCTTATGCTTCAGTTTGACAACCAGCACTAAGATCTACAGAAGGCCAAGCCTCTACTTCTTACCTACCATGACATGAAAAATCTAGACTCAAATATCTCAGTGCTACTGGGAAGTCAAAGGAAAGTATTTTCCCTCTTTTTTGCAAGACTATGACCTCTCCGGAGGAAAAGGCACTATATGAACACCAACAGATGCCCAACTATAGCTGTTCAGGAAAAAAAAAAATCAATCAAGATGTAGCCTGGCTGAATCAGTGTGTCTTTTATCTTTCAGACTATCAGAACACATCCTTTTCTATCATCATTTTTTCATTTAAGGGCATTTCTACAGTTGATTTTGGGAAAGATTCTGAGCAAATAAAATCTCAGAGCAAATAAAGTCACAGCACCTGGAACTAAAAACAGGATGAGAGGGGACTGTCACTTGTCCTGGCTAATGGCTTTACAGGGATATCACCAAATGCAGGGTGGAAAAGAAGATGAGTTTGATCCTCTCCTGGACTGCCCCATGCTCTATATATCATTTTACTCTTTACATCATAACTATTAACCATCTTTTCTAACCACAATCTTCTATTCCTAAGAAATAAAAAAAAATCTTCTATTCCTCCCCAAATACTGACATAACTTCTTGAGAACCTTAGGAAATTTTCTGAATGCACAAATGACCAAGGCAATTATATCTTTGTGACAATGATGATGTCTTTGCTACATGGACACAGTGAAAGGAGATGTTGACACTGGTTTTGTTGTTATTATTGCTATTATATTTAAATTTAATATAATTTATTGTAACCAGAATAGTAAGTCATTGTTACAACTACCAATGTGTTGGAATGGAATGGTTATAATAGTGAGTGGGCATGCACGTGCGTACACACACACACACACACACACACACACCCCTCTAGAGCAGCAAAAATCAAAATAAAAAAGTCTAAGACTAATTCAGGAAAAGATAAGAGTTGAACAATGTACAGTGAGAAATACATTTAGGAGTGGGTAGAGCTAAGATGGTGGGATAAAAGCCAGGATCTGTCTGAGTTCTCTCAAATTTCCCTCCTACTCAAAAATAACACCTCAAAATGAATTCTGGAGCAATTGAACCAAAAATGGATAGATAGGGGTGTGTGTGTGTGTGTGTGTGTGTGTGTGTGTGTGTGTGTGTGTGTGTGTGTATGTGTGTGTGTGTGTAGAATAATATATTAGAGCATTAGAGAATGATGTCTGTCAGTGGATATTGAGTTCCCAACAGTCTACGTGAGCCATTGGGAACCAAGGGACCATGACTATACCTGAAAAGATAATATTTTCTTCGGTCCTAGAAGAAAACCTCTGGAGAGCTGAAAAGTATATGCAAGTAAAACTTTGGGTAGTCAATGGCCTACAGCATTTCTTTACCCCTCAAGAGATTTCACCTCCTACCTCCAGGATGTCCTACTACTGCTACTACAACAACAACAAAAATGACAAACACAAAGCCCTTCAAAGTTTGCAAAATCCTTCCATGATAGAAGTATACTGAGCCCACTCTCCTATTTCCCTCTTTAAAATAATATTAGGACAGTATTTCAGCATGAAGTACTTTCCAGGCTTAACTGAATGAGAAATCCTAACCAATTTTTCTTTAATTATCAATTATGAAATAATGCCCTGCACTGAAAATTTTTTGCCTCATATTTACCAAAGGCCTAAATAGTTTGTAAATGGGAAAGATGATTAGGCAAGGGAAAGAAAGTCTGATTATCTTAATTACCAGAAGTATCTCTGGATTTTATCTATGATTAGGAAAGAAAGGGGGAATCCTTGGACAGGGTCTTGCAATTTAGAATTCTGAAAACTTTTAACTTTTCAATATTTGGAAATATATACTTGTATGTACAGAAATGTGTGTGTGTGTACGTGTGTATCTTTTCAACTTATTACCTTTATCTCTCTCATCTTTGTGACTTCACGCAGGCCATCATGCCTAAAATTCAATGTTTACTCTCTTCTACCTCTTATAATTCTTTTCCTTGAATTTCCTTGAAAAATTTGTTCTGATGCCATCTCTCCTATGTGAGAATTAGGATTTTGAAGCTCAGAACTCTTAAAAAAAAAGTATCCCTAAGTACTCTACGATGACTGATAATCCCCTCAAATAAAACAAGTAGTGACATACATACTCCTATTTGAAGGTAAAGAGAGTACCAAAGCCCAATGCCTCCCTTCTGCTTTCACTAAGCAACCCATTCCTTAATTTGAATACCTATTATTTATTCCAATATCCAAAATTTGGCTTAATTTCAATCAATTATTTAAATGAGAGCCAACATACCATAAAACTTTTGCCTTTATGTCTCTAGCCACTAGCTTGGCACCTGGTGTAACACCATATTTATCTTAATGTGGATTTTGAAGTTGCTTCCAGCTCTAGATCTAGGCTGGATAAAGGATCTGGGATGGGCATGACCTGTGATCTCATCAGTGTAGGTGGTATCCTAGTGAAGAAACTCCTTCTATTGATGTAGATTGGCAACCATTCTATAATTTATATGGTCTCTAAAAGACATCTTAGACATTGAGAAATTAAACGACTTTCCCAAGGTCGCATAGTCAACATATACCCAAAGTAAAACTTGAAATCAAGCTTTACTGCCTTTGAAGTAATTTCTAGCCATGTTGTTTAACAGAAAAAGAAGAAAATTTATTTAGATTTTGAAAACAAGAACTTAATTGTGAGTCTGCTACAGTTCCTACAAATAATAAGAACAAATATTTACTATTTTCTAAGCTTCAGTCACAGCTTCTGAAAATACTATTATTCAGCATATTAGAATAATCTTTCTCTAAATTTATTAAGCAACAGGAAAAAATATTCAAGCATAAAGAGGATTAAAGAAGAAACTATAAACACTGAAATTTCCTCTTTTTTGAAAGGGTATATTAACAAATGAGTCAATAATGAAATATATTTATTTTTGTGTTTCATAACTGTGGATTTTTTTTTTTTAGGATTTTGACTCTGAAAGCAGATAATATTCTTAAAGTACTTCAAAGATAAATATAAGGTGATTGTCGATGAGAATCTTTCCCTCTAGTCCTTCTTCACTGCCTCATTAGAGGACATAGACGGGGCTCTTGAATACCTGAAGGTCAAGACAGGGAATGATCAGAGATTGAAAGAATCAAGTTTTTAGAGCCGGGAGCGATTTTAGAAGCCCCCTAGCCATCCATGTAAAAGATGAGGAACTGAGGCACAGAGAGAGATGAAATGACTTGTCCAAAGTCAGAGAAGTAATAACAAAGAGAGCAGGAATAAAAGCCAGCAACCCATAGCACTCACACTGTATCTCTGTACTGGCCTGGAGCCAGACCCCCTCGGTTATATAAATAGATCAGCCTAGCTAAGTTGAGAGGGGCTCGTGATAGAAAGTTTTTGGCCAGAGTATGAACAGACTACTAAGGGATAGAGTAGTTGGAAGAGTGACTAAGCTAATGAAATCACATATACCTAAAACAAAAAAGAAAATATCATTCATCACTCTATTCATTCAATATTTCTAAGTAAATACAATTTTCAGGGAGTATTAAGTAAATGCAATTTTCAGGGAGTATTGTTTACTTATGTTATGATATGTTAAAGGAAATGACATAGTAAGAGTCAAAAATATTACCTCAAACTAAAGAAAAACAAAGCTGTATCTTCTCATCAAAGTCTTTACCATAACCTATTTAAAAAAGAGTTGTGCAACTTTTAAGTGTATTTTTTTCTATCAGGGCAAAGTACTATATATGATTTCATTTAAACAAAACCCATTATTTTTATTGATAGCTTGTCATATTTTTAGATTTAAAATCAGTGCTTTTAAAATAATAAAGTGTTCAAGGTCAATTTGGTTATTGGTTAATTATGTGGGTAAGTTATCTAACCTTTATTGATCTAATTTACTTGATCTGTAAAAGAACTGAAACTCATTAGGCCCTCTGAGTGCTATAATTCCATAAATATTTCAAAATAACACAGAGACATGATATTAAGACCAATACAAGTGGAATACAAATATCATGACATATCTCATTTATATTGAAGATTAGTATTTAAATGTAGACTATAATGTACCAAGTCACCAAAGTTTCTTTTCATTACTTGTTAAAACCTACATGCAATCTAATTTACCCAATAGTTATTGCGCAGCTACTATGCTCATGACCTATGGTATGTCAATGATTACACCATCAGTGGAAATAGAAATCTAATGGTTTCTCTCTGAGCACCATAGAATTGAAAAATAAGCAACTCACACAGAAGATTGATGTTTCCATCAATAACTGGGATTTGAGGTTACAGAGTAAATTCTACTCTGGAAGATCCAAGATATAGGACTTTCACTTTGCCCTGATGTGGTTAGAAATACTTAATGAGTGTAGGAAGGGGTACAGAAGATTCACTTACTTTATACATGGCTAAGAGGGATAAACAAGGATATGTCATTCCATATACTGATCAGTGGTTTTAATAACAACTTCCAAAAAGACATTTTAGACATCAGCACATGAATGTACGAAGTGGGAAAATACCAATAGTGAAGGAGAGGGAGAAAAAGAGAAAGGGGGAGGGAGAGAGAAGAGAAGTCCACATAAGATCAATAAAGTACTAGCTGACTTTTTGAAATCTCCAATTAAATATTTACTTTTTGCCCATGAATAGGCTGGCTATCCGACACTATTTTCATCCCATCCAGTTTATTTCAGCTTATGCACTATTGCTAATCAAAACAGAATTACAGTTTACTTTTCTAAAAAGACAGCATTGTTACTTACTCAGATCCCTACATGCCTCCAAATAACTCTTAAATTTCTCCCAAAGGAAGGTGTCTTATAACTGTGCAGAGTTTAAATTTGGCATATCTCTCCCTTTATCCCCCTCAAGTGGTGCTAAACACCATTGTAAGTGGGATGCTGGAAAATGTCTACCTCCAGAAATTCTTAATTCATCTACTTAGTTCTGCTTCCTTCATATGAAAATATAATTTGGCTTCTAAAAAGGGACAGATCTCTATTCCTACTGGACTTTTGAGCAATATCCAATTTTTTTAAAGTGCCCAATCTCTGACATATACTGTCTATGTAAGAAGTCATTTCTCCTCTACTTGGCCTGAAGAACTAAGCCTATAAATTACAAAGAAAGTTCCAACTTGCACTGGCAGAGGAACTTTCCTCATCTGGGAATTCCCAGATGAAATCACAGGTACAGTTTCTATCATGGAATCAGCAAAAATTTATTAAGTGCTTACAACATGTTATAAGCTAGGGATGAAAGAATGGTAAAACATTCCCTATGATCAAGGATTTTACATTCTAATAAGTTAACATCATGCATAAATATATGTTTCTGCAATGTGTGCGTGCACACATGCATGCACACACACACACACACACACACTTTTACAGCGTGAATGGACTTCTTAATTCTATTCCTTATCCAGTATGATAAAACAGGTTCAACTAAATTTTACACACTTCCAAAAATATCAATAGCTTTTCTAAATAGCTAGAGTTGCCATATGTATTTGAAAAAATAATAAATTTCAAACTACTACAAAATAATATAGAACTATCTTCATATAAATATTTTTTCTGGACATTTTTATTGAGAAGTTGAAGAAAACATTCTCAAAATTGCTGCAATGAATTCTGTTCATTTATATTTAGAAATGTTCACAATGTTATGACAAAATATTCACTTATCATTTTTAGACTTTATTATTAAACATATAAAAATTTGTTTCCATTATGTGAATTAAACATTTTTTCTATTACCAATACTGTTGACATAAACAATTTCTTAGTTATAGCAGGATGCTTATCAAAACAGTTCATTAAAATGTTTAGGGGGGGGGAAATCAAAATAGTGAGAAGAAAAAAATATGATACAGCTAAAAAAAAAATAAGGTCATAGATAGCCCCAAAGTAGGAAATTCAATATGAATGATTTCTGTTTGGCACCAAGGGCCCTATAAAGAATACACTATTAAAATGACAGATATAATTCTATGAAAATCAAGTATTATGTTCACAATGATAACTCAAAAACTCTAAGAATTGAAACGGACTTTATTTCAACCTTCCCTAACATCCCTGAAGGTTCCCCTCTAAAGCACACCAAATATGTGGAAGAAAAATAAACTAATGAATCAATGGATAAGCATTTATTAAGCTCTTGCTATATGTCTGAAAATGAATTCAGGTAAAGGTAAAGCAATACTTTCAAGAGGCTTAATCTCTAAGGAGTCTAAGGAGAACATTTCTAATCCCTCTGACACTGCACATACTAGAAGACAGCTATCACACTCCCCTAAAGCTCCTATTCTCCAAGCAAAACCATGCTTTCATGTGATCCTTGAATATCAAGGCCACCATTTCTGATCATCCTTTCCTAGACAGTTTCCATCTTATTAGTGTGCTTTCTACTAAAAAAACTGATTGAAATTCTTCAGACGTGGCTTCAATACATCTTGATATAATTTTCTTGAAGGCATAGACTGTCCTTTCTTTGTGACTGGCAGTGACTGGCACATAGTAGGTACTCTCTAAGTCCTGGATACAAGGGTCACTTAAATTTTCATTTCTTTTTTGGGAAGGGATGGCAAGGCACTAGGTATGTGTGACATTATTTCACTAACATAAGGAACAATCCAGTGAAATAATAATCTCTACCAATGAGGATCTGCAATTTCAAAGAACTGGCTACAGCATGTAGAATTCAAGTGAGTTGCCCAAGGTCACACAACCAGTAAGCCTTTCAGAAATGAGCCAAGCTATTTATCCATTATGTTACCATGGCTCTTACCTTAGAAAGTCATCTCTCACTTCATACATCTTAAGATTTTATTAGATTTTTTTTATAATGAATTATAGACAGGAGACAAAACTACTCAATTTTCCCTTTACATCTTTTTTCTCTACCAAGAAAATGATCTTTGGACTGGAAAGGTCAAAAGAAAATTAATGGAGAGTTCATACTCAAGTTAAATACAGACATGGTAAGAATACGCTTAGCTGTCCTGTGTAAGTTGGATTTCAGTTACTGGCAAATTTTTATAGTATGTTATTAAAAGGATGATATGCAAACACCTATTAAGTGAAGCAGAAAATCCATCACAAGTCTTGCCAGACTACCTTCATTTCATGTGATTATAGATCAGAGAACTATTACAGATCAACGTCTCTACATTTCAGCTAAGTATTTGACAAAATCTTTCCTGTTATCCTTGTGGATAGGGTGGAGAGATGCAGATTAGACAATAGTCTATCTGATAGAATGACTACAACTCAAAGCATCACTATCAGCCAGTAGGGAGGTCTCTGATGTACCATTACAGGAAAATCTCATTGGTCCTGTGTCATTCTACATTTGTATTAATGTATGAAAGGAAGGCATTGAAAGGCTTGCTTATCAAAGGTGAAAAATAACAAAAACCTTGGAGGGATACATAATATGGTAAATGACAGAGTCAGTATTCATCATGATACTGAATGGCTAAAAGATATACTGAATATAGTAGAATAAAATTTGACAGGACAAATGTGACATTTTGCATTTGAGTTCAAAATATCAGCTATAACATACAGAATAAATAAAGTGAATCAAGGCAAGATAACAGATCATGTGAAGTCTTTATCAAAATACAAACTGAATTTTAGTTGACAGTATAAGATGGCTCCCACAAAAGCTTCTATAAATTAGCCTCTATTAATAGACATCAACCCCATATTGGGGGAAATAATCATCAGATATCCTGTACCCTGGTCTCCAAAGACTCTATCTGGTGGGTTGTATTTGTTTATGGGTAACACATTGCTCTGCTAGAAAAAGTCTGGAGGCCACCGACCAGGAAACAGAAAGTACCAGGATCATATCAAACTATTGGTTTAATAAAGTAGAAAAGTTTCAATTGAATGAGAGAAGGCTTAAGAGGGAACCTAATAGGTTTCTTTAAATATCTGAAGAACTATAATGTAGAGGCATCATAGTTATTCTGTTTGGCCCAGGTACAGGTACTACCATGTTGGAAAGATAAAAAATGCATGGCTCAAATATTCAAATTTACACGTGGTGTCATTGATTTAGAAGTTCTTTTTAACAACAAAGAGAATGTCATTAATGCCCGACTACCCTGTGCGACTCTTGTTCATGCTATTCCAAAAATACACCAAGAGGGGTCCAGTTTAACACCTTTCATGTAATTGACTGATGACATCACTTACTGTTATTCTTCACATCAGTTCTTTGTTACAGCCTGCTCATAAACACAATGTACCTCTGTCTGTGATTGTCTGTGAGACAATCATCTTCGGTTCTTGGGAAGGAGCGGCATACCATGACTTTTTGCCATATAGTAACCCTGGTAAAATGTTGATATTGAGAAAGATGGACCTTTTGGGGGACTAGCCAGGTAAAAAGTAGACAGAATTAATTCTTTGTAGCAAACTATGAAATACAGAAAAAAGCCAAAATGTGCCTCAGGTCTAAGTGGCCTTCTCTTCCTCCTCCTGTACTGACAATAGAAGACTGGCAGAAAAGAGGAAAGCAAATACTAAGATTCCTTGAGCTTTTAAACTGTCTATAAAAATAGCCCATCTATGAGCACTCTAAATGTCAGATGCTTGTCCAGTGATTAAGAAGTAGACATTCTACTGAAGGAAGTGAACTGCATCAGTCTTAACATTCTTGCTAGAAGGAAAAATAGAAGGAAAAAAAGGAAGTTGCCTCTAAAAGGAAGGAAGACTCCTCTTTGGAGAGGAAAATAAGAGAGTTGAAGGAGCCATTCATTCATTCAGAGACAAGACACATTATTTCATGGCATAATTTATCACTTAATACTGAAGAGTTCAAGTTAACCATTTGCAAAATAATCACAAAAATAATAGCAATTTACATGTTAGTATTTGTTGCAGAGAAAGGAGAGACAGAGAAACTCTGTGAAGAACTCAATAAGACCCACCAATATACAATTTACCTAATTTATCCAATTTTGACTAATTTTCTTTAGCCTCATACCACAATAGGAGAGGGCTTACTATTTCAAAGTTATGTCTAACAGGAATGGCATAATGAGGGCACATTTAATGGTGGGTGTAAAAAGGTAATAAAAAACTGCCGGGTGTAAAAGCTATATCCCACTTTAAGGAATACTGACAATAGGGGCCAGTGGTGTATTTCTATTTTCTGTGACATTTATGTAGCCTATTGACCTCCCATGATTTTATCATGGGGTGGCCTAAAGATTCCACAGGACAACATTTTGGTTACTAAGTAGATAGGATTTTATCCCCTCCCCTCCCCCCAGATAGCTATGCAGATGGGGAAAATTAAATGAATCCCAAGACAGGAATGGCAATTCTGGTATATTTATATAATTATATTAATACAAGGAGTTACATAAAAGATGGGAACTGAATAAACTTTAATGGGATCAGAAAAAGGAAAATAAGAATGATCTCAAGGACACATTCAGCACTCATGTCAGGGCATACAGTCCTGGAAAATGGAGAGGAAGAGAAGTAAGAGGGGAGGGATAAAATAAAAACACAGCTGCCCAATTAAGAACAAGAGGGTATATGCATCTACTGAAATGAGAGCAAATGCAGGGACCACAGTTAGAATTCCCTTTCTTTGAAGGATACAACTAGAAGTCTAAGAAAAGACAATCAGCAGCCTTGAGTCTATGAATATATGAGTAAACCAATTCTGGAGAACTGCAAGGCTTAAATATTATAATATATTTCTTCAGCATAAAGCAGGTTACATAATAAAAGAGGGCCTCTTTGACCAATGAACAATCAATCAATAAACATTTTATTTATCAAGTTTTACTAAGTGCCAAGTACAGTTCTAAGTGTTATTCTTTTCCCTGGAAATATTTTTGGGATTTCAGTTAGATTATGGTCAGCATATAGGATAGTATGGTAATTTTATATTCAGCAAAGAAAGTAAGGCATCCAGATGCAAATTTGGAATTATTCCTTTATATAAGACAAAGATTGAAAAACACCTAGTCCTTACCTGCATATAGCTCACAAACTTAGTGACTGGAACAACGTTTACCCATAGATACCTAGTATCAACTTATGATAAGATGCTAAGGAGGGTGAGATCACTTTTAGTTGAGAGATCAGTGAAGACTTCTTGAAAGAGGAGATAGGTGAATTGAACTCAAGATTACAGTTTTGACAAGTAGAGAAAAGGAAGGAATCCAATCCAAACATGACATAGGCTACAGAGGATGAGAAAGGGGGAAAAAAAGTAACTGAGGAAAACATGATAGCCCAATATAACTGGAACAGGGACAAGATAAAGGCAAGTAGTTATGGAGGTCTTTTAAATGATAAACTAGGAAATTTAGGAATAGAGAGATCTTAGAGATATCAGGATTTCTGTTTCAACCTAAAAAAATAAATAGCTCAGGTTTTTAGAAGTTAAAGGAAACATTCTTTTATGTTTTGTACTGGGACTCATAGTCTTTGTTTTTATCTGAAGTATGTACTAAAGCACCTGAACACGCATATGTCTTTTAAGGAATCAGTCATATCAGCATGCCACACAGATAATGCATTATTCATGTATTCATTAAAGATAAACAATATCAGAACATGAAAGCAGAGCAAGTCCAAACTGAAAAAGTCAGTATCAGAGTATCAGAGAACTGTTTTGTGGGAGAATGAAAGCTGAGAATCATTAGATGTCCAAGAAACAAGCAAGATAGTGTGACAAGCAAAAAATAAAATCCAAAATTTTTTTGGTTTTTAATTTTGATCAAATCCTTACTGAAAAATGATTCTATGTATAGCACAAATGTTACAAGAATCAAATTGAGAGAGAGAGAGAGAGAGGGAGAGGGAGAGGGAGAGAGAAAGGGAGGGAGAGAGAAAGGGAGAGAGAGAAAGAGAAAGAGAGAGAGAGAAAAAGAGAGAGAGAGAGAGAGAGAGAGAGAGAGAGAGAGAGAGAGAGAGCGCAAGCCTGACTTTAATTACATCATTTATTTCCAAACCATCCCCAGTCTTGGGAAACTTAATCAAAGTTATCCCCTGAGTAGAACACAATGGGTAGGAATTCATGTGGACAAGATAGTCTAGGTGGGGAAAATTTTTGGCAGATGTCATTAATGTCCTTCAAAGGTTGGGCTCCAAACAAGGAAATAGGACTGAAAAAAAAGCCTGGATCTCCCCCAAAATTGGTTATTAATTATCATTTCTCTCAAAAATACATAGCAGCTCTTAGCTAACCTATAATAAAGCCTTTCTAATTAGAGCCACAGCTTGTAGGCTCTTTCTTCACTAATCCAACCTCCACACAGTCATAAAAATAATATCCCAAAAGCACAAATGCCATTCTTCTGGGCAAGGCCATTCAAGGGCTTTGTATTACTTCTTGGATAAAATATAAACTTCTTAGTTTGAATTTAAAGCCTTTTGTTCTTTTCCTTAACATATTTTACTATCCATCACTTCACTTCATGAACTCTGTCCTCCAGCTACATGGGACAACTTACTGTTCCCCTGTGCTTTTGAAAAGATACCCCACAGGGCTTGAATGCACCTCCTGTAATCTCTCACTTCCTGCATGCTTTACCTCAAGTGTCATCTCTTGCAGAGAAACTTCTCTCAACTCCCGAGTTGCTAGTTTTGTTGTTTTGTCCCCCCTTCCTTGAATTATGTTTGTGGTTAATTGTGTAAATGTTGTATCTTCTCCCAACAAGGAGAAAGTAAGTTGCTTGAGGACAGGGATTACATTCATTACATAGGCTCTCCCTCCTCATCTCTATCTCTTGACTTTCCTGATTTCCTTCAACACTCA
Source organism: Pseudocheirus occidentalis (assembly GCA_028646575.1). Lineage (NCBI taxonomy): Eukaryota > Metazoa > Chordata > Mammalia > Diprotodontia > Pseudocheiridae > Pseudocheirus > Pseudocheirus occidentalis. The sequence continues at coordinate 79,458,569 of CM053597.1, forward strand.
GTCCAGGTCCCACAGTATACAAGAGCATTCTTGGTGACCCTTTCCTCCAATTCTAATGCATTTCTGAGATACCTCAGATTAATCCCATATGGAATGAGATATGCATAATTGTTGACATCCAGTTTCACCATTAGGATATGGACTTTTGGATGTCAATGGCTGTTATTGCCTTTCTTTGTACCTCCAGCACCCAACTAGGAGTGTTTAATAAATGTCTATTGATTTAAGTACCCGATATTGAGTCTTGCCTATTTTAAGTGCTTAATAAATGTTTCTTGTTCTACATTTCATGTAAACTCACCCAACACGTAAAAATAATCAGATACTTAATGTACAAGGTACTGTGTCAACCTGGGGATAAAAGATAAAAAAAACAAAAAACAAAAAATAAACTCTGGTCTCTGGTTGCAAAAAGTATATGAAAATAATTATAATACAAATGATAATGTTACTAATTTTATCACCCTATCCCTAAGTTTTTTGCTAGCCACTTTCTCTTCCCATACTGGGGAATTTTGGCATTCCCCAATGATCTGTCCTTATTCCTCTATATTCTCCTACTAAGCAATTTTATATACTTCCACGTATATATCATTACATGTGGATCACATGAGGTGAGGCATGTAATTTCTATCAGGTTCACTATCTTCATTTGTTAAATGAGAAGGTAGAACTAAATTTGGGTTTCTTAACTTTTGGGGGACTGTGAACCCCTTTCAGCATCATGTCAAGGTTATGGACTATATTCCATTTAATTATTGAAGGAAATGATAAATTTAAGTTAGAGATCAATGAAAATAGTGGTGTGTGTGTGTGTGTGTGTGTGTGTGTGTGTGTGTTTTAATCCAAGTTCACAAACCTCTTGAAATCTATCAATGGCCCGTTGGCAGTACATGGACCATAGCTAAAGACTTCTTGGACTTTCTGGCAGAGATAGTAAGGAGGTGCAGTGGAGAGAACAACAGGCCTGGGGTTAGGAAGAGCTGGGTTCAAAAGCAGCCTCAGACACTACTAGGTAGTTGTATAACCTGGGCAAGTCACATGCCCTCATCTACATCTGTTTCCTCAGATGTAAAATGAGAATAATAATAGTAACTACTTCAAAGCATTGTTGTGAGGATCTTATGAGATCATATTTATAAAGCCCTCAGCATGGTGCTTAACACACAGTGGGTATTATTGATTTATTCCCTTTTCTCCTCCTTCCAAGATCTTGTAATATCTTTTTTCATCTAATAGCCGCACGTTGATGAATCTACAATCTTAATCTGCTTTTAACTTCTTTCCTGAGCTCTACATGATTCATGGGCAACTTAAATTCAACATAAGCAACTTTTATTAAAAGTAAACACCAAGGCTCAAAAGTTTAGCAAACTTTCACTTTTCCTTCTCCCCTACTCCTTATATACGATCACTTGTCAAGTCAAACTCATTATGATTCCACAATATCCTCATTATACACATTCTCTATTAGAGCCCCCTTTGAATCAGGCATTTGTAAGAACTTCCTGCATAAATTAATATAAGAGCCTAATTGTTGTCTTAGACTCTGGTATCTCTCCTCTGGGAAATAATTCTTGATAAACTTTCCTGAATATTCTGACCTCACTCCACAATTCATCAATAATCTTCAATCCCAATCTTACTGCTTAAAAAAGAAAATATAACTCTTTAGGATGGCATCAAAAACCCTCACAGGATGGTTGGAATTATCTTTCCAGTTTTATTTCCCATTATTCTCTTAAATGCGTCTTATAGTTCTGAGACAATGAACATTCTTCATTGTGCAAACATACCTTATGTATCCCTACCACTGTTTCTCTACTTCTTATTCTTCATCTTGGTTTTTTTAATCAATACGTATCCTTCTAAAACCAGCTCTAAGACAAGATGAGTGAAGTCTTCCCTAACACTTGGGTTTGGCCCCATTTCTGCCATCTCTGGAGTGTAAAGAATATGTTCTTTCCTAGACTCTCTCCTATAGTGACAGGATGGTAGCAGAGGAAAACCCAAAACAAAACAGCTACCTCAAATGTATGCCATTTAAAGAACTGAAAAGCATCAACAGATACAATAAGCTTTGGGTTTTTGTTTTTTCAAATAGATGTTAAATTTTAAAAATGCATGTGTATACTAGTGAGGATACCAGATCACTCTTGCTCTTAGGCATCCTAGGCAATTCATTAGTGTAGCTCAATAAAACTTCTCCCAGGCAAAAAGAACAAAAAGACTGATGTAAATTCATTTGTCTAGATGTCTTGGGAAACTTCATTTGAGGCAAGCATGAATGTCTCTTAATGAACTATGGCCAGAGCTCAAAACACACAGAACTCTAATAGATAACTATTTCATTTCAGTGAAATAGCCCCTTTACATCATTGAGAACAAAAAAGCAAACACTACTTAGTAGCGGCTTTAAGACAAATTTGTCTTACCTGGAGGTCCTTTTCCACTATCTTCTTCTGGAGTACTTGAAGGCATTTAGTAAAATCAGTGTACTCTTGATCAGGAGTTAAGACGAGTTCACATCCCTAAACATGAGAAATGATGGAGAAAGAGGTAGGGTTGGTGATAAGTTTCATCTTCATTTACAAGGTAAGTGTGACTAAAAACAACGTAATGATAATATTGCTTTATCTTATTGTACTAGCACTGTTCTCCAACAATATCATTGTGTTCAAGATCTCATTTTAGGATCGATCCTCAGTGCCAGAGCCACACAATGATATTGTTATAACCTAATATGATGTGTTATTATAATGACAATTTATCCCCAAAGGCATGGGCTACAACAATAGTCTTTACAAATGGCTGACACAGTAATACAGATAAGTATGGCTTAATATTAATATTTAGAATTAGAAGGAAATGGCAAATCAGTCCAGTATTTTTGCCAAGAAAACCTCAAATGGAGTCAACAAAGAATTGAAACAACTGAAAACAACTGAACAAAAACTATCATATTTAGAAAAATAATTTAAGAGTATGGTAAAGTTCACTCAAAAATAGCAATGAAACTTCACCAAAAATTTCAAAGGCCTTTATAGATTTTTTTTGTTTGTTTTTTGAGCTGGTTTTTTTTGGGGGGGCGCCAAACCTCATCACACATGAATAGAGGAACTAACTTAACTAAATGATGGTGATTTTCACAGGATTTTCCAGTAAATAGCAGAATACAATGAAATACCAATTTATTCCCTCATTTGTGATAAAAAAACTTTTACTTCATTCTTTTTCCTGTTTAAAAAAAAGTATAAATATTTAAGCCTGTACATTTTTTATATGTCTTTGGGCATAACTGCTCTAAATGAAGTCATTATGGTTTTTTTAAATTTCATGCAAGCTGATATGTCTTTTTAATGCCAAATGTCATAATATATTTTGTAATATCTCCTGGGATATGTGTTTATATGCGTGTATGTATCTACACATGTATATATATTTTCAACTATAAATGCAAAAAAGCAATGCCATCTAAGTAGCTCCAGTGAACTTGGAATTCCTATCTATGTTTAAATGATGTCTTCTAATGATGTCTTCTAAAATACCATGTCTATCATAGAGGCATTGAGTATAATAGGAGTTCATATTTTTAATTCAGAACTAAAACAATCCACAGTTTCAGCCAAAAAGCTAAGTAAGGCAAAGTTAAATATACCTACCACATATAAAGTTGCCATTCAAAGAGTTTTCAAGGACAAAAAAAAAATCCATATGGCTTCTTAAATTACAGTAAGAACTATCATGCTAGATTTAGAGGTTCCTGTACCCCTTCAAGGTCTTTTTAAAGGTTTCTAGCTAAAATTGTCTTATTCATTTATGATTCTGTCCTACACTATAGTGACCAATAAGAAAATTAATTACTCATCATTCAAAAAATATATTATGCTCTAAAAGTACTATATGCCACCTTTAAAGGATTGTCAATTTCCTCACTCCGACTGTCAACACACACACACACACACACACACACACACACACACTTTTCTCAGTTCTAAGTGGACTTGGAATTTACAATCACCATCAAGGTAGGGAAGATAAAAGCCTACTAAATATTGCAGTTTCTCCTACAAGAAACAGAAGAAGAGCACTAGATAGTTAACCATCTGAACAAAGAACATTCTACCTTCTTCCTTAGTCTAAGTATGGTATTCCAGATCACAGATAATGGAAGCTCAATTCTCACAGTAGAGACAAATGGCTATTGAATGGTGACTAAATCCTTTAAACATTGATAGATGAGAAGAAAGCAAAATACCAACCAAAACAACAACAAATGCCCTAGCAAATGTAAAAAGCAATAGGATATGATCCAAAATTTCATTAGGGAAACCACTAATGTTCTACAAAAAGGCATCTAAATTGGAGAGGAGGAAGTCATTGGAAGAATGAGGATACCTTTGAAGAATTATAGATGTATCTGCCTTACTGCACAAGGTAAACTCACCTATGACCACAAATAATGAACAGATGAATCACTATTATATCTACTCTTATGTATTACCTTTTAAATTTGTAACTGTTGTTCAAAACTATGATTTCAGAGTCCCTCCACTGATAAAGATTATAAATGTGTCTACATTTTATAATCTAGGAGAACTGTTTGGAGATACTGGGAAGTTGAATCTATGTATGGTATTGAGAATACTGAATCTGTGCCACTACATACTGAGATAATAATGCTGTACAATTTTGAATGACAGCAGTTTCCATATGGCAGTAGGCTGAACTATTTTGATGTACTGCTTAATTTTTGAATTTTATTTTTAAGTTATATAATTTATTTTCTTGCAAAATAAAAAAATGTAATACAAAAGATACTGGGAAGTTGAGACTTGCCCACCATGTCTTTATCAGAGCCTGAACTTAAAGACAGGTATTCTTTTTCTGGAGGGCAACTGGGGTTAAGGGACTTGCCCAAGATCACACAGCTGGTAAGTGTTAAGTGTCTGAGGCCAGATTTGAACTGAGATCCTCCTGACTTCAGGGCCAGCTCTATTCACTGCACCACCTAGCCACCCCAAAGATAGGTATTCTTGACATAAAAGCCAAACTCAAAGCCCATTCTCAAGATGACTCTCATCCTATCTTTTTAAAATATCCCTAGGCATAGGAAACAGACAAATCTCTAGAAAGGTGTGTGTGTGTGTGTGTGTGTGTGTGTGTGTGTGTGTGTGTTGGAGTGCTCTTGCAATCTGGAAAAGCCCATGGGTTCCTTCACAAAACAATGCTTTTTTTTTAACTGAAAAAAAAAGGAACCTATGATTCCAAAAGAAACTGATTGTATAAAAATAGATATCGAGTTTCATATATATTTTAAGTTCATGGACCCCAGTTTACAAAACTCTGCTCTAAGACCATCTGTTACAGACAAGATTCAAATCAGGAGAAGATACTACATTAGAATAACCCCATAATCCAAGACAAGACTTTAAAGCTTAGTTTCAGATACCTCTTTACTTGATGTTCTGGACCTTTCATTCCACAGTAGGGCTTAGCGATTTATAATTTATATTTATACTTTTCCCCTTTCCAGCCACTAATCTCATGCTTTCCTACAAGATGTATACACCATGAAAATTCCAGCAATGAAGGTTCTTATGAACTCATTCATACTCCGATGAAAATAACTTATCAGAATATTGGTATTTTAGCTGGGAGCAAAACCTTAGAATAAAACAATGACTCTTATTTTCAACCTTTAGCAACACTGAGCTAATTTGGGAAAAGTACTTTTCCAGCAAGAGGTTTATACTATACTATACCATGTAAACTTTTTTTTACTTCACCTAAAAGTTATGGCTAGCCTTGCCTGGGAGCAAACAATATGAAACAGAAAAGGGTTAAAAAGCTGAATTTAATCTTCAACATCTCATCTTCCTCACATGAATTTGCTTCATTGGTTGCCCCTCTAGGAAGTCCATGTTGCTGAGCAAACTCCTACACTTATTTAATTGCTTGACTTTCCTGGCCTTCACAATCTCCCTGAGCTAGGGGCTTTGGATTTGGGTATAAAGCACTGCAGGAACATAGAATAAATTCTATTAGAGAAAGGAAACAAAAATCTTAAATTCAAACTCTGATTCAGCAAAAATCATATATAGGAAGGCTGAAATTTTCAACTATAGTGGGTCTTAAAATGCTATATAGTGGTCCAAACTACAGGCTTAAATTCATTATTAGCGTTAAGGAAATGACAAAATCATAATATTATTAAAAACCAGATATTGGAAAAAACTAGGATGGATTTGTCTTTGTTTACCTCCAACACTGTAAACAGAATGAAGTTTTTTAAAATAAATTTTAACTTTTTTTTTTTTAGTTCTTTAAAACCAATGAAAATCACTTTGCCATACTATGAGTGAGCTTTCCCAAAGAGAAGGCAACTGTCATAGACAGACGTATGGGCAATATCAATAGCTGAGGAAAATTCTGAGAAAATTGGATTACAGGTCCACTTCCACACGGTAAAACATGAAAGTGAACATCCAGCCATGAAGGGATCCAGTAAACGAGACTATCAGTGCATGGGGGTGGAGGTGAGGCTCAAACTTAACCTGTTTCCCTGTCTGTGACCTTGAATTAAATCTCTGAAGATTGATTCTGGACCCCACGTCTTGCTAATCCCCTAGGGATCTGTTCTGATCCAAATTTCACATTATATCCATTCAGGATTATGCTATCACCTTTGGCCCTTAACTCTAATGACCTGTATGCAAGTTACTGACCTTATATCTCACTCAAAACAGTCTCTCACACTCCCATGCATTGGGATCAACTCTCACCAAAGAAACCACTCAAGCACACCATGGATGAACAATAGATATTAGTTTTGATGGAAGAAAACAATGTGACACTGCACTGCAGACAGCAGGCCTTTGGTATATACAACAACGTATAAGAAGGTAAAGAAGTTCCAATGTCTCTAAACACAAGTAAAAATGAACACAATGCAACAACCTGTTCTCAGCGGCAAAGGTGTCAAGTTTGAATCACTGTTCTCTGCGCTTTACTATCTGGGAGATCCATCTCCAGTAACCCACATCACTACTTTTGAACTTCAGTTTACCTATTTGTCCCATGAGCAGCTCTAGCAAGTCCCAAAGCACCTTTTCAGCTTTAAATATTTAAATATTCTAATATAATCTTCCTCACCTGCTTACCTCACCCAAATACAACCCCTCCTCTAGAATTTCCAGATAAGAACAAACCATTTAGAAAGCTCATAGCATATGCAAACCTCATACACAAGCCTCATTATATTGCTGAAGGCAAGACCATCATAGCCAAGGCCATTGGATTCCCTAATTCACACAATGCACAGTGGCACCTGGAGCAGATTAACCAAAGTCACTCAGAAACCAGATGTACATACGGGGTGCTTTGGGCTAATTAGCCAAGTGTACCAGTCTCTGACAAATGTAATCCCTACCTCCATGACAGAAAGAAGCTGGGACACAAAATATATTGAAACATATGCACAACTCTGCATAACATACTATAGCTTATCAAATCTGACAGAAGTTGAAAAGCTTTGTGCCACTGAATCCTAGATTTCAACCACTTCTTCCTCCTTTTTTCCCCCACGTCTACTTCTTGAAATGTTGTTTTTCAAAAAACATGAAATGTTGTTGCACAAGTCAGCATGTGTCTAGTGCTTGGTGAAAGCATTCCTAGACTTTCCCTATATTGTGCTTGTCATTATGGAAACAGAAATTTAAATTACCCAGCTTTAATGAAGAGTCCCCCTCTGTGAATAAACTACTTTGCAGAGCTAGAATTGTTTTTTTAAAAAAATGACATTTTTATTAATCTTGTTTCATGCTAGATCTGTAACTAAATGGACTTGTAGCTATCATACAATTGTCACATTCAGATGGAGTGTAAAGTAATGTTCCATAGGGTTCTCATGGCATAAACCAGTCAAAAATCCCTTCTTTAAAGGAAAGAGGTGGTGGTGGTGGTAGCAATGAATAATCTGAAGGGGAAAAGAAAGGTAACTTGGGTCAAATGGGAGTTATTCCCATTTGTAGACCCCACTGACCGTCTACAAAACAAACCAATTTTCAACAGGAGCCACGTTTGGTTTTTAAAATTGTAAAGATGATCTTACAATTAGGCTTGACCTCTAGAGCTCATTCCCTAACCAATGACCATACCCAGGGGACTTAATTCTTTTTACCTAAGGAACTGATGCAATTGTGAGGAGTTCAGGGACCCCTCCAAAGACCAAAGGACAAGACAGGGTCATCTGGAATAAATTCATGGACTCAAGCAATCTTTAAGTCAAGTGGTGATCTTTAAGTCTTAAGATCTCAAGCAATGTTTAAGTCAAGTGCGATCCAGTGGGAAAAAATTCTTAAGGAACCTGCAACCTTGGAGGAATGCAGTTAAAGTTTATATAGGAAAAACTAAAGTAAAATATGTGCCAGGCATGCTAATTAAGAGATTCAGGGTGGGGTCAGGAAGTGGTTAAGGAGTGGTCAGTTATTGAATATGCACTTTTTGTATCAACTGAGCAGGCATTTTAGCCAGAATTCACCATGAAAAGCTGGGGTAGGGTAGGCAGGCACACAGAGAGGTATGGATTTAGGTCTGCTAAGTGACTAAATTGACCAGCAGTCAGGGAAGACTGAGGATTATTCAGTCTACTGTCAATCAATGCCATGTTTGACAAGACAGGTGTACAAAAGGTACATATGCCTCGGGTCAAAGATATACATAATGAGTCCAGGATGCATGAAATGAGGGAGGGAGTTGTTACAGATAATCAAATGGCCACTGAATATCTTTATGAACCTGTACCAAGCTGGTTCAAACTATTCATTCCTACAGGCATGATTTGTTACTGTACAAGGAAGAGAGATAAGTGTTTCACTGGGGACCACTCATGAGTAATTGCTGGGCACAGAATCCTTGGGTTGAGGACAAACTGCCACGGATACTGTTTCTAGGCTGGAGGGAAATTTGGTCTTGGAATTGGGGTCCTAACACAGGCATCCATTCACCCCATCAGAGCTGTCTCCTTGTGGCCTCTACTATTCCTGATCACTGAATGCCTTCCAGCAGCCCATTACATTTAGGTTCACTCTAGAAAGATGTGATTTTTTTTACCTGCCATTTTCTCGGAAGGAGTATCGCCAACTTCCAACCCATTACTGCCTTCTGCATTTATTCCCATTATCAAATCAATATTTAACTTGCTGAAAGAAAGAGAGGCCCATGGCTCCACAAAAACCCTTGTGATTTCCTAAATCAAAATACCCCTCCCTGGCTGCTATTCTCCTTCAATTAAAAAGTCAGCTCCAAGAACTGTCTTCACTTTCTTATTTGTGCACTCCTCCTTTTCCATAATGCTTGGTGACTTTACACATAGTAAGTCTTTAGAAATTTTCATTATGTTCACTCATGTTCTCATCTGATACAATCTCTCTATTTTAGAAAAGAGCAAACTGGGGCCCAAGGTCACACAGATGCTAAGCAGCAGTTAGAATTCAGACCCTGAGGGAGTTTATTACACTCAAAAGATTATGAAATTAGAAAGACATCCTGGGTCTACATTAGATCTGAGTTGTATGGCATCAGTACCTCAGTGTTCTTCATTTGTAAGACAAGGGATTTCGACAAGATCAAATGTGAGGTTTGTTCCAGCTTTAAATCTATGAAACCATGACTCCAAATCCAAACTTTTATGATGGGCCATCAAATGAAAAAAGATATATAAACTATAATGTATCTCTTCAAAATGTTATATGCTAAGTATATAATTTTATAACAACTTTCCTTCCCTGAAAGGTTTTTGAAGCAGCGCCAAGATATGGGAGTACAGGACAAGACCCTGCTGAACTCTCCCAACGTTCACTTCCAAACAAGCTTAAGCTAGCAACTCAAATAAAATTCTGAAGCAGCAGAGGCAATAAAAGGTCAGAGGGAGCCATGTATCCAGTCTATGACTGAAGAATAGATAACACTGGGGTGAAGGCAGGTTTGGAGAATGCCAGGAGCACCAGCTGTGGGTCTTGGAGGTGATCAGGACAAGAGCAGCAGCAGCTTCAGGAGCTCTCAGCCTAGAAATGGTAAAAGGGTCAGACAACTGGTCAGAAAGAAGCCACAGGGAAACCTTTGCTGACACTGGGTACAGCTGGTGCCAACTGGTAACTTTATTGTCAACAAGCAGTTTTGGGTCACGGTTCCAGGGTGGAGAGGAATACTTGTGATCAGTCACAAGAGGGCAGGGATCCTGTTCACATTTTCAGGGCCAAGAGGACCCCTAGCACTAATGGCAGCAGGAGAGAAAGGGAACTGGCCAAGATCCAGGGCCAAGAAGAATGCTCGTTCTTGCAGTGGCAGGGACACAAAGGACCTAGTACAGTTTTAGGGCAAAGTGTACTCCCCTCGTGGCTACAGGGCACCAGGGCCCCTTCTGGATAAAGACCAGAAAGCATACTATAAGCAGTGACCAAACCTCTCCCTGAATCTCCCTTGGAAATTTGCAGATACCAGAAATTTGCAGATCCCTAGATCTAACTCTGAAAACAGCAGCCAATAACACCCCGAAACATCATGAAATAGTAAAAGGTCAAAAGAATGAAAAAAGAGAAGTAAATATGAAGTATCTCATTGGAAAAACAACGGACCTGGAAAACAGATCAAGGAGAGATAATTTAAGAATTACTGGATGATCTGAAAAACACAGAACTTCAACATCATACTTCAAGAAATTATAAAAGATATCCTAGAGCCAGAGAATAAAACAGAAATGGAAAGAATATGAGAGTATATGATAAATGGCTAATCATGTATTACAAGCTCCATAGCATCTCAAGTCCCATGGGTTTTATGAAAGTAATAT
>CM053597.1:79482147-79535093 GCA_028646575.1 Pseudocheirus occidentalis
TATTGCATAGCTTTGTTATTTTCAGGTAACCTTTATTAAAACATGATCAAGTAAGTTTTAGACTGCCTATGCATTGCTTCACATTTTGTTATGGACACATGTGGCACCTTTTAAAGCTCTAGAATAGTGTTGTTCTCCAATCAGCATTAGTTTACTTTATAGGGACATATAGCATTAGCCAGTCAAATTCTATATGTGCTGTCATATATTATCACCATTGTTATTCAATATTGTACTAGAAATGTGAGCAATAAAAGAAGAAAAAGAAATTAAAGGAACTAGAATAGGCAAAGAAGAGACTAAGTTATCACTGGCTCACAAGACCTACTCCTAGTGTGCAGGGAGCTGGGTTTGTGCTGGCACAGCCTATTTTAGATTGTGCTCCACTCACACCCAGGTGCAACAGAGTTTTCCTGCTGAACTTTTAAGTTGTTTTTGGCTAGAAAGTTATTGCATCCCATCCTTTTGTGGGTTCTGCTGCTCTAGGAATTGCTTAAAGGCATATCTCCTTTGGCATTTGTTGAGTAAGGAACAAGATCTAGTGATACCAAAAGTTTTTACAAAGGTAGGATAAGTAAGGAATAAACCAAATAAGATTTTAGTTATAGCTCATAATCTTTAGGAGAAAAACAACCTTTTTATTTGATAAAATATTTTGATGAATGTATACTTTCAGGAGGTATGACCTGTGTTGTCCTTCTATACCTCAATGTAAAAATTCTTGACTATGTTTTTCCGTAAGTTTTCCATATAGTATTCACTTACTATAAAAGAAGTCTTTTCCTTATTCTTTTAGAACAATTGGGTCTCACTTGTTCATTCACATAAACGGCCCACCTCTATTTCCAGAAATATACATCCTTAACAATACCTTTAATGCTTTTTCTTACATATGACATTACTGGTAAAGGTCTACAACTGACTTACATTAACTATACCTATTTCCACAGAGTTGGGTTGGATTTTTATTTGTTTTTTTTCCATATTTCCAATTCTTCTGAGATTTTTGGTATGTAACAATTCAGTCATATTATTCAAAAAGGAGCATGCTGGTATTTATTTTTTCTGCAAGTGAGAGAAGTTTAGAATCACTGAAATAACTATACAATTTTCCAACATGAAATTTTGTCTCATTTACTATTCCTATCCCATCACAGACCCAAGTACAGTGCCAGTTAAAAAGGTGACCTATAGGTACATATTTACAGGTGACCTATAGGTACTATTTGTACAAGTCAGAGAAACCCTACTGAGCAACTAACTAAAGCTTTATTGTGTTTTTAAAAAAGTTCATCATATTGAACAAATAGTACTCTATCCAAGAATGCAACTCAGGGTTACATGCAAATCAGCTTATAAGTGCCGTCAATTTTTTAAAAGGGCATGACAATGAATATCAATAATTAATTTAATTTCCATAAGACTAATGCAAAACTCATTAGGACATCATCCTAGATTACTTAACTAATCACAGTTATTGAAAAATATTTCATATATAACAAATATAAAACCAATGAGGTCACACAATGCTGACTCCTCTAAACTTTCACCAGAAGAGAAAGCACACTACCGAGAATGATTTATAGCAGCAAAACAGCTTTGATACTCAAAAACAAATAGGACATTCGGAAGGATCTACATTAGCTCCCAAATGCTGAAGATTATTCATTTCAGGGTAGGGGGAAATGACAACAAGCACTGGACTGGATACTGAAGACAGGGATAGGAGAGTAGGTGGTACATAAGAATAGTCCTCTAAGACCACAGAGCAGAGAACACATAAATTCCACTGATCAGCTGGATTCCTTTGGTTGCCACCTACTACTATAAAGTGAGGTTTACAACTTCTGAATCCATTTGAGAAGAATAAAGCATTAATAGTAAAGCTTAAAACTATAATAAGATTTTTGAATACCTTGTGCATGTGTGGATATGAGGTTTATATAAACAGATCTATATTGATGTATACAGACACATATGTATACATATATACATGCACAGATTTTATAATGAGCATAAGATATGTATAGCTTTGAAAAACTTAAAATGCTATGTAAATGTTAGCAGCTACTACTACTATTTAGTTCTAGATTCTATGTAGCACTTTCTGAACCTCTGTGATCAAAAAACACAGGCTTGCCCTTCTCTTTTCCACACAATAGAGTACCTTGTTATAACTTGGGGTGCAATAAAGCTATCTCCAAAAAATGCTGCAGGTCCTTCCTTACCCTCTGTCCTTAAGTCACAGTCATTTGGTGTCTGTTCAAAGTAAAAAAAAAAAAATACTGGTGCAAATCATTTTGCCAAAATCATCATCCTGAAAAAAAAAAACCCAACCACCTTTCAGCTCTACGCCTTCCTCAGTCACATTACAAGTCTGGTTTTTGTAGACTAATCATCCAGAAGCTATTACCATCTCTATGTTATGGCTGAAATCTTGGTAAGTACTTATCATTTGATTCACTGTATCATAAGGATCTCAAACCAGAATGGGACTGAGAGATAGTAACTGATAGCAGATATTTACATTGCACCTTAAAATTTGTGAGGCAAATCATACGAATTACAAGATACTGCGCCTCACAACGGCTCTGTCACTCACATACTAGAGGTATTATGATCCCCATTTCACAAATTAAAAAAACAGAGATTAAGTAACTTGTAGACAGGTGGCACAGTGTAGAGAGGGCTAGACTGAAGCCAGAAAGAATAGAGTATAAATCCTGCCTCAGACACTTACCTGAATAACCACTTAACCTATGTCTGCCTCAGTTTCCTCACACATAAAATGGGGAGAACAGCACCTGTCTCTCAGGATTGTTGTGAAGATAAAATGAAATAAAATTTTAAAAGAATTCTTAAAATCTTAAAGCACTATATAAATGCTAGATATTATTCATAATATTGCTACTGGTAGTAGTAGTATTTATGTACTAATAGTAGTATTCGTACTAGTAGAAGTATTTATTCATGATCATACAGTTAATATTAGAGGTAGACTGTCAACTGAGTTCTCACTCATTTATTCAATTACCTCACTTTAAAAATGAGGAAACTAGGGCCTAGTGAGAGAAATGATTATTATTAACAAATGATTTCAGGAGATCCAGTTTTCCTCCATTTTCTAAAATCCTTTTAAGGCTCAGCATCAGAAGGGCAGGACAGATGATGGTAAATGGGATTAACATTCTCCTCAATCTAGGTATTGTTATCCCACCCAACCTTAAAATGGCAGTCTCCTACTGTTCTACTAAGGCTAAGGTTTGGGAGAGATATTCTTTGTCTAGATCAGTGGTTCTCAACCTTCCTAATGCTGTGACCCTTTAATACTCGTATATGGGTATATCTGCATGTGGGCAGACCCACCTAGAGACAGATAGAGGAGCCTTGTCTCAGTCCCTAAGACCATCAGAAATACGTGTTTTACCATGGTCTTAGTGAAAGGGTCGTTCGACCCCTAAAGGCGTAGCGACCCACAGGTTGAGAACCAATGGTCTAGATTTCCCAGAGGCTGGGGTGATTTGGAAATAAATGACTTGATCATGCTTTCTCACCAGTTGTATCAGTTGATTACCACTTTCAGGAGCACCCACTAATCCAAATGCATATAAACTGAGAGCCCATCACCACACCTTTGGTCTGAAAAAACTGGCCAAATGAACATCCCTTTTATTAATAATATGCTAACATTATTTAAAAAACTGATGAATTACCCAGAAACTATGTCTTTAAAACTTTGTAAGCATAACTCCAAGGTAATGAGGAAGCAACATTTGGTTACATGATTACTGCATTGTAATATGACATTATTTTCCCCACAGACGTGGTTAAATGAGTAAGAAAGAATATATACTTTTATATTCAGTTATATTGTTTCTATAACAAATATACCATTCAATTAAGATAATTGAGAATCTTTATAAACAACCATCTTCAAATAAGACACATAAATTAAGAATAATACTGAAAAGAATAGAAATAGTACCTATACCCCCCCCATCATAAATTGTTCTTGATCATTGATTTACTTAAGGTTAGGTAGAAAAAGACCCATTTGCCATATCTCAGAAAGCCTCTCAAGCCCTTGATTTCATACTTCCAAAAATCATGGAATATTAGAGCTCTATATACCTGAGAGGAGACCTATTAAAAAGCACAGTCAACTATGCACCATAGTGCATACATAGTACATAGAGCCCTGGGACTGAAGTGTGGAAGATTCAAGCTTCTGGAGTTCAAATATGGTCTTACAAGCATATTAGCTGTGTGACCCTGGACAAGTCACTAAATGAATGCTGTTTGCCTCAGTTTTGCCTTCTGTAAAATGTGATGGAGAAGGAATGCTATCTTTGCCAAGAAAACTCCAGATGGAATCATGAAGAGTCTGACATGAATGAAACAAACAATAAAATTAAAAAGCTCCTAATGATCAGAAAAATTAAAATTATAGAGATGAAGTGACTTCACCATATTCATACATCTCATCACATGCTGCTCAATCAACTTGTTTGGGCTTCAGAAGTTATGGCTTCAATTATGTTTCTTACAGAATAGAGCAAGATCTGTCTTGCGCTACAGAAGCAGTTGGTCCAGGATAATGGGGCACCATTAATGATGGACCAAGGTGAAATTCATCTGTAATATAGAAGTTATGGCTTCAATTATGTTTCTTACAGAATAGTGCAAGATCTGTCTTGCGCTGCAGAAGCAGTTGGTCCAGGATAATGGGGCACCATTAATGATAGACCAAGTTGTGAAATTCATCTGTAATATAGAATGATGCTATGATCAACTATCTGCTGGCTATGTAGAAATGTCCAAAGTAAGGTCCCCATTAACTGTTGTTGCAAAAGCTGTAGCAAAATCTCCATGACCTAGATATTTTTGTCCCACAGAATGCTGGGGCAGTGCCACTGGTTTGGCACATGCAGAGTTTTACACACCAGTTGGAGGAGGTTGCCTTTTCATTTTATTTTGATATCTTCAGTAGGAAGGAGATGGAAGAAAGATAAGGCATAACCCATAAGGGGGGTTCTTTTCTCTGGCTACAGTACTTTAAATATATTCTTTCATTTATGTTTATATTTTATCCCACAAGGTGAATTTTAGCAGGGCTAATTTTGTCTAATGGGCTTATTACCTATTTGTAAAATGAAAATGAATGAATGAATGAATGGATGGATGGATGGATGGTACAATTTAAAGGATACTGAGATGGCTTCTCCAGCCCCCAAATTTACTTATCTTCAATAATTTTTATAAGTTTCTGAAATTCCTCACTTTATAACAAGACTTGTAATGATGCCAAGCAGATATTTAATTAAATTTTAAAAGAATAAGGCGGATCAATTAATCACAGAAGGCTAGATACTTTGATTCAATCAAAAGTGTGTACTGATTATGAACAAGTTCTTAATTGAGAGAATTAGTGTTTTAATGCTGGATGAAAGCAGATGGTGCCACTTAGAAAATGTCTCATCATTGGCTAACAGAATGAAATGTATAAAAGTATTTTCAATCTTATACTGACCTCAGTAAAATGATGAAATAGATTAGTGGTAGAAGCCTTCCAATTCCTTTTCGGGATAGGGAAATGGGGGTGGGGAGAGAGAGAGAGAGAGAGAGAGAGAGAGAGAGAGAGAGAGAGAGAGAGAGAGTTAGGGAGGGAAGAATAAGAAGGGAAAGAGTAAATAAAGGCAAGAGATAGGTAAAAATTATTTTATTAAGGGGATTTGTTCTAATAAGTTTGGATTCAGTCAAAGGATCACACTTGAAGATCGAGGGCTACATGTGGCCTTGAGGCCTCAGATTCCCTGTTACGATATCCATATGGGTTTCTAAGCAATAGTCAGGACTATGCTGGTTCAAAAAATATCACTAGTACACGCTTATAGTAACGATGAAATATTTACCTCTCTCATTCATTCCTGAAGTTAACTAATCGGTTTGATATGACAGAAAACATTGTGTAATAAAAAAAACAAAATAAAAAAAGATATTTCCACACTAAAAATATCACCTTAAATTCAAGGCTGTGCTATTTCCCAGGCCAATAAAGACAGTAGGCTCTCAATAAATATTTGTTAAATCGAATTGAACTCGATTCCATTATGGGAAACTATGTTTTGGAAGATCAGCACAGCATGCATTATCAAGTGTAAAATGCTATGATCACAAGAATCAAAATTAAAGATCTAAAATTAGGGCAATTCTTTCCCTCAAATTTGCTATAGGAGGAAAGGATAAATAAAATCAATTCAGATCTAAAATATCTATTATTTTGCTCCTTCTGACTAAGTATTAACATTTCCATGCCACTACAGAGTTTAATCACATAATAACTTTTTCCTCCCAATTTTCCTCTCAGATAGACCGACTGTCCCTGGATAAAACACTTTATTTTTTTTGAATCTTTGTATTTAATTTACTCTCCTTTTTTATGCATGTTGACTTCACAAGCATGACTGAGTGATAACTTCTTCAAAAAAGAGTATCAAAAGATTAAACTGGATTCAACAGAATCAGTTGCCCTTTTTATAGTCTACTGAAAAATGAAGGCCTCCTCTCCTTGTCCCCACCATAGAGGACTGCCCTCTTCCTGTGGTGGAAGAGAATAAAACTTCCTGTTCTTTCCTCAAGATACCTCTGACTTTTGATTTTTCTTTGGTAGGGGATTTTGTGGTCTCCAGGCAGGTGCCTTCTCTGGTGGTCTCTTGACTTAAACTGGGAGTTCTGGCTCCACATGGGTGTAAAGTCCCAGAGAGAGGAACTTTTGGGAGGAATAGGAACATACAGAGAAGAACCAGGAAACTCCAGCAGGATGGTGGAAAGGACAGTCATGCACACATAGCTCTTAGGTAAGATACCTCGTGGGTCCCTGAGTCTTAATTTGTTAGGTTTTTCTTTAACCTAGAGGGACCAATGCTCTCAGCTAAAAGTACCAGTACAAGGTACTTTTGGGTATAAGCACACCATCTGGTAGACTTCACGGGTGACTGAAAGAAGTAGGTGTTTCCTCTGTAATTAGTTGGTTCTTCTGATCTACAGGAGTCAGCAATGATCCCCAACCAAACTAAATACAAGCATAAGAGAAAAGATGAAAGGAAGAAAAATTTGGAAAGAATTCTGAGTTTTTGACAAGTCTGAATTAGAACTACCTTCTGGGTGCACTCTAATGTTCTATGTCTGGTCTGTGTCTGTGTGTCTGGAATGTTTCTAGTCTGTGTTGGAAACAGTAAGGGGAAAAAAAAAAACACAAAGAAGCTTTTGGAGGCTGACTTGGGGAAAAGAACATCCCTGGGACCTGCTTCTTTCCCTACCCCTGCCCTACATTCCTCCACCCAGAGATGAAACTGTAGAGGGCCAGGGAGTAACAGAGGTTTGGGCCAAGCCACAAGGAAAGGCTTATGGCCTCAGGAGCCACAAGGAAAGGCTTATGGCCTCAGGCAAGCGCCTCATCAAATGTAAAGATTCAATGAGAGTTTAAGGTGGTTGGTTCCCAGAGCCTGTAGCTCATCAGTTTAGAGTTACAACTTATTTCCTGTGTAAAGTCATTTGGAAATGCATTCGCCTAAAATTGTTAATGGGAAGTTTTAAATACATAAATGTTTGGGGCATTGTATATTTCTAAATTATCTAATTTGGTAAAATTATGAGCTCTGTTAAAAATAAATTTATAGTTATGTATGTTAATTGTGATGTATATGAAATTTATAATGTTTTGGGAATTTATATTATTTAAGAATATTTCAATTTTAAGGAATGGGGAACTAAAAATACATATAAATTTGTGGATATTTCCTTTTTGAGGGCCAAGGGTATTAGAACTATCAAAATTAACAACTATCAAAAAGGTACATATGGTTAATTTGACATTAAAAAATGAAAAGATGCATTTTAACTTTGAGGAATTCTCAATTCCATCTCAAAAATGAAAGGACATTTATTCTAGTGTAATATCTATTTCCCTGTATCTTATAAGATAAACTTTTCACATAATAAGACACAATGAGGTAGGGGGTAGGAAAGAGGTTAAAGGGAAAGAATAGAGAGAAAAGTCAGAGAGTTTCAGTAGATTCACAACTCCCTTTAATGGAAGCCAAATGCCTTTTTGATAAAGCAAAGATATTTTGAAAAAGAACTTTAAGGGCAAAAGTAGGACAAGAACAACAAATAACTCTTTCAGAATGAGACATTTTTCCAGCCTAAGACAACTTAGGAGATCAGCAAGAGAGATCTGTTAACACCAAGGTGCAAGGAAGCCCAGAGCTTGACAATAGCACCAGCCATGGACCTTGGAAATAACTTGATACTGCTGGAACCAACCAGAGCAACTTTTGGAGCTCTCAACCCAGAGGTGGTAAAGGGGTCAGACAACTGGTCTGAAGCAAATTGTACGGGCCCCTTTGCTGGCACTAAGTACAACCGGTACTGAATGAAAATTCTATTGTCCATATGGAGTTCCAGGTCACAGTTCTAGGGCTGGGAACCACAGTTCCTGTGGTCTGTCACAAAGGACCAAGGGATCTGGTCACAGTTTCAAAGCAGAAAGGAGTGCTAGCACTTGCAGCTGCAAGGGACCTTACTAGGAAAGGATCAGAGCACAGCAGGAAAGCATGACCAAACCTGTTCTTGGATCACATCACCTTAGAAACAACAAAAACACCCTGAACTAACTATGAAAGCAGTAGTATAAAAAAGTCTAAAGCTTGGGACAGGTGAGCAGAGCCTCATAAAGTTTTAAGACAAAAAAAAAAGCAGGAAAAATGAGCAAACAACAACCAAAAAAAAAAAATTGGCCATAAAAAGCTATCATGGTAGCAGGGAAGACCAAGACACAACTAAAAAAAGACAATAATGTGACAAGCAAAATGTCAAAGAAAAATGCAAATTGGTCCCATGCACAACAAGAATTGCTGTAAGCATTAAAGAAGAGACAAGCATGGTAGAGAAAAAAATGGGAATACAAATGAAGAGTGATGTAAGAAAATTATGAAAAGAGAATTAATTAACACCTTGGTAAAAGAGGCATAAAAGTACTAAAATAATAATAACATCATAAAAAACAGAATTGGTCTAATTCTAAACGAAGCACAGAAATTCAATGAGAAATAAAGTCCTTAAAAAACAGAAGAGGCCACATGGAAAAGCACACTGATGAAAATAATTACTTCAAAATCAAATTGTATAGGGGAAAGCTAAAGACTCCATGAGTCATCACAAAACGATGAAAGAAAAGTCAAACGAGGAAAATAATGGAAGAAAATGTCAAAAAGGTCATCAGAAAAATAAAAACTGGCCTGGAAAACAGATGAAGTAGAGATCATTTAAGAATTATTGGACTACCTGAAAGCAATGACTTTTAAAAGAGCCTAGAAATCTTATTTTAAGAAATTATCAAGGAGTCATTCCACTATTGATAAACCATGAAAGATAAATATGATAATTACTGATTACAGAAATGCAAATGAAGACAACTCCAAGGTACCTCCTTATACCTATTAGAAATGACAAATGCTAAAGGGGATGAGGGAAAACAGGTAGACTAATAAACTACTGATGGCATGATAAACTGGTCCAATGATTCTGGAGAAAAATTTGGAACTATTCTCAAAGGAATATAAAATTGTGCACATTCTTAACCCAGAAATACCATTACTAGGACTCTATCCCAAGGAGACCACAGAAAAGAAAAAAATTGTGTATATGGACAAAAATAAATATCAACTCTTTGGGGTTAGGAAATAATTGAAAATTGAGGGGATGCTCATCAACTAGGGAATGACTAAACAAGTTATAGCATATGATTGTGATGGCAGTATTACTGCACCATAAGAAATTATGAGGAGAGCGGTTTCAGAAAAAAACAAAAAAACAGTCCATGACAATACCTGTATTAATTGATGCAAAGTGAATAGATAAGAACTGGGACATTATTGTGCTCAATAATAGTAATATAATAATGATAACCAGCTTTGAAAGATAATTCCAAAGAAGTCACAGTAAGAAAAACATGTTATCCACCCATAGAAAGAGAATTGATGAACTCTGAGTACAAAATGAAGTATAATTTTCTCACTTTATTTTTCTTTGGAACCAAAAATTAAAAGGAATAGAATGCTAAATAATAATAATAATAATAATAATTGGGGAGGGGAAGAAGTACTCTGTAGGATCAGCTAGGTGTCACAGTGAGTAGAACATGGGCCCTGAAGTCAGGAAAACCTGAATTCAAATCTGCCCACAGAGACGTACACTTATTAGCTATGTGACCTTGGGCATGTCACTTAACCCCAACTGCCCTGCCTTCCCCCCTCCAAAAAAATAAAAGAATTTTTTTAAAAGTGCTCTGTACATGTGATCAAAGTAGCAACAAAGCATAAAACTCTGGGATGGACTTTTGGCCAAAGAGGGACCATCATGAGAGGAAGAAAGGAGAAAGGGACAAGAAGGAGTTTCCTGAAGCAGGAAGTAATGAATCTCTATACAAAACTATAGGCACTACTTATTTCTTTTGAGTTTATTAAGGAAGAAATTTAAAAGCTTGTCCCTGCTCTTCATGTTAAAACCTTAAAACCAAGCAGATAATTTGATAAAAAGTAAGGTTGAATCCTCTTCCATATGACAGCCCTCCAAATTATAGCCTCATAGATTCAAAGGTGAATGGGACATCAGGGTCCATCTAGTCCAATCCCATCATTTTGCAGATGAGAACACTGAAATCCTCATAGTTTTAAGTGATTTCCCCAAGGTTCCACAGGCAGTTAGCATCAGAGCAAAGATTTAAATCCATATCCCAGGATTCAAAAGCCAATGTTCTTTCTATTCTATCATAAATAAAAAGTCATCATGTCCCATGAAATTTTCTCTTCTTATGTCCAAACAAGTTCTTTTAAGTGATTCTCATATAACATTCCCAATGACATTTGCCCTCCTCTACATGCACAGTAATATCATTCCTAAAATATGAATGCCATTCACTCAGAAACAGAAGACAGTATTTCGGATGTTATATGAACAGAGTAGAACACATAAGAAATGTCAGGGGCACTTGGACTCACTAAGAGTCTGCAAAAATCCCTTTAAAAAATAGATTTGTTCTTTTAAATTCTGGATATGTTTAAACAGGAACTGTTTATTAGCCATGCTTTCCCTTCCCTGAACTTCTGAAAGTTGATTTTTTTTTTAAACCCGATTTTGGAACCATCAGCTAAATGAGCCAAAGGCAACAATGTCTAATGTATAATTCTATCCCAAAAATCTACTCTTAAGAAGTACTTTGTAAACAACAAAACATTCTACTCATCAAAGATATGTTATTCCATTGTTAGGAGTAATGAATGGAAGTATCAATTGACTGCAATTTTGGAGTAATTAGTACTTTCAGTCCTCATAAAAAATACAAATTATTGCCACATGCAAAGACAAAAATATCTTTCATTAAAAGCTTAAAATCGTCAAGTATCTGTCTGAAGCTAAACTTATTTAAGCCTCAGTTTGTGTCCATGGCTGAAAATTTGTGTAACTAAACAGTTTTATTTCTACTAATACCAAATCAGATTTTTAAAAATGAATTAAAATCAATTAAATTAAAAATCCAAAAAGTCATTACTAATAGCTATTTTTTTTTCCTTCTCATTGAGTTACAGCTACTCTTGAATTCTTTGACAGCTCCCTTTGGGGAGCACATTCTGGTATTTTAAGCACAGAGACATAGTTTCCCCAGGTCTAGATCTAAAACTCATTTCTCCACAGTCTGTAGAAACCTCAAACAAAAGAAAAATGTTCCCACAGTCACTTAGGAAGGTTTCTGAAATGCTAATTCATAACTATTGACAGCTATGAATCATTAACAGTCTTGAATGTCACACATATCCAAGGTAATTGAGCATCCTTCAATGTAATCTGCTTTACAATATAGATATGTAAAAAGAAAATGAAGCAACTCATGAAGGAAAAAAAAAAACGTTTGCTAAGAAACCTGAATATGAAATTCATCTCAAGGGATACCATAAGTTCTTTTTTAAAATGCCTTTTAGCTTTATGCAAATATACCACATAATGAGAGGTACATATAATCAACTGTTTCTACTGTCATAAAAATGTAGCTTCAATGCCAATTCAGATCCCGAAATCTTGAGACAGAAATTTCTGTTGTAGTCACTAATACTCACCCATAAATGCATACGCATATGTCAGTGTTGCATTCTTACAACTACAGGCAGAAATGATCATATCTCATATTATTTGCTCCATGGGTCAAAGGAAATTCTTTTTTTTTTTTAAAGAGGATCATAGATTTGAAGTTCTAAAGGACTCTCAGAGATCATTTAGTCTAGCAGTGTGAAACAAAGAAAAAATGGGTGTCTACTATATCATATACCCCCATAAGTGACACATTGATTTAGAAAACCACATGTTAATATGAGCTGTGTTTTACTGAATTTTTATTACATAGCTAAATAGTTTTATTTGCATTTTAAGCTAATTTGGCCCATATGGGGAAGTGCTGTAGGCCACATGCACCCAGTGACCTATTTATTTGACATATCAGACCTAAATTCCCTTTCTATACCATTTTACAGATAAGAAATCATGTCGCCATGACTTCCCAAAGTCATACAGTTAGCAAAGTGACCAAAACTTAAACCCAAGTCTTTTAATAGAATAATAAATGTCTACAGTAGGACTTACTAAACAATACTCAAAAAGCTGAAAATAATGCATTTCAATTGTCAGAGTACTTCGAGCAGAAACTGACCCGTACCATGGGATGCGTTAGACAGAATTCTTATACAGGAACATATCTGACCAGATGACCAGACTATGCCCCTTTCAACTCTGGTACAATGCAGTACATCATCATCATCATCATCGTCATCGTCATCGTCATCATCATCATCATCATCATCATCATCATCATCATCGCTATAGAAACAATAACTTCCTGTTATTTGAAAACAGTCATGGGAGGACTCCAATGTTCATTTATTCAAAATGTAATGACTTTTTCCCCCTGGGCATAAAGTCCTGTCAAGTGATCTAGTATTATAGACCTAGAGTTCCCCAAACCCTCAGAGGCCAAATAACACACCTCTAGAATTTTACATATGAGTAAACTGAAGTTAAGTGACTTATACAAGTCCACCGAGGCATCAGCATCTGAGGCACAACTTGAATTCAAATCATCTATTACCAGCATACATACCATAATGTGTCTTTTGATAGTTTAATAGGTCATGGTACCAGGGGGCGGAGCCAAGATGGCAGCGTAGAAGCAGCAAGGTCCTGCAGCTCCCACACCGCCAGTGGGATTGTAATTTTAGGTTTGGGGCAGGGACAAGACGGGAGAAAATTTGTAATTCAAAAATGTAATGAAAATGAATGATGTAAACAAGAAAACAAATTTAAAAAATATTTTTAAAAAATAGGTCATGGTACCTCCATTTGTAGAGAAGCAGTGTGGTACAGTTATAGGGCTCAAAACTGGGGATCAAGATCCCTGGGTTCAACTTCCATCTCTACCATTAATCATCTATGTACTTTGGGACAAATTTCTTAATCTCTCTAGATCTCAATTACTGTAAAATGGTACTTTGGCTACCGAGGTTCTGAATATATTTAAGTATGTAAGAGAAGTAAGTGAATATATTTCAAAGTGCATTTCCAAATTATGCAGTGATATATAAATGCAAAGCATTGTCATTAATAAAAAGAACAGTTAGTGGACAATTCATCCAATCCCTCTGGAACTGAGATTTTTTTCCTCTCGCCTTTAAACAATAAGAATATGGAACAAAGACAAATCTCTTAAGGATCCTTTTAGCTTTAAATCCAATAACTCAATGAGGGTGGGAAATGGAGGAAAAAATTGTTGGATTTGGAGACTCAGGTTTGAATTCCAGCCCTCCTACTTGCTACCCGCGTGATCTTGGGAACTTAAAGCACTCTGAATCTCAGTTTCCACGTCTGTAAAATCAGGAGGTTCCACTACATGAACTTTAAGATTCCTTTCAGGCCACTAAGCTATGATTTTATGATTCTATGACCCCCTGACCTTATGACACTTTCGAAAGCATACTGAAACAAGAGATTAGTGTTCTACCTAAAATGAAAATAGCTGTATAATACTGGAGGCCACAAGGTAAGGACTATTTGTACCTACTTACGTCTTATGTTCTTTCTGTAGGAGTACCAACAACAAGGTCTAGCATTTAGTAAATGTTAAATCATCATGATAAAGAACTGTGGGGGTAGAAAATATACTGAAGCAGGAGAACAGTCCTACTGGCATGCAACCAGTAACCCATTATTTCTATTTCTTCTCATCTGTCATCTCATGAAATACTTATTCTACTCCAGCTTAGCATTGGAAATTCATGGCATTTCCTGAGTAGTTTAATGATGCCTTATTTCCTCCTCTCCAAAAAGAAACTGTGATGGTTTCTAGAGGTAATAAGGTAACACCTACTAAATATGTGCCCCAGAGAAGCGATAAATAAAGAGTGCCTTGGTGTAGTTACCCGGGTAGGAAGATTTCAGTCTGACAACTTGTTAGTATTATAGTCCAAGGAAGTTGAAAAGATTCAACATACATGCTATGTCTATATAGACTGGAGAAGTATTATGAGCATTTATCCTGAAGAAGTATATAAGCCTCTTTTTGAATGCATTTAATAGTTAGAAGGCCTACTGGTCTGTTCTCTTAAATTCAATATTTAATTTCACAGTATCTAAAAAAGCAAATGCTACTGAATCAAAAAGTCAAACATATTCTTTTGAAATCAATGGTCTTATATCAAAGCTCTGGAAACATCTGCTAGACCCTCTCTCAGGATGCCGCAAGGCTAATCTTCCTAAAAGCTATTTTATTAAGTTTCTGAAGAAAACAATTTGATTCCTTACTGTCTGCATTAAGGTCAAAGTCCCCCTTTTACTCTCTTGCCACAAAAGTCCTAAGCACTTTCAAATGTTTCAACATTAGAAAATGAGATGATTTCTGCAGTGGTCATTTATTCCATTATTCAAGGCCCTCCATAATTTGTCCTCACACTAACATGGGCTATATGATTGTTATGATCCCGTGATCTTAACCTTATGCTCCAGTTCTCCCCAAAATGTAACATTACCACTGCTCTATCTCTGTATCCTGTATATATATAAAACTCTTTTCACCTCCATAATAGTTTGTTAGTGCTATCATCCATTTAATGCTACTCAGCTAATGCTCTTTCTCCAAAGTTTTCTCTGACTATTCATTCCACAATGATCAAATATTTCTCAGAACTACTATTGTATACATGCTTAATAACATCTATTTTAGCAATTTCCCTTTTATTGTTTTATATCTCCCTTTATAGATTATAAACTCCCAATGACAAGAGCACTCTGTCCAGAGTATTGGTACTGTCTCATTCAGGTCTTACATCTACCCTTACCAGGTTATATACAGAAGAGGTATTCAATAAGTACTTATTAGTTTATAAAGTACATAATGTCCTTAATATGCTCGTGTTGACTATTATTAAAAAATAGAAAATAACATAACCCTATTTTCAATCCCTTCCATAAGCTGCATTTCACACTGGTAGAGAGAAATGATGAATCAAGGAATGGAACTGGCCTGAGAGCTTGAAAGAGGACATGTTCTGTATTCCTACTTCAAGAGAAGATACAAGATTGTGGACTCTCTTCTGGGAGAGATCAATGGAGAAAGAGAATGGAAGGTAGACATGGAGAAACTCAGCTTCTTAATATGTCCTTAATTCCCAGCTTGTGTCCCTAGAGCCTTCTGAAAATTTCCCCTTAGGGCTAATCACTGCCTCTCTATCAGTTGAGCTGGGATAACTCATTCCTAATGGAACTCTGTTTTCTGTCAGTAACTACACTAGGTATTGGGAATACAGACAATAAAAAATTCTGATTTCAAGGAGACATATTCCAATGATAAAAGATAGCCTATATCAAAATGGCGTGGGAGGGAGAATACAGAAAAATACCAATAGGAAATATGAGCAGAGATGATTGTCACATATAAAGATTAAGGAAGGTTTCATAGAGGAGGTAGCACTTAATATGGGCCTTAAAGGATCATATACTAGTATTGTAAGGGATCATCCAGTACAAGGTGATCTAATTCAATCTTCTCTTTATAAAGAGAAGGAAACTGAGGAACAGAAGGCTAAATGTCAATACACAAGGTGACACAGTTAGTAAATGGCAGAGAAAGGATACGAACTCAGATCCTCCAACAACTGGGGTTCTTTCAATGGTACTTTGCAAAAAGGCCTTGCCTTTTGTGTTTGTAAAACTTTGCCTCGTAAAACTTTGCATCATCATCATCATTATTATTAATGTAAATAAGTTACCCTTAACTCAAAATAAAATAATACTCAGTCTAAATGAAAAGAACTTTGGTTTCAGAAAATCCTTGGGCTCCTCATTCTCTTCTCATCTTCCCATCTGCTCTTTAGAGGCTGCTTTACTCAGTATTCTCTAGTTTGAAAAGGGGATAGTGGGAGCAGGGGGAAAATCTGTTTGAAAGGGGGATGGTTTACCCTCTCATTTATAAAAGGGCACTTAGTCAGCTTAGGTCAAAGATAATGGCCTGTGGGAACTAGGTGTAATGGTGCATGGGGTTGTAATTACCATCATAATCACTGTTATTATTAGGAATAATAAAACCTACAAAATGCCCATGGTGGGCAGAATATCACACATTATCTGTGTCTAAAACATAGCTTTCGCCCTCCATAAACAACCACCATTAGAAATCAAATTAGATAAACAAATTACACGTGTTTTTATGAAATAGTGTGTTATGTTGTTTAGGTACTTACAGTTTTATTTAGTTTTTTAAAGTATTTTAGAAAAGGATAAACATGACAAAAGTGATAGGAGCTAGCCTGGACAGTTTTGTAAAATGTCAACATAAACGGCAATCTTTTTCTTTTGTTCCATTTGATATATATGAATATAAAATGGTTTAACCACTGACCTGCTTTGCTCCCTCCTCAGCAAATAGGGGCTGCTAAGACCACCCACTCATTTAGAAGAGGGAACAAATGAGACAAGTCTGAAAAAGATCTTCAACTTTCTTCCAAGTTGCTGCCTGCCTCACCCCCACCTTCTGCTATTTTCTCTCATTGTGAATGCATGATTAATAACTGTGTGTTTGTAAAACTTTGCCTCGTAAGCAAAGCTGAGGGCTTTCCATCCAAAGGAGGCTGAGGTATAGAGTTAATGAGAAGTGAGACTGTGGGGGAATGAGTAGGAACATGCCAATGTTAATGTAATTGAGCATGAATATCAAACACTGACAGGGGAACACTCTTCCTCTGCTGATGGAAAGCCAGATCAGCTGGTTAGCAGATGGAATATATGTAGAACAGACTTCACAGCTATCCCCAGAACTGCCACATCACAGCAATCGAGCCTTCACAACAACAGTTCCTCTGGTTTCCCAAATGCAATCTTTTCCCTTCTCTTCCATTTAAAAATAAACAACCATCCTTTCTTTTCTTTCCTCTACCTTCTTCCATCTTTAATCATATTTCTCCTTTACCCCTTCCCCTTTCCACCACTCTAAGGAAAGAATAAGACTTTGTTTCCATGACACGTATTTCTTTTGAACAGAGCAAGATCACTACAACCAATTCTATGCATGGTGAAAAGAAGAAATGCATTTCCAGAGAAACAGAGGTGAGGTGAGGCTGAAATGATAACTATGACACTAGGGAAACACTGAATGCTAAATATATAAATACTCTTTTATGCTGTTCCTTATATTTCTTGCTGCACCATGGACAGAGTAACACTGAGGCCAGGGATCAAGGGGAATCGTGCAAAGCATTATGGATGAAATGAACTCTTCAGGGAATTGTGATTAATGATTACTTTCCAGTCCCAGTACAGAGATACTCTGGGGTCTCAGATTCATATGAATATCAAAGTCTAAGCTCTATAATCAAGGATCAAGATTCCTAGGAAAAAAGGCAATTTTTGCTCTAAATCATTTAGGAAATGAATACTTATAATACGCAAAATGAAATGTGGCTTAGGTAGCACCAGCCCATGAGAAGGAAGAGAAAAAAAGGGGAGGAAGATACAGTAGGTACAGGGAAAATAATGTTAGATGTGGATTCAGAGGTTCTGAGTTCAAATCCAGTCTCTGTAAATTACTACCTGGGTGAGTCTGGACAGTCCATCACTCAAATTTATTTAGCAGGATGATAACAGAAGAGTATGGGTGACAAATTTAACACACCATTTTGCCTGAGTTCCTAGCAAAGGAGATGAGGCTCATAAGAAGGGTGTCATGTTGCCTAGATAGCAATGAGAAAGGGGAATGAGGAAAAGGGGACTACTCTAGGCAGAGTATATTGATTAAATGCTTACTATTTTATTAAACATCTATTATGTACCAGATAAGGGGCTTCACAAAGGCGATATAAAGGAACATGCAGTCCCTGGCCTCAAAAAACTCCCATTGTAATAGGAGAGACAACATTTAAATAACTAAATAGAGAGAGTCAGGGAGAGAAAATCTCAAAGCAGAAGGGAAAGACCTCCTGAAGAAGGTCAAACTCCAAGTAAGTCTTGAAGGAGGTCAGGGAAGTTAAAAAATAAGGGTGGAGAGGGAAAGTGTTTAAGGCATGGGATCAACCAATTCACTTCACAGTCACAGAGACTGGAGAGAGACTGTTTGTCTGAGGAAAGGCAAGTGGACCAGTTGTGGGGAGGGCAAAGTAAAAACCAAAACTAGAAAAATTAGGAAGGGGAAAGGTTGTGAGGGGTTTTTAATGCTAATGAGGGGCCTTTCTATTTGATCCTGGAGTTCATAGAGAGTCAATGGAGTTCATCAGGTAGTAGGGTCCATTCAGTCTGGTACTAAAATGAGTAGAACTCAGCGGCAGGTATACTAATTATTCTAATAGTTAATTCTAATAATCAATACTAATTAGAGGTGATGTGGGCCTGAACTACAATCACGGCTATTTGTAAGTGCAGAGAATGAAATAAATACAAGA
This sequence comes from Pseudocheirus occidentalis, assembly GCA_028646575.1. Classification (NCBI taxonomy): domain Eukaryota; kingdom Metazoa; phylum Chordata; class Mammalia; order Diprotodontia; family Pseudocheiridae; genus Pseudocheirus; species Pseudocheirus occidentalis. The sequence goes on from CM053597.1 coordinate 79,501,176, forward strand.
AATGTTATAAAAATACAACTACAAAAGTTAGGAAAAGATCGGCTATGTGGGGCTATAGCAGCAACCACACTGGCATGCCCAGGATGGCTGCTAGCACAGGTTCATTGATTTGCTTTACTAGGAAATATAGCTGGCTAAGGGGTCAACAATCCTTTTTAATTATATTCACTAATTGAGGGGAAAAGTCGGCACCCTGAACTTTAGAGAAGATACAAGCAGAAAATACAAGCAGAGAAATAAATACCAACAGACAGGGCTCTGACTGCCTAAATTGACTATATACTTTACATACATCTCTGGATAGAGAGAGCCTTTACATCTAAACAGTTAAGGAGCTCTCAACATATGGTCACTAAGAATCTCGACCAGGAAATCACAATATCCTTCTCATAAGTGAGCCCCCAAAGCAAAACACCAAGTCAGAGCAAATATACACTTCTGAAAGCCAGAAGGCATCACAACTCTGGAGATTCAGCGCCTAATTAGAAATTAGCTCCTTCCCACAAGCAAGCCTTCTATAAGCAAGCGTCCCTTAATGGCTCCCTGTGAAGCTTATCAATGGTCAAGGTAGATCTTATATCCCATTAACATTACAAGGGCTGGAAGGATTTAAACTGAGGAGTCAAGGTCCCCGGAGACTGAAAATTTGGGTGACTGGGAAGACGGTAGTAGCAATAGAGTAAGGAATAGAAAAGGTTTTGGGAAAACCGAGTTCTGTTTTATATATGCTGAATTTTGGTGGCCTACTGACAACTCATTTGACCTTGCTAGTCCTTGGGTTTCCTCATCTACAAAATGAAGAAACAGGATTACATGACTCCTACGGTAGGTTTCCAGCTGCTGTAAACTGTAGTTCTTTGATAAATGGTTGAAGTCATCTTTTGCCTTCACCATATGACCATCTTTTCTTCCTATCACAGATTTCCTTGATGACATTTTTTTTAAACTAATTTTTCTGTTCAAAGTTCTTCATTGGTGACATTGTGTAGCCTGCTCATACCCAACAGGGCCCACTCTACTTCTGTGATCTAGGTATCTTGGTTATACAACAACAAAAACATTTACCAATGAGCCTCTTTTCAGTAGGAGCTTGGGGTCATTCAAGGATTTTTGTATTTTCATAAATACAATCCAACTCATTCTCTTTAATGCTTTTTTGTTCAGTTTTTCAGTCTCTCTCAGTTTATACATACATGTACATGTATAATGTATATGTATATAATGCATATATAGCTTGCTCTCTCTCTGTCTCTGTCTCTGTCTCTCTCTCTCTCTCTCTCTTCCATCTAACTGAATGTTATAAACTTATAATGCCTTTAGCCAAGACAGAAATGGCACAGAAGAAACAAAGATGGTAAAGGAATAAAGATCCATGCTAGTTTACAAAGAGATCTGTGGTAAACAATGATAGAACTATGAGAACACTGAAGAATGACATCACACTATATCAGAAATGGGCAAAGATACTAAAGGCAGATATCTAGAAAGGGAAATTGAGAGCTACCAACCTAAATGCAAAATTTCCCATCAACACAAAATCTTTGAGACTTATGGATGCGTGAATCAAGGACATCTTCAGGGAAAGGATTTATTGACAGAGTTTTTCACAAGCAGCTTTTCCAGTGAACAAACATCTTTATCATTTTGTAATTCATTGAAAGGTGTAGCGAATACAAGATCCCATTCACTTGATATCCAGCCTGTAGCTGCTGCTGCCGATTGGTTAATTTCTGTCCTGCTCCATCCTCCAAGTCATACTGCCTCTGTCTGAGTAATCTCAGCACTAAGCACCTTATTTGGCAAGTGCTTAATAAATGTATTTTCATTTATTCACTGTTTCTTTTTTTTACTGTTCTGTGATAATGAACAAAGACATTTGATCCAGTAAAGCAAAATATCAAATTAATGACTGTTAAAAACAACTAACAAATAAACATCTATTAAGTACCTATAATATATTAAATACTGTGCTAGGCGGTCAGAATATAAATACAAAAATGAACTTTCATGGAAGGGTGTGGGACACAACACATGTATACATGTATATATGCATGCATATACAGGTTAAGGAACAGGTAGGTGTCACAGGAGATGGACCTGAAGTCAGGAAGATTCATCTTCCTGAGTTCAAATCCAGCCTCAAACACATAATAGCTGTGTGATTCCAGGCAAGTCACTTAAACTTGTTTGACTCATCTGTAAAACAAGATGGAAAAGGAAATGAAAACCTATTCTACTATCTTTACCAAGAAAATCTTAAATGGGGTTGGAAAGAATTGGACAAAAATGAAAAAACTGAACAACAACATAAAATGAATGCAGGGAAAGAGAACACTAACAGTGGGGGTTATCAGGGAAAGTTGTGTGTAGAAGGTGATGCTTAAGCTGTGCCTTGACAGAAAATACTGGCTTTATGAGAGGAAGGTGAAGAGGTATAAGACTGGCAAGATGTGTGGTTGACAACATAGCTAGGAGAGAGGGTGTGCAGGAAAGAGAAGGCCATATATAAACAAAAGAGTTTCTATTTTATTTTTCAGGAAATAATGTGTAATTGGAATTTCATGAGTAGCACACCATCACAGGTACACATGGAAAATCACAATGGCAGCTATGTGGAAGATAGACTGAAGTGGGGAGAGATTTGAAGTACAGAGACCAATTAAGAGGGTGTGGCAATAATCTATGCATGATGAGATGAGGACCTGAACTCAACTGGTGGATGTGCAAACTAAGAGAAGAGATCAGATGTCAGAGACATGGTGGTGACAGAAACAGCAAAATTTGGCAGGATATGTAGACAGAAGAAGCAGGAAGAATGCAGAACAACAAGGTTACAAATTTAGGTAAATGGAAGAATAGAGGAATATTTGACAAAAATAGGTAAAGAAGACTGTGTTGGGGAAGAAACAACCAATTCTATTTACCTTTCCAAGAAGGAATTGGTCACCAACACATCAAAATTATTTAAGGTTCCTTTAAAAGTATTTGCAGTAGAAATAACCCTGTCCAATAGTTTTCTAATCACAAACATGAAGCAAGGCATAAAACTGAGAAAAATCAAACAAAAAATTGGTCAGATCAATCATTCCGTTAATTTTATGAATTAGATGATCAAAATAAACACACTAACAAGAAATAATGGATGAATAGAGACTCAGGAAGAGAATTAAAAATTGTATTAAGAACTATCATTCCCCAATGTCAAATATACCATTTCCCAACTAACTCTCAGAGGAAACAGACCACCCCCCCCACCAAAAAAATAAGACAGAGGAAAAAAGTATTCTATACTGAGCCCTTTAAAAGACAAAAAAAAGGTTTCCAATTTACCTTAACTTTGTAGTACTCTTTGACTTCGGGTCTAATAGAATCAAAATCTCCACTGATGTACTCAGGTAAGAAGCTGAAAGAAAGATGGTTCTTGTAAATAAACCAATTATGGCTGGTTCTTTGCTTAACTTTTAAGATGAGACTGTAAGCAATTGCTGTGCTTTTCAAGGTGGAAAGAAAGTATAACTCACCTGAAACTATTTTTGTCACTGATATAAGCCCTTACAATTTGTTCTGGGTTTTGATCTAATATAATTAACAGTACTTTGTATTCTAAAGCTGTCTCCATAAAGATGAAAATGATACAAATGCCTCATGAATTCAATCAAATAGCTAGTCAGTATTAGGTTGTACAAGAAAAAATTATTGCTTAATTTTAAAAACATTTTTTACAACAATAACGTCGGTAGAGTCCTCTCTAACATCTCCGTTTTCTGAAACCACAAACAGCATCAAGGCAACTCTATCTTGTAATAAACTGAGGTGGGAATGCCCAATTCAAAGACTATTGAAATTCTCATAAAGATGTTTATTTTGCTTATTTTGAACTTTACTTATTCCCATCCCCAATGATTTGTTTCAGCTGGACTATCTGATGTGACAGTATACACTGAAGAAAAATAACAAATAATAAAAATAAGCAATCTTCAGCTTTCCCTTTTCTTTTTTCATCCTTCTTTCTGTATCTGAAGAGATGGTGAAAAGAGAATATCAAGTCCTTGAAAATCAAATGTTTTTGTAATCCTTTGAGGTCTCATCAAAATTTTGGATCACTGCCACTGTTAAGTCTTCTGGTTTATTATTAGGATATAATTCCTTAGAGTTCTGTTATAATTCTTCACTTTGAAGACTAGTGAATTATTTCACATCAAGGAAAAACAACAACTTATAAACCCACATAAGTTGGGTTATCTCTGAGTTTCCAATGGGCAAATCCAGTGATCTACCTGCTCCTGAGACAATCCATTTCCCAGCATGGATATATCTTTACCAGAGATGAGTAGAATTCCGTCTTTCTCAATGGGATGCTGAGCTACTTTTCCCCTGGGAACAGTACTTTTTTTTTTTCTTTCTAGCGTATGTGTTTAAACCAATAATTTACAAATTTGTCAAAGACTGTATCTCTGCTTGGATATTGTGTTTCAAAATGGAGACTTTTGTAGAATTTTAAGGATGGGGGAGATTGCATGTTTCAACAAATTCAAAAATATGCTCTTTTTCCTTCATTCTTTCTACAAAATGCCTCAAGGGGTCACTCCACCATCAAATCTTTTCAGTTGTTTTCATATCCATAAGAAAATCTATCTAGTCAATTAATGGAAATTAGGAATCAGTTCGAGTTGACTGTTTGGATGATATGCTAAGTAATGTAAGGTGGAAATTTGGTTTATTTCCCATTTTGTCCATTATTGTAAATATGACCTGTGGAAAGACCATGGCATCTGATCTAAGATCTCCAGTCACATCATCATCTACTAGATGGAAGGCTATGATTTAGTCATTTAGATTCTCTGCGCCTTAGTTACCTCATCTGCAAAATAACAACAATAACTGCACTAAGAGCTTCATTCAACTACAAAAAAGAAAGGACTTCATAAACCATAAAAACAATGTATAAATATGAGTTTTTAACATTTCAACATTTCAATGGATTTGTGATTTTATTGATGTGGAATGCTGACTCCACTAGCACAGAATATAATTCAACCACCTCCTACATAACTCAACTCTCACCTTCTCCTCCTGTGTAATTTTTGTCCCTGCCTCACCATAAATCCTGTAGAGCAGCTCCGCTCAATGTTCTGGAAGTTTTCTGTTAGGTCAGGGTTTCTTAAACCCTTTTTGTATCCTGGAAACCTTTGGAAGTACAGGATAGCCTATGGACATCTTCTCAGATTTTTTTTTTCCCCCCAAAACAAGTTTTTATTGATATCTTTTGTTTTTTTTTTTTACATCATCATAGCTTTTTTCCCAGGAGTCTCCTCCTCTCCTCTCAGAGAACCATCTCATATAACAAATAACATTTTTTCCAAGGCAACACAATAAAAGAAAGAGAAGAAAATAATCAGCAGAACAGATCAATACATTGAAAAAGTTTGAAAACCTGGACAATGTGCAACATCTATGGAGTTTTTACCTCCAGGAAGGGGATAAAATAAAATAAAAGGTCTTGTCCTTGGGTTAGAACCCTAAAGACTTGCACTATACTTCGGAGGCATAACTGCAACATAAAACTTCACTTTTAAAGGCTAACAATGAAAATATGCAATGAATGCATGGGTAATGCTTTACAAATGTTGGATGTACAAGAAAAGCCACTGCAAAAACTTATGCCCAAAATATTTCTCATTTTATTTTCCCCATGAAGGTGTAAGGCTGCCACAAGTAAAAGGGGAAATGAGGTTACTAATAAAAATCACCTAAGTGCTTAAAGTCACACAAGTTAAATGCTCAAATATTCAGGACTGACTGTAATTATATTTGTTTATAGTATGTTAAATAATTGCAATGAAGCTCAGAGCTCACAAAAGCACTATTTTATTTTTATTTTTGCCCTTTTTTTTTGGAGGGGGGAAGGCAAAGCAATTGGGATTAAGTGACTTGCCCAAGGTCACATGGCTAGTAAGTGTTAAGTGTCTGAGGCCACATTTGAACTCAGGTCCTCCTGACTCCAGGGCTGGGGCTCTATTCACTGTGCCACCTAGCCACCCCCAAAGCACTATTCTAATAGCAAAAATAATGAGACAAACTTTTGAAAATTACAACTTTAAGTTGTACTGTGTTTGTGCCTTAAGTCCTCAAGAAATCCTTGGTAAACACACCGTATAACAACTACCACGTATATTCTCTAGTAATTTTCTAGTGCCCAAAACATAGTAAGATACTATGTCAATGCCCTTCCTCATGTGATAATTATTTATTAAAAATGAACAACAGTGGAATCAAAAGACCTGGTTTGTAATCCTGACTCTGTCACTTAACTATATCTCCATAGCTATGGTCAAATCACCTGAACTATTTTCTCAGTATTAAAATGAAGGTATAAGACTAGGTGTCAGCCCATGTCTCATTCAGCACTGGGAACTGTGATCCTATAATCATAAAATAATAGAGAATGCATTTTACTTGATATGCACTCAAATGTTTAATTGTCAAGACCTGTGTGATTCTTTCCTAAAGGACATACATATCATTCTAAAATTATCATTTCCACTTTCTCATACAAACATCCCCTTCTTCCACCCCTTCAAAAAAAAAAAAAAAAACAACACAGACCAAACCGAGAAGAGAGCTATGGAACAGAAGGGGGATTGCTCAGTTCCCCTGAAGACAGTTCACCCTTTTACATCTAACAGAAGATGTAAATTCTGGCTTCTTGTGCAAGCTGCCAGTCATTAATGTGATTTTTAGCTCCAGAGTCAATGCCTTACATTCTTTTTTTATACAACTTTCAAAAGATAACTAAATAAAAGGCAAAATAAAAAGCCATTTAATTTAGCTTTCAGAAGGTCAAGATGATCTAGTGCATTAGAAATTTGCTGAATACGTGAAATGTGATTAATCTCTGATTTCCTGCTGTTTGTTACAATATATCCCATTAAATACCCTATTTATATATTCCTATTATGCTAATGGAAGATAATACATATGAGAGTTCAAACCTGTGTCCATGGACCCCTTCATGGATAGGTTTCAAAGGATCCATGAATATGAGAAAATTCTATCTGTATTTTTATGATCCTCTAATATAAATTTTGCATTTCCTACATTTTTTACTTTTTAAAATAACAACAGTATGTTATTCTGACAAGGGATTTATAAAAGGTACCACTAGGTCAACAAATACCACAAAAGAAAATCAGAACCTTTTATATGGATTATGGAAAGAAGAGTTTGTTTCTGCTCTGAGGGATGATTGTGCTGAAATAGTGGTGTTCTGGTCCTGGTGTCATATATATGTAACGCATGCTGGGACGAAGAGGACTGAAAATGATTTCACCAGCTATATGCCAGCTTGCTAAAATATCAACCCAGGGTGGAGGAAAGAACTCCTAAATTGGACTTTATTAACTGTGTTGCTGGGCTACTGGAAAGAGCATGTAGTGAACTGAACATGAGAATCAGACAAACTGGATTCAAATCTCAGTACCTCTTCTTTCTCTTTTGCAACCCAGAGGAAATCACAACCTTTTTTTCTGGACCTCTAAAGCTTTATCCCCTAAATGAGAGAGACCTGTAAAAAAGTTCTACATCTAGATTGTGAACTTGCTTTTTAAAAAATATACTTTGAAAGATGTGTTCCAATGCAACTGGCTTTCTTATAATCCTTTGTAATTTACTTTATTAATTTAAAATATTATTCTGAGGAGATGTTCATAGACCTTCACAAAAGGCCAAATGGATCTATCACACAACAAAAGTTCAATAATTCCTGAAGGAAAGGACATTTAAAGACTCTCTCAGTTCTTAATCCTGTAAAATTTTCTAGCTCACAGGGAAAGAACTGTGGAAATTACAAAAGTACTGCATGAATATGTGTGATGATACTGCATGGAATGACATTCCATTTTTAGTGTGCCTTTAGAATTGCACTAGCCTCAAAGAAGCACAGGATCAGTGCTACTTCCTTCTACCAGTACTCCCCACATGGACCTGGACCATCAATTTCTAATTTCTCCAACTGTGCATTGATCAATATCCTCCCCAATCTGACTTTTTAACAGTCACACCAGTCATACTCCTAAGTAACTGATTCCTTCAACTGGTTGCTCTAACTGCAGCACTGGAATACATCCCACACTAACTTCTTTATATCTGTCTCACCCTACCCAGCCCCAGCTCTGGCCAGCAGTTCCTATTTGCTATGTCTTTGCAACCCTTAAGTCCACTGTGAATAAACTAATTTCACTATATCTCTAATTTACTTCTACTATTTATGTGTGCTGACTAATTCATTTGCATACCTGTTTACAATTCCTTAAACTGCAGTATTTTGGGGTGGCTAGGTGGCGCAGTGAATAGAGCACCGGCCCTGAAGTCAGGAGTACCTGAGTTCAAATACGGCCTCAGACACTTAACACAAAAAAAACTAGTAGTGTGACCTTGGGCAAGTCACTTAACCCCAACTGCCCTCCCAAAAAAAAAAAACTGCAGTATTTTTATCTTTGCTCATGTATATGGCTTCAAGCTAAGAGCCAAAGATAACAACTCTGAGAAGTAGGTAGTACAAATATAATAATCTTTATTCTATACTAGAGGAAACACCATCTCAGGGAGGTGAAGTAAGTTATCCCAGTCATGGCATTAGTAAGTAGGAAAGGCTCAGAATGGAAACCAGGGGTTCTGTCCAGTGTTCTTTTCACCAGAGGTGTCAAACTCATGACTTGTGTGCCCTACGACACCTGCAAAACTCCCAAGCACAGCCAGAACCACAATGTAATTGGGAAATCTTTCTCAAAAGAAATAAAAATGCAGCAGAACAGTATTAATTTGTGGTTTTCTAAGTCAATATGCAACCAGCAGGAAAGCACTTCAATCTGACTTTGATACAACTGTTTTTTCTTCCCCCACTTCTCCCTTTTCACTAACCCCCTTAAAGAAAAAAATGTTAATGAAAACTGGTATGGGGGGGGGGGGGGTTCGATCTTCCTGACCTTACCCAGCGTGTTGTTACTCCATTCATGGAATACCATATTGTCAATGGATTAAGCACAGACACAAAATTAGCTTTATCTCTAATGTAGATGAGAATCCCACAGTCACAGCCTCCCTAAGGAGCAGGGCTTAGAGGTGTACCCCACCATGCCTAAAGATTATCAATCAGGGTGGAGTTCATTTAGAGGCTGAGTTACAACATGGGTCTTTGACTCAGTCAAATGCTCTGTCCACTATGTCACAAAGAGAATAAGTGAACAAGATACTTATTCTCATTGATCTACCTCTAGAATAATTGGCCCATTTCCTATCATACAAAGCAAAAGGTGACTAATCTTTGTTACATCAGGCTCTTCAAAACAGAATCTGCTGCTCCTGTGTTGAGTCATTCCACTATTTATCTGACAAAAACTTAACATATCAACCAAGGATCAAGCATAAAATTAGTATTTTTTGTACAAAGTCCACAAGAACATGAAGCTTGGAAACCACTGTCAAAACATAAAAAGAACATCTTAGCTTTCAGTCAACCATGTAGGTCTTACCTGATAATCATTAATCTGTTGAGTTTTATGTCTCTTGAATAAAAAAGATGATTCTATATGGTCTACTTGCAATCCAACAAAATAATCTAACATCCGGGGCTTCATCAGAACAATATCACCCATACTAACTCTTTTAATAGCTTCACCACTCAAAGACTGACAATAAACTCATGCCTGCACCTAACTCTTTATTGCAGTCATACATTTTTAGAGCCTCCCCAGTCAAAAACACACTAATTATCTTGTCTTTTCACACAGTTTCCCTCTATTTCCTTTCCCTTCCTTTTCCTTATTCTCCAGTTGAGGCTTATTTATAATTTCCTCCAACTAGTTAAAGACCAGAACCTAGTTGTGCCTCTAGATAACTTTCTCTCTAATCCTCATCAAACAGGATGCTAGAGACACATATTCCCCCACTCAAAAAAACCTGTTATAAAGTTTATGAGAAATGTGCCAGTTCCACCACCAACAAAAAATAAATATGGTGTTACTGATAGCAAAGAACTAAGGAATAACAAAGAATTAAAAAAAAAAAACAGATTTGAGGCTACTGTTATTATTTGATTTAAAGAATAAAAGAAAATGAGGTATCAAAAAAGTTTCCTTCATAACCCACAATTCAAGAACAACCATCCATATGGTAAAGTTAAAAAAAGGCAAGTTAGAGCTGCCCATGATGGTTTCAGTCAAAGTTAATGGGTGAACCTCTTTACTGTCATTTTCCTAGATTTCAAGACACATTACAGATTCAGCAGGCTAGGGAAAGCAATTTGGTCTGTCTTCACAAGCCATCTACTTATTTGTGCAAAAATCTCTCAGATATCTGGAATCAACTTGACAGTCTTTCTGAGTATTATATTGACTTTGACAATGGCTTAAGCTAGAAACCAAGAAGTAAAAGGTGTGAAGAGCTAAATATCTGTCCTTGCAGGCTATATTAAGACTTACAGAGAATATAATCTTTATTTTGTTGTAATTATTTTCTGAGTTCAGCAACAGAAATATTTTTTCCTATACCTGTAAATAGTAAATGAAAGTAATAATACAAATTCTAGCACATTTAGTTGTTTCTAGAGAAAAAAAAGGAAGGTAGTTGAAAGAAAAAGTCCAGCAAAGTCTGTTTATTTTTTACATAGTATGTCAGAATTTAATGTACATCCTTTCCAAATTAATCTGGGATGCTCACTTTAAACAAAATGCATGCCAAAAATATACCTGATAGGCATGCTGAGATGACTAAAATAATTATATCTTTTTCTCATATGATATACTAACTTCTGAAAGTTCCTGCTATTTGCTTTTCATCTCTGCATCATCTTCTTTTTTTGAGGTTCCTGTTGCCATGGATTTGGGTATTCTGAATAAGTACATATTCAGGGTGACACTTTCCAGATGTGTTTTATGTTGCAGTACTAATGACAGCTGATACAGGAAGGTTATTTTTGGAGCTGCCTAGGGGGATGATTATACATAACTTATTAACCCCACCCAAACCAGATTTGCAAGAGAACTGATTACTTTTGGGCTGACCATCTTTAAGTGACACATCCCCATGCCCACGCTCCCCTCCTATAGAGCAGAAAAGATAATCATCTGCCTTCAAAAAATAAATCACATATTGTGCTTCCCTCCATGATTATGTGATCTAATATAGAAAAATAAGTTTGAGAGGATTTAAAACAAATTCATGGATGAAAGACTATTCATGTGTTACATTGAGATGAAAAAGGGAACAATTACATCATGTTACTGTAAAATTATTAATATTCCAAAACCAAAGTAATATTATGAAACCCTGCTGTAATATCATTTGCACATTATAACATTTATGATACTGCCATGCTTAACTGACTTCCTTGTAACATTATTTCACCTAAGATACTATTTTCTTATGAAGCCATTTGAGATCATTAAGCAGTTTCCTTCCTTTGCAATCACACTCTTTAGAGATCAATATGACAAAAGGCATTTATCTCATTTGGGATGACTAGCAAGTATAATTTATGCATTTCTTATTTCGTAACAAGTCAACAATATATTTCAAGAAGTTCAACTAGAGTTGTAGTTGTAAGTGGTGCCTTCTTATATTCATCTTTTATTCCAATTTTTTGTCTACTTTAGTCTTGCACCAGCCAATGCTTTAGGACAGTAGATTCTAAAATGAAATCCAAAACTTGTCATTTTTTCTCTATACTTAATTTTTAATTTTTTTCCGATTCAGTACTAAGTGAACAACCTTCCAACTCTCCTTCTGAATAATGTATCCATGATATACAAATGTTTCATTTCTGGATAATATATGAGTTTTTGATCTCTTCCATTCCTTAACCCAAACTGCTTATTTCCAATGGTTTTTGTCATTTTTCCCACATGTCATTTTGTCATGTTGAAGTCACCAAGTATCAAGGTGAATTTAGTTAAAAGGATCATGTCAACTTCTGACACAAAGTTATTGATTTTTCCCTCCACATTTTGCTATGGATGTTGCTGCAGGAATCTTGATAATGGTCTGTATCAGTGTGCTCAATATAACAAATACAAGGCAAGATGACCAAGCTTCCCATTGTTTGGGCACAAGAGGAAAAGCATTCTGTCAATTCCTTAAGCTAGGTCACTAAGAAGAATCTGCAAATTATAACTGCAATAATTTGTGACTTTTTAAAGTTTACCAATTTCACTCTTTAGCTGGAATGTCAAAGCAAATATAATTCCACCGATGGAACACTAAAAAGAGTAACAGTTCATTAACGTTTGTAGATGCTCTAAAGATTAAATGATTCTTAGCACCATCCACTTGCTTTTCTGCAAACCTATCATCAGCACAATAAAATGTGAAGAAAACTAAACAAGACCTTAGATCATTTTGCATATCAGTCCATTTAGGGATTTGTTACAGTTGAAGTATCTCCCAAGGCCAACTTTCCCTTGATTTCCATAACTTCACTGTTGTTGAAATGCCATTTAGTTAGCTACTGCTTATTTCAACTTGATGTCTATCTCATCACAAATAATAGATATTCCTATCAATCACTTGACCTTTTGGGGAAAGAAAGGCGACACAAACATTTAAAAAGAAAACATTCACAAGTTTTGCATTTCAGTGAGATCATTAATTAGCTTATCTGTACTACTGGGGTGGTGTTTGGGGGACTTTTTGGTACAATAAAGAACAGTGCCCGATTTACTGAGGGTCGTATAGCCAGTAATATTAAAGAGAGAACTGAAGCCCCTTCTTGACAGTGAGGTCAGTTTTTTATCCACTATACACTATATCCTGCTACCACTTGTACTTTCTTTCCATAATATTCCAGATTTATCAATTACCAATTATTTATTGTGTTCCTATTGTGTAGTCAACACCATGTTTGTCCATTTACAAAGCACAAGTGCTCTCTAGGTTTTCTATGTAAATGCTCACTTGATTTTGTGGGATGGATAGAATTTGGACAGAGAAGTAGTAGAACTTCCAGAAAGCTAGCTTTATGTGAACAGAAAGGTGCTGGTAGGGAAACAAAACACGTTCAAATAAAGATATTGATTCCCCACCCATACATTCTTCACCTATCCTTTAACCAGAACTTTTCCCAAAATTCTCTATTGGAGTAATGAATGGCTAATATGAATACATTAAATTGAGATAGAAGTCATTGTTTTTTTATCTCTCAATTCAATTCAAGCAGCCTTTACTGAGTGCCTACTATCCTTCAGGTTTGTTTAACTAAATGCACTAAACTGTAAATATGCCTAGATTTATACATTAGTTAAATCATTATATGCGATTGAAAGAATTATGCTGGTTATCATATTTTCAAGGTACATTTTCTTCCAGAAACATTTTTTCTTTCTTACATCCCTTAATTTCTTTGCATTTTTGTCATTCCTTTTCTCCTAACCAGTTGATAAAGAAGGCACTATGTTTCAGACATGGAAAGAAGGATGTTAAAAGTTCTTTTAGCACCCGTTGGAAACCAAAAGTATTTCTACTGAATGCTTTCTTTCTTCTTCCTTTCTAAATGTCATCTTTCTAGGAACTCAAGTAAACAATGGTGTTATTAATTGTAAATTTTCCATTCCCTGAAATGAAGATAATTCTAGCCCTAGAACACACTTCTACCAGTTTTGAGGAAAATTTTTGAATTAGGCTTTATAATTGCTACTCCTATTAAAAAGGGGGGTGGGGGAGAGACTCATACATGGCATCCTCCAAAGCACAAAGGTACACGGAGTTTACCCATTCATACTCTTTAAAAAGGCATAGCTAAGTTTCTATCACCTATATCTTGAAAGCTACTTGACCAATGTTTCCCACTGGACACTAGTACTGGTATATTTGACAATATGTCATTAATGATCAACACAATTTCTGATACTGTGATTTAAATATAATATTGATTTATCAAAATATCAATAGCATATTATTATAAGGCTATTTTTTAAAATAAAAAATATGGTTTTAGAATGACTGTTAAGGGTGGTTTTTAAATGAAATACATATATACATATTTATCTCTCTGAAATTCCAGGGTAAGTCTCTTAGTAAATATGACTTATTTTTTAAAACCTCAGGTACCTGTAACTTCTACAGTAATACATCTGTCATAAATTAAACATCTCTTAATAGATATCAGAGTATGGGAAACAGTGAACAATGGAGTACTTTAAAGTAGCTTATTTCAGGGTGTCCCATGGCAGAAACTAAGCTAAGCATGATAAATATGATAATTATATTTCTAAATATGACAAATAAAAGCTTTTTTATATAATTAACCCAAGTATCCCTTATAGATACATTTCTTTGTATTCTGGCCTGGGTATAATTCAAGCTAGTCAGTGAGTCACTTTCCAGGTTAGAAAGCAACATGGTACTTAAATATGGACCTTAAAGTGCAATAATAACAACTCTGCAAATAACAAAGGAACAAAAATACAAAATTTCTAAAGTTAAAAAGATATTTACATTCTTAATCACTTTCTATCTTCTAGAATGAAACAGATATGGATGAACATATGGCTATATTATCCTAGCATAAAGACTGTTATTTGAGGGCAGAAAGCAGAACTCTTCTTTGTATTCCTCACACCCTTGTTTATTCTCTTTCCTTCTTGCAATTCCAATCCTGCTTGTCATTTCTACCAAGGATATCCTCTTATTTCCATGAGTGCAGCTTTCTTTTGCTTCTGAGTCATTACATGAACTGTATCTTCATCTCCCCTTCCCTCTCAATTCCCACACCCCAGTTAAGTTAATCCTCCAAAGCAGGGCAATGGGGTAAGAAGAAAAAATCTCCATGCTCCCTTGCTAATAATGCAGAAGCTGCTCTATTTGGGCAACAGGCCAGGGGCATGATCAGATTCCTCTCTTCCTAATCAATTCATAAAATGATTCTTCTCTTCCTTCCTACCTCCCCTTCAATAGTACTGCATGTTTTGCTGGTGGTAGAGATATCTGAAAGATGAGCAAGAGGCTAGGATGGGGTGGGGACTGGTGAGTCCACTGGCAGAGGCAGATGTCAGCCCAAGGCCCTGGGCCCACCGGGCTGGTAGAAAGTATCGATAAACACATACCTATATGAATTGCTTTCATTGTGCTGGATGTTATACACAGTGCTAGTCACTAGGGATCCCAGGACTGAAAAAGCCCTTTCCTTTAGAAATTTACAACCTGTGAGGGTTGTGAGGATGCTGGGGGAAAGAGGAAGAAGATGTAATCATACTTAAATTAAGACCCTGCAGTCATGGTGATACTGCAAATCTCAGGGGCAAATGTTGAGAAGGATGACTTACTAGCTGTGGGCAAGTCACTTATTGTCTTTTGTTTCAGTTTCCTCAATTGTAAAAATGAAGATAACAATAGCACCTACCTCACAGGGTGGTCTGAGGATGAAATGAGATCATATTTGGAGAAGGTAACTTAGTATATTGCCCAGCACATAGCAGGCATTATATTAATGTTAAGTATTACTGTGAATAAATGCTCATTGACAACTTCTGGGCTTTTATTTATGGCATGTATTATATACATTTTCATGTGCTTTGTATGGTAGACACACTGGACACTTAAGTGTTGGGAATACTCGAATTTCTTCTTTGTCCTTCATTTCTGAAGATGATAAAAGGCATCAGGAATGTGAACTGGATTTACGGGAGGTGAAGCTGTATAAATCATCAAAGTCCAGTAGCAATACAAAAGTCAGGATGATTGGAAATGGCCCAGGGTGCAGTAGATGCCCTTGGCCTCCTCTGTGTTACAAAGCTCTAAATGCTCCATAATGCTCCCTTCTGCCATCATTGTGGCCTTTGGAACAAATTGTTCTCATCTACCCATTAAACAAGAAGTCTTCACACGATCAGTAGGCATCCCCCTAACTCATCAATGGATTTAAAACCTGTTGGCATTCCTCAACCTGACTTAGCCATCTGTCAAGGCAGTTACCAGGATGTGGACACAGGAGATGCTACTGGGTAAGTGTTGGCTACCATGAGGACTCAAAGTTGGATGAAAAGGAAAGAAAGAAGCTCTCCTTTCAAGGAGTTTAAATTAGAATGGCAGAAAACAAAAATGACAAAGCAGCTGGAAGGGGCAGAGTCACAGTGGGGAGACTAGCCTGGCAAGATAAGGCTCCCCTTGCACTGCTAAGAGACACAGGGGAGTCTTAGTTAGTGGTATGGAAGAGGAGGAGATGCGAGATGCTGGTCTAAATAGAAAAGGCACGGCATAAGAAGGCTGCAGAGAGTTAGAGGGACTATGAAAACACAAGCATACTAATGAACTTTTGGTTGAGCTATGAACTGGTACAACTATTCTGGAAAGCGTTTGTGGAATTATCCAAATAAAGTGACTGAAATGTCCATATCCTTTGACCCGGAAATTCCACTACTAGGCATGCACCCCAAGGAAGGAAGTCATTAACAAAAAGACTTTCTAAAAACCAAATTATTTTATAGGAACACTTTTTTTCTACTATAGTAACAAAGAAGTAGAAAAAAGTATATATTCCACTGATATGAAAATGGCTAAATTTTAACTATTTGAACTGTGGCACATAGATAAGGCAACACTAGTATAAGAATTTAAATCCTGCCTGAGACACATGTGGCCCTGAGCTAGTCACTTAACCTCGCTGCCTCAGTTTCCACAGCTGCAAAACAAGAAATAATAGAATCACCTATCTCAAGGGTAGTTGTAAGGATCAAACGAGATAACATTAGTGAAGAGATTTACAAACCTTAAAGCCCCAGAAAGGTCAGTTTTTATTATTAGACAGACTGTCAATTTCATGAGGACAAGGACCATGCCTTGAACTGTTTCATAGCCTGTCCTACATATATTAGACTTTCAATAAATATTAGCTTGCTTCAATCCAACAAAAACATTATATAATTGCTGAGCACTAGATAAATGCCAGTGGAAGCTACAGCTGATTTGGTTCTGATTCATCTGTCTTTATAGAGATCCTAGTTAATCATTTTAATGGGAAGTTTGCCCTTCCAAGGACCATCTACTGTAGTGAGATTCAGAAATTACAGACGTAAGTAACACTGGGTTAAATGGGTCTTTCAAATAACCAGAAGGCTATAAAAAATTATAAAGAACTTACAAAATGTGTATTGCCTACCCACAAGCATCTTTTTTTAAAAAAGTATATATACATCTTCTATTGCTACTCTAATTAAATAACTACAACATAGTCCAAATTCTCCCAAATACAGCTTTCCATGAACACCTAATTTAAAGTTAAAAAGAGAAAGGAAAAATAAATGTGTTATGAAGAGTTTCAAGCCCAAGGTCTAGTATTATTTAAACTCAGTAAGAACATTCAGTTGGCTTCAGTCTAATTTCTGCAAGCATATAAAGTCACGCTAATATATGTAGTTGAAATGAAAAAGTTGTTTCATAGGGAAGTTCAAGAAAGCAGAATAATATAAGAACTAGGGTCAATATGAATAAACCCAAAGGAATACTTTAAGCTTGGGGAATCTGAGGCCTCAAGGTCACATGTGGCCCTCTAGGTCTTCAAGTGTGGCCCTCGGACTGAATCCAAACTTCTTTAGGTCCTCAAGTATGGCCCTTTGACTGTTTGAATCACAGGTTTCCCACCTCACGAATAGTCTGTAATAGCAACAAGTATCAAATAAAAGCTAGCTCAAATAAAAACCGCCTGCCTCAAATATCAGGCTTTTCTTACAAATAATAGCTAACATTAATATTTCATACATCTCATTAATTAAGAACTAGGGTGATTTGCCTGGCACTAATTTTCCCAGCCCTCAGCTTTCCCACTATTTCCTCCTAGCTCTCTGCTTTTTATCCATTTCATGTCTCATTGACAACTCTTCTATGTCATGGGAAGACTGAACACACAGGAAGTTTATTAGGAGGATAGGCAAGTTTCTTTATTTCTCTGGGCCTTGGATTCTTTATCTTTAGTATGAAGAAGTTAGATCCAATGACTTCTAAGATCCCTTCTTACCTTGAAATTTTGTGATCCTATATGAAACTTCTCTGACATATCCTATTTAAAACTCAGAAAAATAATCTTTAGGATTCCTCTTGAATTCTAATGATGATTATTCCTTCTCCTTCTGAAATGAGCAAAGTCAAGCAAATTATTTCAGAATATCACAAATGAATGATTTACTTACGGATGGAAACTGAATAAAATTGTGATTTGATTCAGAAATTATTGAGTATTTTGGTTCAGTTCCTGTTCAATCTAGTTCAAGAGATGTTTGCTTTGTTTTATATTATTTTAAAAAAAATTTTGGTGCAGTGCATGGTTCAGTACAAAAGGAATACAAGTAATACCAGAGTGAGCAGTGGGTTGGAGCTCAGGGAATCAATGTAGCTTGACGTTGACTTGCTCTAAATCTTTGGTAAAAATATTCTAAGGTCATTTGCTACATAGCTTTAAAAAAATGCACTATGTTCTCAAATATACCTTCAATTTACTGGTATTTGACAAATGTGAAGTTAATTTTTCCTTCCTCTTTTTAAAAGACTTAACTGATACAATGATGTGTTCTTGTCAGTTACTAGTACATATGTAGATGACTAGAAGAACAGTGTGCTTTGTCCTCATTTTTTTCTTAATACTAACATGTGAAACTGCTTGCCAGTTACTAATAATCCAGATATATTAAGTATAATAAGGAGAAAGCTATTATACACTAGAGGCTGCTAGTAATAAATAAAGGAATTTTGCATGTTAGTAGGGGAAAATTACTATTGCACCATATTTTATATACCGGTTCACAAAGAAAGCTGGCACTCTTTGAGTTACAGTTTTCCATTGTTAGGCATGAGCTAGGAAATAATTATGTGAATTTTATGTCTTCCGTACTTTTTGCTAGAAACCAGCAGCTATCTTTTTAAAACAAGGGAACGTTAAGCCTACAAAAGTAAAAGGTTGATTACAATTTTCTGTGCTGAATTGTTACTTAAATATATAGTAACTAGGATCATAAGATTAGATTTAGAGAAATCAGGAATCACGGAGGAAATCTAGTCCGACCCTATTCATCTTACAAATATAAGAAACCAGGCCCAGAAAGGGCTTAAGAGACTTTTTACAGGTAGTAAAAGGTGGAGTCAGGATTTGAATCCAGATGAATCCAGCTCTTGATTTCAAATCAGATATTGAGTCATTAAAAAGAGGAAGAAACAAATCTTTTCCAAAGAGGTTGTATGGCATAGCAACTAGAAAGTAAACTCCAGGTTTTAGATCCTGCATTTAAACTCCTTTCAATGTCACAAGCAAAACTCTGAGGCTAAGTTGCTTGTCTATAACGGTAAATCAAGTTCCTCTGTGGAAAAACTCCATCTGCCTATATAACGTGGATCCAGTCTAAAACAGTTAATCAGTTAAATAGCACCTCTAGTGAGCGCCTACTATGAGCCAGGTACCATGCTATGAGTTGGGGTTACCAAAAAAAAAAAAAAGGGCAAAAAACAATCTTGAGGAGCTCCCAGACTATGTGGGGAGATGCCACACAAAAGCAAAGTAAAATAAAGATAAATAATGAGGTAAAGGAGGGCTAGAAAAGGCTTCTTGCAAAGACTGACCTTTAGCTGAGCTCTAGAGCAAGCCAGGAAAACCAGGATTTCATTTTCCTGACAAAGAGAAAGAAAATTCCAGACTCAGAGTTGAGGGAGGGAGTATCATGTGCTAGAAACAGGTAGGAGGTCAGTTTCACTGACTCACAAAGTACATGAAGGATAGTTTAAGTAGCCTGGAAAGGTAGTAGTCTGTTTACTAAAAGGCTTGGAAAGCCAAAGGATTTTCTCCTTGACTAGGGAAGGTTATATAGTCAAATGTGTGATTTAGGAAGATGAATCTGACAGCAGGATGTCAAACTAAATCAAACAAAATGAACTTTTGGCAACATTTGACAAAACTAGCATACCCAAATGGTAGGCCAATATCACATGCAAAACAAATGAAGTCATCAGAGAACGTGTAGAGCAGCAATTCTCAACCTGTGGGTTGCGGCCCCTTTGGGGGTGGAACAACCCTTTCACAGGGATCACCACTCCTCTATCCATCTCCAGGAGGGTCCGCCCACATATAAGTATTAAAGAATCGCAGCATTAGGAAGGTTGAGAACCACTGGAATAGACCTTAGAAGGGAAAATAGTTGTTTTGGATACAATACATTTTTGTGCAACTTGTGACTATGGAACAGCAGTGCCCTTACGTTTAAAAATAAGATGAAATTCTATTTTAAAAACAAAATTTAGGAAACTGAAAAGTAAAAATTGAGCTAACAACTAAGATTATATATTCCAAAAAAAGAAATAAACACACATCTGCACATACACACTTTTTTTTTCTCTTTATTTGAACAGGCCCAAGGAAACAGATTTAAGTCTAATTTGAGATGCATAAAAATCCAGTCTTGTACATATACACTAAAGATCAGCTACATAGATTTATCCAGTCATAAAATATAAAAGCTAACATCTTAGGAGTCATCAGACCAATCTCTTCATTTGAGAGATGAAGAAACTAAGGCTCACAGAGCTTAAATGAGTTGTCCAAGTGAATAATAGGTAAATGAAATGCCAAGGCAAAGACTGTTCAACAAATACCTACCCGGTCTTCTCAGGAAGCTAAGTAATCATAAACTTTCTTTATACTATGAAAATTAAACAATCAGGGAATAAAATCCACATGAAGACAGGGGGTAGACAGCCAGAAGGAAAGAGGGAATTAGAAGATATTATACAGTGAAATTACACTGTACTCCAGATTAAAATTACACACACACACAAACATATATACATACACACATATGGAATATTATTGGAATTCTCTATTATTCTTGAGATGTATTAAGATTACATGTATGCACAGCAAAGATGAACACTTAATCCACTTTCTATCATGGGGAAAGTAAATAATAAAAATGACTCTAACATCAAGGAAGCATTTTGTAATAGAATAAGTAATAAAATAATAAATTTGCAGATGATTTCAGCTCTGCTTCCAAAACACTTCACAGCTCTTCATTCATTACTATTTAATTACAGCATAATACCTTCCTTTCAGACCTAATTAACCATTCAGAGGAAAGCTGTGACCACAGGGCCTTGCTTTCCATTTGCAATGTGCTGTTAGAATGTTACTCTTCCAAGAAACATTTCTAATTACTGAGAAATGTAATGAAACAGAAAGGTATTCAAAAAGAAGGGATGAAAGATGTGATTTCTGCATATAATCATTTTAAAAACAAGAGTTGAATCATGTTCATTTACACTATTGGAAAGCATATGGCCAGAAGAAATAGCTTCTTTCAAATACAGACTTCAAGAGTTGTTTGTTTTTTTTTTAACAAGACAATAGGATATATATTTTTCTCATGAAAAAAAAATTTGCAAATGCTCAGTTAAGACCACTAGTCTAGAATTTGGAGGGGGTAAATTCAAGCGTACCTGAATAAGATTAAAACGTAACTGGGAAATTTTTTTTTAACAAAAACAAAATACAACATAAATAATGTTGATTTCTGGTAAGGATCACTTTTTATTTGAGTTCTAAAACAAGTTAGATTCACTTGGGTGAAGGCAGTAATTCCTAATGGAAATTTTAATTCTGGAAAATTTTGCTGATCATGATATCATACATTCCACGATGCACTCCAAGTTTTGTAGGAAGGACTTAAGGATGGCAAAGAAAAGTCAAAGTCATTTAAGGACAGAGATCTATCTGTAGAACTGGTTTATGATCAACTGCTCCCCAATTTAAAGGTGCTGTATTATTTTTTTAAAGGCTATTACAGAATAATAATTATTTTACAGGATAAATAATGAAAGTCATGGAACCAAAGGATATGTCCCCCTTTTGCCTTTTACCTGAAAAAGAAATTGATGGTTGAATATTAATTCTTTAGAATTAATCAGAGCATCCATAGAGTGCCTAAAAGGTCAGTCCCATTCACAATGAGAGTAGTTCAAACTCTTAGAAGTGATACTTCCATCATCTAGCATAATGGAGAAAATGCTACATTTAGAGTCAGAATATCTGGCCATTAATTGTCTGGGTGCATATGGACAACTCGTTTAGTCACTCTAGGCCTTAAGTTTCTCAAGTAGTTGGACTGGATTATTTCTAGGGTTCCTTTAATAAGCTCTTAAATCTATAATTCTATGTTATTGTTCAGTCATGTCTATCCCTTTGTGACCTCATGGCCAATATCACATGAATACTGTTCATGGTGTTCTCTCGGCACAGATGTTGGAGTGGTTATGTGGACTATTTGTGAACAACCTGTGGCAGAGCATTCCAGAGCTCGTGTGGGTCTGATCAGTTAGAGCTGGACACACTGCACCTTAAACCCAGCACAGTGATGTCATTTTGGTCCTCTTCGAGCACAAAGTACAATAACTAAGAGAAGCAGAGGTTAAGTGAAAGGGTCACAAAGCTAGCAAGTGTCCGAGGTCACATTTGAACCCAGGCTTCCTGTCTATAGGGTCCAAAACTCTATCCACTGGGCAGATGCCCCTGTGATCCTTTGTTACTTTCTGCCAAAAACTAAAATATGTGTGCTTTACCTGTATAAAGCTATTGATTTCTTTAATCTCACAAGAAGAGCTATTCCTCCTCCTGTTTAGAGCTAATTTATGTACTCCATTTCATCCTTTTTCAAGGTCTTAATAACTCAGTTATTAATAGATCTGTCACATATTTACTGAAATCTGACAGTGTGCACTTCACTGGGCATTGCAAGGCATACTCCTTAGGTTCCATTACTTGTATGAAGTTGAGAAGCTGCAATAAATTTGAAAATCTCAAAAACTGTTCAATTAAAAAATACAAGCTTGTTTTAACCAGGTAAAATATGTAAGAGTTCAAAAGTTTCTGAGTTTGATATAAAAGGTTGTTCTTGTTTTGTTTTGTTTTGTTTTTTGAGGTAATCAGGGCGATGTGACTATGTAGTTAGTAAATATCTGAGGCTACCATTTGAACTCAGGTCCCTGACTGAAGTACTCTTTCGACTGCATCACCTCCCTGCCCCAATAAGTAGAAAAGTTTAAAGTTTACAAGGTAAAGGATGGGAATTTACATACCATAGTCTAAGAGATGATGTTGACCATGTAGTCCAACTGTCTCATTTTACGAGTGAGGAAACTGAGGCCCAAAGACTAAGCTCACATAGCTAGTAAATAACTGAGATGGGGTGTGAGCACAGGTCCTCTGCCTCCAGACACTGTACTCCTTTCACCATAGCATATTCTATTATGGTGTAACCATATCTTGTACAAGGAAATCATAGTCATACAGTTGTGCTCAAAAGGATCTTAAAGGATCATCTACACCAAGACCCTTGATTTTGATGCATTCACCTAGCCATAATCAATAAGTCCACAAGTATTTTATTAATTGCTTGATACCAAAGGATCTCAAATACATAAAAGGGGGCAGAAAAGAGAGCTAGTAGTTGAAATCACCTAAATGAGCACTAATGGAAATGGGAGTAGGACAGAGACTGACCGTTACTCAATCTTTGATGGGTATTAAGATGATTTTCGAAGGGACACTTTGATTAAAAAAAAAAAATTCAAGCCATTTTTCATTCTACAATTAAAGATTGAGTAAAAAAAAAAAGTCCATGGTGAGGAGCACATTGGGAAATATAGGTGATATGAAAAGATACAATAAAAATCAGAAAATAAAAAAATATTTGAGGGAGGGAAGCCATATCACTCATTCACAATTTACTGTGTATAAATTAATACTGATTAAATTAAATCAGATAACCATAAAATTAGTAATAAGAGAAAAAGAAACAACTCTATGATTTGGTATACTTTAGGTCACCACAGACCTGGGTGAAGTGGTGGACTCTAGAAAGCCAGACCGTAGCAAGGTGGCACAGGGGACCTGGGACCTAGGAGAAACCATGAAGTGAAAGAGGAATTCAGAAGTGGGATGGAGCCAAAGGCAATCTTTGTTTGGCCTGAAGGCTAGTAGAGGCTGATGTACCATTAAATTGCTGCCTGTGGCACATGTGCTATAATTTCTCAAGTCTTCCAAAACTAGCTTGGTAAGCATGAAATAAAATCACCCAAATAAAATCAGTCTTTGTTGAAAAGATATTTTTACTAAGTGCTTACTATACACCAGGTATTAGTAACCCTAATTACTTCTAGTCTAGCTTTTCCAAGCTAATCTAGTTTCGTTCTTGCTTTTTTTCTTCCATGAAGAAATCTGGATCTAAAACTCCTTGAACCTCTATATTGTTATAAAATGACCTGTCTGATATTGTAAAGGTGAAAATAACAAGGAAAAAGGTTACAAATAACACTTAAGGTAAGTATGATTTCAGAACTTAAATCTGAACCCAGATCCTCTGACTCCAAATCTAGTACTCTCCTCACCAAATAATAGCTATTAAACATAAGATAGTTAAGTCCAGTGGACAGACTGCTGGGTCTGGAGTCAGGAAGACTCATTTTCCTGAATTCAAATCCAGCCTCAGACAATTACTAGCTATGTGACCCTGGGAAAGTCACTTAACCTTCTCTGTTTCCTCATCTCTCAAATGAGCTTAAAAAGAAAATGACAACAGTATCTTTAGCAAGAAAAGTCCCTAATGGGGTCATGAAGAGTCAGAAACAACTATAAAATGACTCCACGACAACATATATTCACGAGAAAAATAGCAAGCCTGGTAGAACAAGATAATATCTAAGACAATGTAAATATTGACTTCAGAAAGTAATTAGTCAAGGAGCCCTCCAAACATCAATGGCAATACCGTAGGAAAACAGTCTGCATGACAGATTTCTCATCACTTTTTCAACCAAGTTTACATTAATTTATACTTGTGGATATATACTTTTGTGTATGTAATCCTCGTACCCCCCCCCCCCACCCCTCAATTAGAAGCCTTCCTCACAGGCATTTCCCCAGGCTTCTATTCCTTTTGCAATACTCCATACCCCCTAGCAAAGTACTTTGCATATGTTAGGCTTTCTATAACTGTTGTTGACTAAAGAACTCAACAACTTGCAGTTTCAAGAGCTTTCACCCACATTTAAGTTGTGTTGTTTTGAAATACCTAAGCTTCAAAAATATTTTTTAAATCATTTTATAAATATTAACTATGATGTTATTTTGGGGAATTGGACTCTTTAAGAGTACTTCAAAGAGGTAAGCAGGTCAAGTAAGGTTAAGGAAATTTCTTTAAAACCTAATAAACCGGTGACAAAGTGGGGGGCTTGGGGGAAGAGGGTAGAGAGATACATTTCTTCCCTGAAAAAAAATATTAAGGATTTCCATACTGAGTCAGAACTGGGGCCCACTGTGCTTGGCATTACTGTATCTGAGAGTAATGGAAGAGGGACATTGTTAGGTTTTTTTGGAAAGCTAAAGTTGCTCTACTGAATATTAGGTTTGTGATTTGCCCTTATTTTTCCTTGTTACAGAACTATTGACATTTTTCTTTTGAAGCTCTTTTTTCCCCATTCAAGCTATTCTATCTCTGAAAGGTAAGAAATGAGTTTGATAAATGTGTATAAAAGTCTTTTTATTTACCATAAACTTGCCTCCTTTGAAGCATGAAAGGATGTTCCTAGTTTGTGTTATAATTTGATGGAAATCTCCTGTCTTCATCCTTCATGATTCTGTAGTCATTTTATCTCCTCTCAGCTTTCTGGACATTTTCATCATTTTGTTTTGTTAGAATGAGTGTCTGTAATAAATTTCATTTCCTTAATCCAACCTTCTTCAGTTCTGTTGTCTCTGTCCCAGATAGCAACTAGAACAGCAGTTCTCAACCTGTGGGTCATGACTCCTTTGGGTCAACCCTTTCACAGGGGTCACCTAAGACTGCTGGAAAACACCTATTTCCAATGGTCTTAGGAACCTGGACATGGCTCCTCTACCCATCTCCAGGTGGGCACACCCACATGCAGATACGCCCACATACGACTATTAAAGGGTCCAGGCATTAGGAAGGTGGAGAACCAGTGAACTAGAACATCGCATCTCTTTGTTGACATGAGCATACCCAAGTTTTATACAAGAGTAGTGCTGGGCACAGAAGGGCTTACCTGTAATCTCCGCTGCTAGGGAATTTGAGGCTTGTGCTCAGGAGCTCTGAGCAGCAGAGGGCAAGTTATTTGGGTATCTGAAAGAAGCTTGGTATCAATATGGTGTGACTCCAGCAGTAGAGGACCATCAGGTTGCCACAGAAGGTGAAAACTGGCCCAGGTAAGAACAGAACCCAGCAGAAAGTCAGTGGTATCAGGCCCAGGAGTAAGCAAGATAAGAATATTCAGTATTGCCATCCTCCCCCCAAAAACGCAGTTCTGTTTTGGCATTCAAAACTTTACAATATGGCATCCTACATATCCAACTTTCTTATATCACCTTCACACACCTAGAGTACAGCCAAAATGACCTTCTTGTTCCTCACACTTCACACTTCACTCCCATATGTGCAATGCCACTGGAGAATCCCGTACTTACTTAAAAACGGTTTTACTACTATCTCCTAGGAAGCTCCCAACTATTAGGGTCCTCCCTCCCAAAACTAACTTCCCTTTCTTTCTCTTTCCCCTTCATTTTCCCTTTCCTATATTTGTTTTTCCCTCCTTCTTTCCAAACAATCTATCTATAGATTCCATCAGTGTAAAGAGATCCCAAAGACGAATGCCTGGAAATGCAGAATCATACAAGTTCTACAAGTCATATTCTCAGACTTGCCCAAGATTCACTCAGTGAGGTTAAAATTAAATGAATGGCCTAGAACCACACAGGAAACATGCACTGGACGTCTAACTTGAATTCAGCTCTGCCTGACTCCAGCATTATAACCACTGTGCTACGCTCTCTTTATTTTTATTTTATGTTTATTTGTAGAGATTCTTTATATATTTATAGGGGTATTGGAATAGAGTATGCATTTAATTGATTTTTGTTGATTAATCATATATGCATATTGATTTGTTTTCAATACTCTTACTCTAAGTATGGATATGTATATAGTGTCCCCACTCACATACACACACAGTATTTTGTTCCTATACTCCTGTATTTTTCTGTCATGATGCTTAGCAGGGAGCTTTGTCTTCATAGCTATGGTAGGACATTGGGCTACTGATTTCAATAACTATCCCTAGGTTACAAGCAGTTGTTAGAAGTCAATCATCTGAATGAGTCAAGGCTCAAAGCACTGCTCCAAACTGACCTACACAGACTTCTGTAGATGCTCATCTAAGACTTCTCTGACTACTGCCTACTACACCTCCAGACCATATCAGATCACTCTCCTGACCAGATCATTTTCATGATAGATGGTCAATGATTGTCTGCCCTGTCCCCGCAGGCTAACTGTGCTTTCTCTCTTATTATTGGAAAATCAAAACGTTCTCATAACAAAGCCAGAAATGTTCTGATGTGGCAGAAATCTAACTGAATCGATAGCATGTGTATATGAAATTTGATAGTCTAATCATTCTCAATTGTTTTTTCCCCCTGTGAATATGGGACAGGATGCCTATTTTTGATCTATCTAAGTTGTCACTGTTTATTTCAGTGATTTCGAAATGTACTGGAAATAAGTAAAACTTCTGAAACAACTATTGCGTTTTTCATCTTTCATAACTATTGTTTGAACTATTCCACTCTTAAAAAAAATAAAAATAAAAGAGTCCTGTGTCACTGAAAAGCTATCACAAGCAATCTGTGTTTCCCCTCAAACTGGCCTGAAGCTATTTTATTTCCAAAGAACCCATCCACAATAAAGAAAAAAAAAGTTTTTGTCAGGAACATACTTTATGGAATATAATAGCTATAAAGAACAATGCCACTGATTAAATCTAGCTGTAAAATGACTTCTTACAGCTGCTTGAAATGATCTCACACTGAAAATTTATTCTCACTTTAAACATGATCTGACAAACACAGTACCTATGCCCTCCTCCCAACAGCACCCCCAAATGATTCAGAGCTATGCCCGGATAACTTCCAGATCTCCAATTTACAGCATCTGATAACCAACAGAGTAAAAATATATGATTAAACTATCCAAATCAATAATTCAAGATAAATATGTCCTCACAGTTTGGTTCTGGAGGGCACTTTAACACCCAGACTCCAGCCATAAATTCTTTTCCAATGTGCTAATCATTTTACCTCCCATCACTTCTGTGAATATTTGATTCAGAGACCCAATAATGTTGATATGCTTACAAAGCTTAGCAATTTGATTGCCTAAGTACTTTTAATATATACGTAACTAAATCCAAAGGCTAATCTTTCCTTAATATTAAAGTTATAACAATCTAGATTTCTGAAAACCCTAGTGTTCTCTAAAACAAGACTGATTACATACTGTAGTTCCCTTTGTCTTTCATTATGAAATAAATGTTAATAAAAGGATGTTCTTTCACATGTCATGTGTCTGCAGGGACAATAGGGACCATGGCTAAAATAATTCAAATGTAAAAATAAAAACATTAGTATTAAAAAAATAATGATTTTCCACCTATGTTACGGAGCCATAACTCCAGTTATTGCAATGCCTGCTTAAATACTGGACAATGGTTTACCTTCCATTCTAATTTAAATTATTTCATGATCTACAAATCCTAACATCTTTCAGAGGCTATTTCCATGCTTACTAGCTGGAAACCTGCCAATTTAAGACTTAGTTACAACAGCTTGTCACATTATGCACTGAAATAGAAGCCACAAAATCTTACCTGATATGCTCAAAAAGCATGTTTGTTTTGAACTAAAAACATTATAGTAATAAACCTACTCTTTCCTTCGACCCCAAACAGAAACTGCATCCTTTACAGAGCATAAAAAAGACTGTCATACAGGAAGTTGAGGAAGGGTTTTGAGAATGCCAGAAAAGACAAAGTATTTATTCTAAACATCAATGATATTTCAATGACTGGAAGAGACATGCTTTCCCTATTATGGTTATTCCCTTCACCAATGGAGACTATAAACCTTCTCTATACCTCTACAGACCATCTTCAAGAATCAATACAGCAAAAATATTTATCACAGATGCATACTGGTCATAAGATAAACAATATATTATGCATCCATGAAATAAGCTGGTACATAAAGCCTTCCTAACTGAGGAGAAATTCGACAAGTCAGAACCATACACATGCCATGGAGAGACATTACAGCGTAAGTTTGGAGGAAACATGACATAAGTCAAAGGCAAATAATACTTGTTGGGTCTTTTTTAGGCAGCAAAGCTCATAAAAGGCTTATTACAGCCCCATTCAAATAAAAGCAAATTTTATCTTCTCTACCACTACTGGTTGGGTATAAATTGTTCTCCAGATGTGCTCATACAAGAATGAGATGCTTGAGTCTTCTTACTCTTTTCACTGTTATTGTGTTACCAAAACAAGCTGGGTGGAGGCACTCAAAAGGTTTGTTCTTGCTGTTTTTAATCTTTCAGTTTAATTGAACAAATAAATGACTGTTTAAAGCATCAACAATGCTCCTACTGTCCAAGCATGCTGAAACGCACATTATAATCTGGAATGGCCAAGTAATAACTATTGTGAACATCATTAAGATATCTAAATATGTTTACATGGAATCTCATCACTTCACATACTATTAGATAGTATGGGAGGATTTCAAGAAATGCAATTAACAACTGTAACCAGATCAAACATGATTTCACTATTTAATAAATTCACATTTAAACAGATTATGAAGCAGTATGGATTACTGGCTGGAGAGGTGGGCTTGGTAGACAGTAAAGTCTGGATTCAATCTGATAAGCCTGGCAGAAAAGCATTGCATAAGTCAATTAAATTTTGCAATGTTCTAAGCAATTGTCTAAGATTATAATTTGCAGAGTGAGTGCTGGTCTTGATTGGTAAACGGAGTATACCAGTGAAGTTCTGGTTTTCCCATCAGAAGGTAATTAGGCCAATGAAACTGCAGGTCAAGTCAAAGTAATAAACAAAACAAAATCCATGAGAAGAAATCATTAGAAAAATGACAGCACTTATTTTAGCTTCCATTAGTGCAAAGGTCACAATTTAGATATCCATGATTTTGTTTAATATTTTGACAACTGTACTCAGATATAATTGGTTTCCTTCACAATCTTATATATTTTGTTTGTTTTAAAAGTATCAGTCTGGGAAGGGATCCATGGGTTTCTTCAAAACGCCAAGAGTCTCTGTGATATCTAACAGGTTAAGAACCTCTGGTACAGAGTTCTCGAAGGGGATCTTGAAAATGAAGATTTCTCTATACTAGACCTTGTGACAATTATTTCTCCAGTAATGAGCACTTAGGTGACTATCATTTATATCATTATTATTATTATCATTATTATATAATTATGTGACTAGTTATTATCTATTGCTTACTAGCATAAGGAATTCTTACCAAGTACTATAACTCTGTAAGATTTATTGGGCTGATAGATGAAGTTAACTCACTTGCAATGAAAAATCAGCAGCTTATATATCTCATCAAATTTTTTTTGTTTTTTATGCTAAAACCAGGCTGATTTATAGGGACCACAGCTTTTCCATGTATGATGCAGTCTTTTGTTCATCTGAGATTCCTGTCCATCTTCCTCATCAATTGTCATTACTGTCAGAAAAAGAATAAAAGGAGACAATTTGCAGACTGGAGAACTAGTAAAACTATTGTTCCTGCTATTTAATAATGTATTTTTTTTTTGTTCTGTGGTACAAGGAGGAGAAAAACAGACAATGGCAGATGCCATTAACTTGAGGGGTGAAAAAGATGCTGGAAATATGTGACTCTAGTAAGATTTAAGCTCCTGGAAAACAACTATTATTTTGGGGGGTGAGGGAGATGTCTTCAGCCTTTAACACAGTCCCTTGTACATCACAGATTCTAAATCAATGTTTTCTGAATCAAATTAGCGCCAGACTCAGGGAGAGAAAAGTCAAGCACTAGTGCCCCAAAGAAAAAGGTATAAAAGATGGTAAGTGGTCCTCCAAGGCTAAAATTAGGAGCCATGGCAAGTTTTAGAAATGACCTTGGACTCAGTAATTTGTAAATTCTCCAAGAAGCCACTGTTTAGAGGTCAAATTAAAAACTGGGAAAGACTAACGAAGTCAGTTTGCATCAGACAAATAAAATAGTACTTTTGTCAACATAACTATTAGTGTACCAATTTATTGTTGTTGATGATGAGTCATTTCAGTCATGTCTGACTGGTTGTGACCCTGTCGGATTTTCCTTGGCAGAGATACTGGGCTATTTGCTATTTCCTTCTCTAGTTCATTTTACAGATGAGCAAACAGGGTTAGGTGACTCACCCAAGGTTATATCTAACATCATATTTGTGCACAACTGTGTACATTTGTATATATTGGCTCTAAGCAGCAGAGGCAAGATTTGAACCAAGGTCCTCCTTCCCCAGCTCTGTACTGCCTCTCTCTCATCTACTTCTTACTGACTATGTGAGCCATTCAAATAAACTTCAGTATCACAGCATATGTTAAAATTCTATGACAGATGAAGCGTTTCTTCAGTTATCTACTGAGCAATACCATCAGCTGAAGCAAGAGCATATGTTCATCAATATCATGGAAACTGTAATACTCAGAGTCCTGTGAGAAAAAAGATCCCTTGCCAGAGTCAATGTCCTCCACACAATCCTAAGAATTCATGGATGATGTATTAATTGCTTCCAAAGGATTTAATGAAATTCAGAGCCACTACCACAGGCACTACCAAACACTCCTTACTCTGGAAATTTTCTCATGAGCACACATATTAATATTACTTCTCCCAGCATCCATATACATGTGACCCATGAAAATACAAGGCTGACCTTCCAATTAATCCAATTTCAAAGCATAATTTACAACATAACTGAGTGCCTGATAGGAAGCTATTTTTTTTTATGAAGTTAGCTGCTAAAAGTCTCTATCATGTCTAATTAACACAGACTTCACTATAAGAAAAAAAAGTCATAATTCAGTTACACTTATTATTGAATAACAACTAGCATAAGTTATTGATATCTGTTAAAGGCTCATAAATATAAAACGCATAAATTTGGTTTTTGAAACATGATATACATGAGTTGAGGCACCTAGGTGGTCCAGTGAATAGAGCCTGAACCTGGAGTCACTGACTCTGACACTAACTGACTCTGACACTTACTAGCTGTGTGACCCTGGACAAATCACTCAACCTTTATCTTAATCCACTACAGAAGAAAATGGCAAACCACTCTAGTATCTTCCCCAAGAAAATCCCACAGACAGTTACAGTCAACCAGGTCATGAAGAGTTGGATATGAAAGAAGAATAACAACAAATATGTAAGTTACTTTAACATTATACTATTGGTATACAATGAATTACTATTTTAGTAGTTGGTACAACATGGATTCAAGTAAAGTGGTAACTAAAATTTGGTCTAGGCTGAACTTGCGTGTCCCAAGAATATAAAATGGGATACCACTGTGTGCCACTGGAATGAAAACAAAGAGTAACGTTTGTCTATGAGCAGGAAATCATCTACGTCCCAGATGCTTGGGAGTTAGTTATTTCATGTCAAATGTATGGCCACAAGTACTCCTAATTACTTTCCTTCTATAAAATGCAAATATGATGTATACTATTGAGGCCTAAACTAAACACCATTAATGGAGGTGCTTTCGTTTCTCTTTTCTTTCTGCTCCTTCTCTCCCAGTATCTTTTACTGTTCCTGTGGCGATATAAAATTCTGAAGGATCCTGTCTCATCATTTCATGACCTCTCCTTCTCCAATTATTTGTTTGTCCTGGTCAATAAATTCTTTACATTTCTCCAAAAACTGCTCCAAAAATCAGTCATAGAACATTACGGTTAAAAGGACCCTGTCATGTATTATCTCTTGAATCTCCCAACACCTAAATCAGCCCCCACCACCATCACCACAACAAATGGTATATGTCTGATTAGTGGGTTAGTGACATTTAGAATTAGAATCAGATTAAAGCACAGGAAAGGTAGCTGCTGAGGCCATACCAGGATAATAATACACTATCATTCTATGGGATACTCAAACTCACATCCTACAATTACTTACTCTAAAAATACATGCTTATAAAGTTCACCACAAACTTGATATAAAATCATAAACATAGAGATCACATAGTCCAGTGATTAAGAATGAACCCCAAGGCAGCTATAGATAGACAGATATTACGAGGTCTGTGAATTTGAATGAAAAAATAATTAACTCTTTAGTTTTACTAGCCTTCAACTAAAGTATATCATTCCCTTTGATTAGTTTAAAACGTTATTCTGATAAGAGGTCTGTTCAAAGGCTTCATCAGAATAAAAAGGGGATTTTTTCAATCCGCCCAACAGTCAGCTGTATCAATGATCCTTCTGTTGGTTCTGTGAGAAGTACTGAGTCTCTCCTATCTTAAAAAAAAAAAATACTTCCCCTACTGTGGTCTTAAACTATGACACATTATCTTTACTATTCCTCACTGACAAACATTTGAAAAGAAAAGTGTACACTTAATTTCTTTCCTGTGTCACTATTCACTTCCCTTTAACACCATTCCCATTTGCCTTTTGCCCCTACTAATCTGCTGAAATTGTTTTGAAAGTCATCAGTGGGGGGCGGAGCCAAGATGGCGTAGAAGCAGCAAGGTACCGCAGCTCCCACACCACCACCCTAAACACCCATAAAATATGAGCCCAGACAAAGTCTAGGAAAGTCTAGGACTCTCAGATTCACCAAACTACAGAGAACACACCTCTTGCTGAAGGCAGCTCGGCAGCAGGGACTCAGCGCGGCCGCCGGAGTGGAGGCTGGAACAGCCGGAAGCCGAGACCGCGGCCAGGCCCAGGCGGTGGGAAGGAGCTGAGCTGAGCCCCGCAGCCAGCCTGCAGTGGTTCTACAGC
>CM053597.1:79535593-79552854 GCA_028646575.1 Pseudocheirus occidentalis
ATGTAGAAATGGCTATGCAGAACATTTTTTTTGCTTTGTTTTGTTTTATTTTATTTGGTAAAGAATTTTTCCCCTGACTCTTACACAAAATAGTACAGACCATAGGTAGGCTGGTGGGGACTATAAAACAGTGGTATACTAGCTAAGTCTGCAAGAGGGGAATTCAGAATGTACATGATATGGCTTTTGGTACATAAGATTGGGGATCCTCCCTTTTCTAACTGATTTGATATTTCAGTAAGTAATCCAAGCTATTTGCAGGTGTGTATGTTATAAAGCTGTGTGGTCTCCCAGATCTGACAAGGTCACTTAACAATTTAGAGTTCGATCTACCTACAACATAAACAAGCATTTCAATAGATAGAATTTCCAGTGGATAAGGATATGTTGGAGCTACTCTGATAAAACAGTATTAGTACTAGTTGCCAGCAAAGATTTGGAAGAGATTTGCTAATACAACAGGATGTTATGAGGACATTAACTGAACTAGTATGCTGCCTGCATTCAAAAAGCCAGATTCAGAAAAGTGATACATTAGGAAATGATTATTTAATTATTAAAACACACACAATATAAGAAGCCAAAAATAAATGATACGATTCCTGAAATAGCAAATGTCCACAAAAAAAGATTGATATAAAACTTTTCAGCAATACTCCTCATACAGAGATACAGTAGGACAGAGGTTCCTATTACACCTTTTGAGTATTTTTCAGTATTATGGAAGCTTTTGCTTCTCAGAATAATGCTTTTAAATGTATCAAATTTAATGTATTATATACATAGGATTAGAAAGAAAGGGTATTACCTATATATTGAAATATAGTTAAAGTTCATAAGTTCACACAGTATAGAATTCCTGAATTAGGGCATTAAAAATCACAAATGAAATACATGAATGACTGGAATTAGGCAATGAACAGGGTGATGCACAGCCCAAAGAAAATTATTTATTCATTCATTCATTCATTTTTAGTTTTCAACATTCATTTCCACAAGATTTTGAGTTCCACGTTTTCTCTCCATCTTTCCCCTGCTCCCCAATCCAAGATGGCAAGCATACTGATTACCCCTTCTCCTATTCTGCCCTCTCCAATATCCCCCACTGTGACTCTCCTTACCCCTTACTTTCTTGTAGGGCAAGATGGATTTCTATCCCTCACTGCATGTATATCTTATTTCCCGGTTGCTTGTAAAAATATTTTTTAACATTTTCTTTTAAAACTTATGAGTTCCGTATTCTCTCCTTTCTTCCCTCCTCACCTACTCCCACTCAGAAGACAAGCAATTCAATATAGGTTATACATGTGTAGTTACGCAAAACATTTCTATAGCATTGTGAAAGACTAACTATATTTCCCTCCATCTTCTTCGGCCCCCCCCCCATTTATTTTCTCCTTTGACCCTGTCCCTTTTCAAAAGAGTTTGCTTCTGACCACGCCCTCCCCCAATCTGTCCTCCCTTCTATAATCCTCTCCTCTTATCCCCTTCCCTCCTACTTTCCTGTAGGGTAAGATACCCAGTTGAGTGTGTATGTTATTCACTCTTTAAGACAAATCCAATGAGAGTAAAGTTGATCCATTCCCTTTCACCTGCTTTTCCCCTCCATTATCACATCTTTCTCTTGCCTTGTTTATGTGAGATAATTTACCCTATTTTATCCCTCACTTTCTCCTTCTCCCAATATATTATTCTTTCATCTATTATTTTTTTAGATATCATCTCTTCATATTCAACTCACCCTGTGTCTGCTGTCTAGGTATACATATACACACACATATAAACACACCTGTATGTGTGTGTGTGTGTATTTCCCTTCAACTATCCTAATACTGAAAAAAGTCTCATGAGTTACAAATATTGTCTTTCCTAATAGTGAAAGAAGTCTCCTGAGTTACAAATATCATCTTTCCATGTAGGAATGTAAACAGTTCAAGTTTAATAAATTCCTTATGATTTCTCTTCCCTGTTTACCTTTTCATGCTTCTCTTGCTTCTTTTTGAAAGTCAAATTTTATGTTCAGCTTTGGTCTTTTCATCAAGAATGCTTGAAAGTCCTCCATTTCACTGAATATCCATATTTTCCCCTGAAGTATTATACTTAGTTTTGCTGGGTAGGTGATTCTTAGGTTTTAATCCTAGCTCCTTTGATCTCTGGAATCATATTCCATAATGTAGAAGCTGCTAGATCTTGTGATATCCTGATTGAGTTTCCACAATACTCAAATTGTTTCTTCCTGACAGCTTGTAATATTTTCTCCTCTACCTAGGAACTCTGGAATTTGGCTATAATATTCCTAGGAGTTTTCTTTTGGGGATCTTTTTCAAGAGGTTGTCAGTAGATTCCTTCCATTTCTATTTTGCCCTCTGGTTCTAGAGTATTGCAGCAGTTTTCCTCAATAATTTCTTGAAAGTTGATATCTAGGCTCTTTTTTGACTAAAGAAAATTATTCTACTTCAGATATGAGAAAATGAATTAAATGGTCTAGTTTTTTTCAAATGCAGTACATATTAAATAGGATAAAATTTCCTTTCCATGTCTGTAAACCAAATGGTATGTATGTATTAATTCCACATCTTCATGAAGCACAATTTAATTAAACTTAAAATAATCTAATTTATGTTTAAATACAAATATAAAATCTGAAGAATTATATTTATGAATTTAACATATTAACATTTTAAAGATTTCATTAAAACAGATGACTTTGATGACACTATAAATGTTATACTTCAGTCTAAACTTATGGCATAGCAGCTTTTAGTCCATATGCAAGTACTAGAAGGCAGGGGTCAGCTGGGTCTT
Source organism: Pseudocheirus occidentalis (assembly GCA_028646575.1). Classification (NCBI taxonomy): domain Eukaryota; kingdom Metazoa; phylum Chordata; class Mammalia; order Diprotodontia; family Pseudocheiridae; genus Pseudocheirus; species Pseudocheirus occidentalis. The sequence continues at coordinate 79,538,399 of CM053597.1, forward strand.
GCCATTTATGATCTATGTCATCTTGAAAAATGAAATGAATAATGGTAAGTCTCTCTTTCACAGAGTAAAGATGATTTTTGTCTTCATTGTAAAGTTGGAACGAGATACTTGTGTGTCCTTGAGAAAGAGCACAGAATCCAAGGGAAGGTGAGCAAGAAAACTATGGGATGTTAGAACCTGAGAGCTGAAAAGGTATTTACTTGAGCTTATCTAGACTAATTAATGGTCTTCAAACTTTTCTGATGATTCATCATGCACCTACAATACAGTACATGAATATTAATTCATGTCCTGCTAAATTAATATATTGTGTACAGAGATAAAACCAAAGGCTTAAGTTTTTAATATCATATACAAAATATTTAATTTTCCTAATTAGTAGCACAAAAACCTTCTTGCTTTCCCTAAAATATCAGTAGTACCAGTAATATTTTTTGTCAAAGTAATATGTTTTGTAAAAACAATGTGACTGAATATGTTTCACTTTTTTTGAACATCTTGGTTTAATGCTTTCTGTTAACAATTTCATCCAGCCTGATGGGATATAATCTGATGGTCAAATTATAAATTCAGGAACTTGCAGGAATGCTTTTAAGCCATTTGTCCATTCTGTGACTGTTAGTTAATGCTAAATAATAAAAGTACAACAGTACTTGTACGCAAATGAAAGCATCACTGACAACCTCCTTTGTTTGGTGCAGTTCTAATTTTGTCTAGGACACTTGGCATACCATGACAGATCGACTGATGGTCTCTATGTCAATCTACATTTTACATATTAATAGTAACTATTTTTTTAAGATACCAAAATATCTTCTAGTACTTTTCACAAACTCCAATGAATTTGTCTTGCATATCTCACTTTCAAGATCACAGATCTATACAAGGGGACAACAAACTACAGACCATGGGCCAAATCCAGGCTGCCACTTTATTTACAAATTTTTAAAAAGTAACATTCTTAGCTCACAGGCCATGCAAAAATAGGCAGTGGATGGATTTAGCCCACAAGCAGTTATAGTTTTCTGACTCCTGATTTAGAGTATATAGTCATGTTTGAGATGAAAATGAGGCAAAGTGCTTTGTATAAGATTAAATGGATTGACAGCCAGAGTGGAATTCAAAACCAGGTGTTCTGACCCCTAAATCTGCTATTGCTATTTTTACATCATGTGTGAATTTGTAAAACAGAATGCTGAAGGAGAATATGACTGGAAAGGAAAATTGGGCAATCTATATTGCTTCAAAGAATAGAACTTGGAACAGTGATCTGAAATCCCATATGTATATGTATAAAACAATTACACTTGTTTATAAGTCAATGTGTTGCCTCCTCAAGTCATGAGCTCCTCATTACTAAATATATCCAAGCAAGAATGCTGGGAGGTTGGACTAGAAAAGTTCTAAGGTCCTGTAAATTTCTAAAATTTTACAACATAAGTTTCAGTTTCCTACTCACCTATTTTCACCCATTATTAATCAAATAAACCTCATTCTCTTTCTCAAACAAGGTATGTGGTAGTATTAGTCCTATCAGCAGAGCTCAGAGTCTACACTAAAAGTAGTGGAACTTTTTAAACTTTTTTACATTTCTTTTATATTACAATCATCAATGTTTCAAAAGGTCAAGGACCTACCTATACATGTTTTCATATAGAAACTCCCACTATGAGGAGCTCCCTCTAGCAACACAGACTGCTTTATTACTTAACAAGATACTCCATTATCTCTAGCCTTTGGATACTTTCTCACATATCCCCCAAGCCTGGAATGCTCTCCCTCCATAGTTCTGTGTCTAGCTTCCTTGAAGTATCAACTAAAATAATATCTTCTATAGGAAGCTTTTCCAAATCCCTCTTAATTCTAGTGCCTGCCTTTTCTTGAATTTTTCATTTTTTTAATCTTATACACAGCTTGTTTGTAGATACTTTTTTGTTTACTGTATCCCCAATTAAAATGTGGGTTCCATGTGGGCAGGGACTTCCTTTTGTATCCATAATGCTTAGCATTTTCAGAATTTTGTCTGAGGCAAGATGTAAACACTTTCATTCCCCAAGTTCACTGGGCCACATGATCTCCATAAACAGCATACTTTTAATTTTCTAATTCAAATATTTCCACTGTACTTTCATAGGGGATAATTTCCAGGTGTTAGAAAAGAGATCAGTAACTCTTCAATGCCCTAAACTAAGCAACAAATGCTTTATAAAAATGAATAATTATGTGATAAACATTATTATGCATCACTAAAAGAGAAAAGATTGCATGGCATACATTACACATTCAAGTGAGGTTTAATGAATGTCATTACACTGATAGATGGTTTCCAAGATGACGGAGAATACTCATGTTCCTTAGCAGTTTTAACATTGAAATAGAGGAGGGACCAGGAAATCTTTAGGAGGAGAGTACAATTTGAGGTAGAGTTGTTCTTACTAATACAGAGAAAAAGGGCACATATCAGCAAATTCTCCTTTGCAATCTAATTTTAGGAAGCAGTGATTGGCTAGGATAGATGTGGCTGAGTACTCGGGCAGTCTCTCTGAACTTGTGATGGGTCTTTTAGGAAGTTCAACTCTGTCATATAGTCAGCTATCTAAAAACACAGGTGACTGTGGTTAAATATGGATGGAAGGCCTATACTAGGAATTTTCTCATAATTAGCCTAAGGATGACACACATCTGGTAACTCTAGGAAATGAAGTCATTTGCTCAGTTCAGGGGCTCATACTCTTACTGTGAATAAGACCTTAGAAGGAGAAAGGAGCAAGTGGTATCTTTTTTTTCCCCTTTTGGAGGGCAATTAGGGTTAAGTGACTTACCCAAAGTCACATGGCTAGTTAAGTGTGTCAAGTGTCTGAGGCCAGATTTGAATTCAGGCCCTCCTGACTCCAGGTCCAGTGCTCTAATTCACTGTACCACCTAGCCGACCCTAAGCAAGTGTTTATCTTACAGCAAAACTTGTTTTAAAAAAATTAAAATGAGGGAAACTATTAAATTCTAATTTGGAAACCAAGGAGATAGCAAGTGGTTATATTCTACTTCAACAAATTTCTTAATTTTTCATGTTAAGGGCTACAAAACACAGTGTTTCTTTTATTCAAGAATGACGCATGACAGTGGTTGCACTTGTAACTTTGGTGTACAATAAGCAATAAATAGACCTAATCCAACTTAGTATCTTGACCCAGCACTATACACAAATCTATACACAGAAATTCATATATTTGTAGCATTTTCAATCACGAAGAGAGTCAGGGCAGTTCCATAAGACAATGGTCAATACAAAGGACATGTGGAACACGAAATAAAATCAAACTCAGTATTATATCCACTTTAAAATAAAAAGACAAGCATGTGTGTCCAGGGGCTTTTAAAAAAAATCAGTGAGAATTAACATTAAAAAAAATTTTCCTTCCCACAAATTATAGTCAATCAGTACATAGTACTATGTACATCAGTGTTTGAATAGGTAATATTGTTCAACTAGTCTAAGATTTGTTTGCACCTGCATCTTAAAATAAAATATGATAAACAGCTGGAAATCTACTTTCAATTGTGGCGATGTATTTTCTGAACCTCTGGTCCAACTTCCTTTCCCTTGCATACAACTACATCTTTCATTCTATGCTAAATCTCAAATTTTGAGGAGAAATTCAGGCCTGAAATAGGAGCAAATACTTGGAATGTTATCCAAAGATAAATGGTTTAATTCCTTTGCAAATGGCTAAGGAAGTATCCAGAAACCATGATGAGCAGACTTCAGGTGCTTTGTGTGCAGGTGGAACCATAGAGCCTCTGTATTTTGATATCCTGTTACCAGTAGTTTTCATTTTGATTTATTCAGTTACTTTTAAATCCATGAAGCCAAAGGAGAGACTTCTAAGATTTTCAATATTGATTTCACCTTAAGGCTTCTTTTTTTCCATTTTTCTTCTGCTTTGACCTGTTAGATCCTCATCAGCATCTTGAACAGCACTTTGCAGATAGAAGTCAAATAATAATTTTAAATTAAATTATATATTTAAAATTTAATTATAATTTCTAATTAAATTGAATTACATAAGGTTGTTACATCTCACCTACCCACCATAAGTAGGACAGCTTGCTTGCCAGACTGAAGTCTGTGGGCAAGGAAAGATATTCTCCCTGTGTGAAGCTAGCTGGCCCAAACAGGATAGAATTCACAACTTGGGCTTTGTTGTCACTACCTTCCAACCAAATAAGCCAACTGGCCCCAACACACCTTCCAATAAATGTGTAAACATTTTTTACAATGATATGCACCTGTGTTTCTATGCACTAACTAATTTAGAAGGCCCAGCATTAGGTCTTATACAAAATGCAGGCAGAAGAATCCCTAAGGGAAGAAATGAAACAGAAAAAAAAACAGAAAAGAGATTCAGTACAGCCTACCATTCAGTAGGAAATTCAATAAAGTACATACTATTTGCAAGACTTTTTGCTAGGTATAAAGAGACAAATTAAACAAAAAATAACAACAACAAAGCAAACAGTCCCTGCTTTCAAGAAGCTTACATTTTACTGATAATGGTAACTGGCAAGGAGTTAATAGTGTGCATTTATAATTAAATGAAAAACATGTAAAATCTAAACAAAAAGTTCTTTAAGGGGCAAAGAGTACACTAGTAGGACAATGGTCCAGGATGCAGTGGATGTCCTCATACCACTGGACTTGGATGAGAGACTCATCCAAGAGGGTATGAAGAGGGAGTGAGGCTGACCTGACTTTGTGCAACTGTGCCTCACTTAAATCCAATTTAGGCATGAGTCAAGACATCACCCTACAATATCATTGGTCTTCTTCAAAAATAAAAGCTGAATAACTGGGACAGTACTGAAAGGCATCTTCTGTTGGCACCTGAACATAGCCTCGAAGGAAACTAGGGATTTAAAGAATATGAAAGAGGAGAGAAAGGAGACCCTTTCCAGCACAGGGAATAAAAGTCTGTTAAAGGTCCCAGAGACAGAAGATGGAATTGTCATGGTTGAAGGACAATAAGGCAAAATATATTAAAAAGTATGATAATACAGGCAGTATTCAATATCCATGGTCCCTCACCGCGGTCAAGTGGGAAGGGCAGAGGGTGACTACTTATATTTCTTGGCTTAATGTAATTTGCATCTTTGAATTTTAATTGTTTGGTGGTAGATATTCTTCCCATTAACAGTGTTGTAGCCACTGTGTATATTGGTTTGTTGGTTTTGCTTACATCACTTTGCATAAATTTAAATAAGTCTTTTTATTCTCTTTAGTCATCAGGTTCAACATTTCTTATAGCACAATAATTTTCCATTACATTCGCGTACAACAATTTGTTTAGAAATTTACATTTACTAGGTATCAAAGAATTTTATCTTTGAAAAGTTTCTATTTCTTTTGGCTTTACTTCCCCTGCCAGCCTTTGTCCATACCATTGAAAGTGTTACAGCAAAATTTAGGTTATAGGTGAGATTATGTATGCTTGGCTTATCTTTCCTCTATCACTAATTCTAACATGGAACAGTCACGTCACACTAAGGTTTCAATCATTTCTGTTCCAGTAACTAGTTACTATAAGTTGGCTAAAAATCAGGTTCAATCTAAAAACAATTTTGTTGTTACTATACATAATGTTCTCTTGGTTGTGTTCACTTCACTCTTCATTACGTCATGCCAAATCTTCCCATGTTTTTCTAAGGTCACTAAGCTCATCACTTCTTATAGCACAGTAGTATTCCATCGTAACCACATACCACAACACGTTCAGTCATTGCCTGATTGAAAGTTCTTTCTGTGCTACTTCCTCCATCTTTTGAAGAATGAAATTATCATTAAGGCAAAATAACAATGAAATAGATGTTTTACTTTGGATAAGTAGAGAGAGATAGAGACAGAGAGATTTCCAGAAGGTAATGATTTAAGACTCCATCATGATTATATCATAGCTCAATGTCTCATATTCTATTCTCAAACTGCTTATCTAAATCTTCCTCCTTTCCAGAGGGTCCATAAGTATACTTCGCTGAAAACATACTTTTCCTTTTCCTTCTATTGTTTATCCCCATATTTGCCACTACAAATGTCATCCTCTGATGTCTATATTTCCTGGAACTTTCCACTTATATTTTATTTATCTAACTTCTTCTTTGAAACTGTCCTCTCCAAAGACAGCAAAAGATCCATCACACCAAGTTTCAATAACATTTAGAGATTGAGTTTAACTCTCTTCATTAAGATCTTTAGTTTAACTTGGCTATTAACCATATTTGGATTTCTTTATGCAAGTGCATCTAAGGCCATGAGTTTTATTACTTGTTTCTCTCTTGATTGTAGTGTCCTGTGAATTACTTACTGGTCATTTCTTCTATTATTCTATTCTATAGTAGATTCTCTCTCCGTGTGTGTGTGTGTGTGTGTGTGTGTGTGTGTGTGTGTGTAAGATAGAGACAGAGAGAGAGAAGCAGATCCCCAGAGCCACCCCATTTCCTTTTAATGATCAGATTTTCAAGACTCCAGTCAAATATTTAGCTTTTTTTTTAATTTTCCCTGTACTCTGTAATATCAAAAGCTCTTATTTTGCTATATTTTAAGCAATGGCCCCAAAAATCCGAATCCTGTTATTATACGCTGAGAAGATTAAAATTGATTCTATATCATTTTCTTGTTAAGTCTAGTTACAGGAATTTATGTTGCTCCCTGTTTTTTTCCTGTAACCGCTTAGGTTATGGTTTTAGCATATCTGAACTTAGTTCAAAATTGAGTTGGACTACAATGGACTAATTTAAAAATTACATTTCTTATGTTAATCACTGACTTATTCCATCTTGAATTTTGCGAAACTTAGGGAATGTGTTTCAACACAAAGAGGTTGGGACCCATTACCTTTACTCCATCAAACCATCCTACAAGGAAGCCTGGTTTGCTGTTCAGAAGTATGGGCTCCTACCTCACACATGGACACAAACAATGTCTCATGGGAGAAGGAGGGTTGTTGCTAGTCCCTGTTACAAAACTTCCAACCAATCATGTTGTTCTCTGCACCTCAGTTGTGTAACCAGTTCCATAATGTCATCTGCCCAATTCTGTTCTTTATTCTCTACTCTCCAAAAGCTACATAAGGGGAACTTTTGCTCAGGGTCTTTGGCACAAACGAAGGCAGTCTAGTGACTGCCTTGATAAGTAGTGTGTCCCTGCTAATAAAGTGTTGTGCAGAGATCTGCCTCAGTTTACTCTTTTGTTAAATTTCAACTGCAACACCATGTTTTAACCATCTGTTCACTTCACTCAAAAGTCAGCACAAAAATAATACATTCTGATTTATTACTTTATATATTTTCAGTCTATAAATTAAATTTTTATTATTTTTTAAAACTAGCAATCCATGTAGTTACTGGGAAGTAACACTCGATCTACATCTAGATAAGGGTTTAATTTATGTTAAATCTTTCATAATTTAGGCAAATGTACCTATAATCTGAATACAAAGTGATCATTTCAGTGTATCCTAATATCCACACTCCAAAACTCACATATGTAGTTTATACTATTTTGCCAACAGATATGGAGATTCACTCTTCATTGAACTGTTTTATCTCCTGGAAGGTGGTAATATTTCTCCAATAGCAAATATGGTGGAAATGGAAATGCATTTAACAGTAACTCAGCTTAAAACTAGAATATAAATGAATGTGTGCATGTCAAGGGTTAGACCACAAATACGTTAGCAATGAGTTGTATTTAAAAGCAATTCCTATCCTTCCCATTGCCTGTAATTCTTTCAACTAAAAATAGCGTACCATGCAAAGATTGAGGAAACCAGAGAATGTATATAGCAAATCATTAAGAGATGAACTATTTATCCCCTAAAAGATATATGAGTGCATAACTCAGAAGTAATTAAGTCAAAATAAATTATACTGGGCTTTCCTCAGCAGTAGTATAAAAATGTCACATCCTCAAATAGCAAAATATGTATTTCATTTACACATGTTCATTTTTAATTCATTTTAACTGCATTAATAACATCTCAAACCTCCATCTGGAGTTCCAATTTAGGGAATCATAGAAACTTGGAATTTGGACAGACCTTAGAGGTCATCTGGTCCAACAGTCAATCTGCTACAGAAATTCCTGGAGAAAGTTACAGTATAAGCTTTAAAAGTATTAAAGCATGAAAACACATGTTTTATGAGTTAAGGCAAGAAAAGAAAACATTAATGGGCCTCTTTTTATTACAGGTAGTTGATACATAGAAGAGAATAAAAGAGTAAGAATGACCAGGTCTCTACAATGCTCAAGACTTCTCTATTGACGTTTTTGAGACAGCTGATTTCCTCATAGTAGACAAATGAGGGTATTGGGGGTCATAAGAAAAGGCTAGAATATTGATACAGATACACGAAATTCTGAGTACTCTAAAAGTCAACCTACCTCTCCTGTTCTCCTTCAGTGACATCGTACAGATGGTTAGCACCTCCGTCAGCACAGGCTTTTAGAAGAGCTTAAAATATAGAAAATACATTTTTTCAATACTAGAACATTAAAGATGACATACATGTAAACACATGCACATAATGATAACCCAACTACTTTGAATCAAATTTAATCTATCCAAGTGATCTAAGAAATGCAATCATAGTTTGCAATTCTCTCTACATGATGATCTAGGTTTTTGTCATGTTTTTTTTTCTTTATTTAGAGGGCTGAAACCAATTATCTCAAAAATTCCCTTCCATTTCAAAAGATAGTAATATATAGAAATATGGTGGCAAAAAATATGGGGAACAGAATGAAAAAAGACCATTCTCTTAAATTAATCTAAAAATAATTATTGGAAATAAATAAGTTAGCAGCAGAAGTCATCTCAGAAAATAACTAACCTCAAAAGGCAATTTGTAAACGTAGCAGATAAGATTTTGGTATGTCTCAAATCTCATCAAAGTGTCTAAGGCCACCTACCTAAAATTCTTTCAGAAAGTCAGAACGTAAAGACTATAAAATCAGATTATATATTCAAAATCCACTGATGTTTCCTGTATACTACACAGAATCTTCCTGATGAATGCACTGACACCAGTTGCTCATGCCTTGAATGGTCATACCTCTCTCATTATCTCTGCCTCAAGGGTCAGTTCAAGGGCCATATCCTACATGAGGTCTATCTTGATCCCTCCAGGGGTTACCAACTTCATCCCTCCTCCAGTACTTTAATTCATTTATTTGTGTAAATATTTTTCCTTCCTCTCCCCTACAAGTATAATGAAAACTCCTTAAGGGCAAGCATTATTTCATCTTTCTCTCTGTGCCAGGTACATAAAAAGTTAGTTTTGAATGTGTGAATGAATGAATGATGAACTTACTAAGAAAGCAATGCTGTCATTATGAAATTTTTTGCATATAAGGACTGAAAAAGTAACATCAGAAAGTGATGAATTTCGATGCTTATTCAATACTATCCAAAAGAGTATGCCACCGTATCTGTAGAGAGTACTCGTAACATAAGTTTCACACCCTTAATTATCATCTGGGTAAAGTGCTTTACCTCACCATTCTCTAGTATTAATAATAATTCGTATAGAGTATTTTAATGTTTACAGTGTTAGAGCTATTATTTTGTTTTCCTGTGACAACATGCAGAAAAGGAAGCTAGAACTGAAAAGGGTTAAGTGTGACTTGCCTAGAGTAACAAAACTAGTGAGTTTCTATGGCCAAATTTGAACTCAAACATCCTTCTCCACTGAGCAACCTAGTGCCCCCTATTCAATTACTTTAAATAATATGTGGATTCCATTTCTGAGGTAGCTGGATATAATGAAAAGAAATGAGGATAGGAATGGAAAGTGAAGGTAAGGGGAGAGAACCTGGAAAGAAGATATGTTTATTCCAGTCACTGAATCTATTCATCAAAGTAAATTTTTTTCCAGAATTTATTTTTTACTTTTCAACATTCATTCCCACAAGATTTTTAATTACAATTTTTTCCCCATCTCTCCCTTACCCCCCAACCCAAGATGGCAAGCATACTGAATACCCCTTTTCCTGGTCTGTCATCAAAGTAAATTTTAACCAAGCAGCATCCTAAACTATGAAATCCATCCATTTGCTAGTCTGGCTAACATGCATCAATATGTCAGAAGATGATAATCTTCTGGTGAAAGATGATTGAAAAAATATTCTGTATCACTGAAGACCAGATTCTGGGCTCTGGTGACTTCTCCCCCCCTGCCCTTCACCCCAGGTATATATATATCCCATTAGCTATATATCTATCCCATTAGCCTCAGTTTAAAATACCCAAAGAGCTGACCTCTCTTTAGCAATCTAATTACATGATTTATATTTTAGCTAAGAAAATATTAGGGGACAATACAAAATAACATACAATTAACTATATGTGACATTGTGTGTTACAAATTACAAGTGCTACAGGATAACAGAAAGCAGGGAAAGCAATTGTTACTGGGTAGAGAAGGGAGGGTCTGAGCCAGGCCTTGATGGTTTTGGCCTTGGAAAGATGGAAGAAAAGATGAGGGCATTATAGGAGAAGAGAAGAATGACAGAAACCAAAAAAGGCAAGGGTGTGTTCTTGAAGCAAGAGTGTTACTACTCTGAGCAAAAACTACATATCGGGAAGGAAATAAGGTTAAACACGGGGCTGTGCAAGGGAATGATGTACAAATAAGGTTTAAGGAAACTTTCCAAATGAAACGAGATGCTGGGTCTCAGAAATCAAAACCAGTCGCGCAGATTCATTTGACCTCTAACCTCCTCTTCTAAGTAACCTGGTATTTATCACTGGGAGAAAAAAGCAGAGGATAACCCTGGCTATGCAATCATTAGATGCCTAGACAGGGACTAGATCTATGATTTCTTTGGCATAGGAATCTCTCAGGTGAGTAAATTCCCTCTTTCAATGCAAGTTGGCACCTTCTCTTCAATTTATAGCCTGAGTAAACAAGAATTTGTTCAGTCATGCACAACTCTTCATGACCCCATTTGGGATTTCTTGGTAAAGCTGTTGGAGGAGTTTACCATTTCCTTCTCCAGCTCATATTATAGATGAGGAAACTGAGAGAAAGAGTTAAGTGATTTGCCCACAGACATGAAGATAAAAAGTGTCTGAGAACAGATTTGAACTCGGTAAAATGTCTTCCTGACTCCAAGGTCAGGTATTCTATCCACCACATGGATAGGGTTTCAGCTGCTGAAACATTAAGGGATTTGGCTAACACCCACAACCAGTATGAGTTAGACGTGGGGCTTGTAGCCAGGTCTTCTTGGCTTGAGGACACCTCTCTATTATATTAAAAAAAAAATGTCTCCTGTATAATAATTAACATGGCCTAATGCTGCTACAATCCACAACATGGGCAAGGAGTCAGTCCAACTGCATTTGAATCCAGGTTCTGCCAGTTGCTAACAATATGACCTTGGGCAAGTCACTTAACTTTAGTGAACCTCAGAAAAGTATTGGACTCCATAGACAGGGTTAGATTTAGAAGTCTAAGAGAGGCTTAAATTTCATTCATTTTTTCGACATAGAATATGACTTGGGCATAGAATAGGTGCCTTATAGCTCTAGATCAGTGATTCTTACTAACTTCCTATTTGACTCCCCTATTTTAATCAAATCTTTTCCTCTCTTCTCAAGTAATATCCAACACTGACAGGAGACAAATGTAGCACTTCACTTCACATCGAAAAAGACTTCCTCTACTCTATTTTCCAATCTTTCTCAGGATCATCTATTATTCCTTCTTCCTTCTTGTGCATAAATTACAGAAGAGATCTCTACTACTGGATAAAATCAGTCTCTAATTCTTATCTCTCCCTACTTCTACTGGACTTCCCTCCAGCAGTCACTTTCTCTCTCTCATATCTCTAATAAGGCCCTACTGGTTTTTCCACATCCACCTATGAAATATGTATCCCATTTCTTAAAAAAAAGAAATGGTCCATTTACCCCATACAGCGGCCATCTTCCTTATCTGATCCCCTTCACTCACAAACTATTTGAAAAAGCTATATAATTATTCTTTATTGTAGCAAAGGATTGGAAACAAAGTAGCTGCTCATCAGTTGGGGAATGACCGAACAATTCATGTTATATGAATGAAATGGGATATTACTGAGCAATAAAAAATGAATGATATTCAGAGAAAGCTGAGAAATTTGTATGAAATGATTCAGGGCGAAGTAAACAAAAAGAGGACAATTTATATAAAGACTAAAGCAAATGAAAGCAAATTTGAGACTAAAGAACTCTGTTGACCAGTAACGACTTCAGAGAATACATGCTTCTGGGGGGGGGGGGGGCAGGAAGCACAATTATTTTGCTATATCTTGACTGATGAATAATGTGGTAACCGTACAACCCCTGACAGCCTAATATTAGAAAGTCCCCAATCCCTTTGCAAAGACCTGGGAGATAGTCTCATCTACTTCTCTGACAAATATTTGGCTGTTCTTGAATAAGAGACCCTGTAGCTTTGTCTAAAAGGCTTGTTTTCACAACTCTAAAAGAATTTAGTCCCTTCCCTTTGTCTCCTGCCTTTCAATAAGGTTGTTTTCCCACTCTGATAATAAATCATGTAACTCACATTCTAAATACTCCTCCTTCTCCCTTCACTGATCCCCTTGTTGTTTACCCCTCCTTCTCCTGGGAAATGCTTAACTTTTCTAGCTTAAATTGCAGCAGGATGCTACTGATTGGCCATGTGCTCAAAGTCAGCCTCAACGGTTACACAAACCTAATCTGCATGCCAGGAATATGAATTTGCTAGCAATGACAGTAGATTCCTCAGCTCGCTAATCAATCTCTTTACATTCACACTGGCCTCCTATCCTTGACCCAGAGTGATCCACTGATGGTTATTCCTCTCCAATGAGGTCAAGAGAATTCCTGGATACTTTTGACCTCTCAGTAGAAAGGAAATGTTGTAGAAGCAGCTAAGTGTCACAGTGAACAGAGCATTAGTCTGAATGACCACAGTTCAAATCTGTCTTAGGACATTTAATAGTTACATGACCTGGACAAGTCACTTAAACTCTGTCTCAGCATCCAAACAATCCCTACCCCAAGACTTAAGGATCAAATGAAATAATATTTGTAAGGCATGAGTAGAGTACCAGTGACACATCAAGTGGCTGCTAAATAAATGGTTCTTTCCTTCCCTACACACATCCTTCCACCAGCTCAGGACTATGCTCTACAATCAAACAAAGAAAAACAGGCACCATTAGTCAAACATAAGAATCCCTGTGGTGACATAGTAACATAGCTTCAACATGTTATATTATCTTTGTTTTATTGTATTTTTATTTATTTTGCTTGATGCTTCCCCATTACATTTTAATCTTGTTACCACAGCACTCTGGAATGTTGGGCCACAGGGGGCAGCAATATGTTTGACACCTCTGGTCTAAGTGTTCCCTCCCACCTCATCAGCCCTCTCCTCCAGGTTCACAAATACCTGGGGAATCCTTCACAAGCTTTAACACCTCAAATTTAAGGGCTGGACTGAATTTCCTGTGAGATCTTTTCCAGTTGTAAGGATATGATAGAATGTTCTGATTTAGAATGATTGAAATAGTCTGTTTGGGGGCGGAGCCAAGATGGCGGCATAGAAGCAGCAAAGTACCACAGCTCCCACACAAACACACTAAAAAACTCATAAAATGGGACGCTAAACAGATTTTCAAGCACCAAAACTCTCCAAAAGACAGAAAGAACATCTGTTGCTACAGGCAGCGCAGCAGGCGGGGCTCTTCCCAGCAGTCTGGAAGCTGCTGCTGAAACCCCAGCCAGGTCAAGCCCTGGGGCATCGGGCAGGAACCCCGGCTATGGGAGAACTGATCGGCTGCACTGGAGGCACAATTACCACATCTATCAGGCCAGAAGAAAAAAAGGCTAAGAGAAAGGTCAGTGGATTTTGCTAACTTGGGAGGAGAAGAGTGGGTCTGGCCAAACTGCTCCCAGGGCAAGGAAGCAGCTAGAGGTGGCTGTAGCAGCAGGAACATCTGAGAGCCGCAGCGGCCCCCACTGGGCTGCTTCAGAGCCCTCAACCTGCAGATAGCAGGGGGGCTGACGTGATACATCAGGGCGAGGGCTCTTGCGTTAAGTGGCCTGGATCTGGATCGTGGTCTTGAGTGGTGGTCCTGGGGTGCGCTTTCAGTGAGCGGAGGCTGGGAGGTGGGGCTGCAGCACCCCACTAGGAGCTCCGGCATCTGTGAGGGCCCCAGTGATTTGGAACAGAGCTTTCCCCCTCCAGGAAGCAGAGTTCCACAGAGCTAAAAATCCAAGCAATTAATAGACTGGCCAACATGAGAAAAAGGAAGCAAGCTAGGAACAGCAGTAAAATTCTAGAATCCTTTTTTATGGACAAAAAAGACCAAAGCATGGAGCGGGAGGAAGACAGCTCACTCAAAACTCTCTCACCAAATGCTTCCAAGA
>CM053597.1:79553354-79584710 GCA_028646575.1 Pseudocheirus occidentalis
GTCAGAAAAAAATGCCCAAGGTAAATAAAGACCACTTGCCTTTTTGTGAAGGAGATACTCTAACTTCATTGTCTCTCAAACCAGGTCATACCTTAATAAGGATCAACACCCTAGAAATCAGGAGCCCATGTTCCCGCTCTGCCATGAACTAACTGCACAGCCATAAGTGAGTTACTTTATCTCACTGTGATTCAGTTTCTGTATTTTGAAAAAGTATTTCAGTTTGTGCTCCTACCTAGATATAACTTCTAATGATTCTAGTTCAGAGGATCACAGATAAATAGCTGGAAGGGACATTAGAGTCCCTTCAAGTCCAAACCTCTCATTTTACAGATGAGGACACTGAGGCACAGAACGGTTTAGTAAATTGCCAGAGACCACACAGCTAGTAAGTTTCTAAGATGGTACTGAAACCCAGAAGTTACTCTCTCCAAATCCAGCACTCTATCCACTACTCCACCTTGCACACCTTTTAGCTATATACAGGAAGGAGTGTTCTTTGTTTTTAAGAGTCACACAGAATTGTAATTAATAAATGAGCAACTAGTCTATGTCCCTGAGAATGCTGATTAACCTCTCAGGGAGTGTCAGTTGAGCTTGAGCTACTCAAAATACAAAAGTCCAGTCATAAAAGATCTCCTGTCAGATCAACTTCCTGGATTTAGTTAACTTTAGTTCTGCATTAAACACTCAAACCATCAACATCAAACTACAAACAATTGTACCTTCTTTATGTGTAGTTTATTGGCTTCAGAACCCTGCCACATCTGGATAATATAATACAGGTAGGTGGCCTGATGATAAACTCTGCCATGTTGTCTTTACTAGCTCTGCCTACGGTATGACATAAGTAACCTGCATCTGACTAAGCTACCTTCATGACATGTCCATGTACAACACTGGGTGATAGAGAATTCAATCCATCACTATATATCCTGAGGCTGAGGCAAAGGGCCAAACTTTGCCTGGTAGGTAAGTTTGTGTGTGTGTGTGTGTGTGTGTGTGTGTGTGTGTGTATTCATGCACACGTTGAGCAAGCATATATTTATGCATGTATATGCACACACTCACATGTACATACAATCTCTGTTTTTTCTTTTTATTACAGTGGTTAAATTAAGGTTTGATGACAATTAGGATGCTTTTTTTTAGCTTCTGTTACTACTTCTCAGAAGGAATATGTGTGCTCTTTTTCATGGAATGACAATTAAATGTAAAACTTCCAGTGCTAGGAAAGAAAAGAATGCATCTAAGAAAAGCTTGAGATAATTGGTAGAAGGAAAAAACTTTAACATCTAATTCTCAAAAAAAAAAGTAACTGCCCACCCCAGAATCAGAAAAAAAAAGTTTCCACATGCTAGGAGTTTCCTGTGGCAAAGAAAAATTACAATATTTAAATATGATCTGTCACTATATATAATATAAATTTTATATATATTGTATGTGATATACATTATATATATTATATGTGCTTCATATGTATTACATAAACTATATACACAATATATAATGTAATACATGTGGTATTTGATCTAAATGTATAATTATATATATTTAAACACATATAAATTTAATGCCATTAAAAATGTTCTTCCCACAAATTGTGCCAACAAAAGGCAATTATCCAAGATAATAAATTTCAGAAGAAGTGTAAAATTGTTTTACGAGAGGCTCGTTGCAAACCCTATAGTGGTGAAATCAAAGGTATCAACAAAATACATAGACTCCAAGTCTGAATAATACAGATAGCTCATTGTCATTTCTTCTAATCTATTATTCTCAAAATTCAGTTTAAACAGATACACATTCCAGTCAGTTTACCAATAAAAAATTAAAATTAAACACATTAACATTTTCAACATTTGTCCTTAAAAAAAAAAGACACAAAGGAATTGAAATAGTAATTATGAAAAACATCCATTTTGTGTATTCTATCCAAAGCTATTTAGAGAAATAATGTGGGGGTGGCTAGGTGACACATCAAATAGATCACTGGCCCTGGAGTCAGGAGGACCTGACTTCAGATATGGCCTCAGACATTTAACACTTTATTAGCTGTGTGACCTTAGGCAAGTCACATAACCCCAACTGCCCCCTACCTTCCCCCTCCCAAAAAGCAAAAAAAAAAAAAAAAAAGTATTTAAAAAAAAGAAATACTGTGGCTTACTGGGCACAGTAGTAGAACAGAAGTCATGAAGAGCTGAGTCAAAATCCTAGCCATGACGCTAGATATATGACCACTGTTTCCTCATCTGAAAACAATGTGGCTAGCTCCCAGGGTCAATGTGAGGCTCAAAAGAAAAAAAAATGCCATGTATATCAACTTACAAAAATCAGCTATCATTATTATGAAACAAAACAGAGAAAGACAACATAACATTCAATGAATGAATAGGGTGGACTGGTATGGTTACAGGATTTTTTTTTTAAACCCTGGTGTTCTGAACTTCAACGTAAGTCTTGCAGTCAAAATAACTTTGTACTGCTTTTAAAAAAGAAAGCATAAAAGACTGGCTTTACCTCTGTTGAATTACACTTAAATGGGGGAGAGGAAATGTGTTTACCAATTTTAAGTGTTTTACACTTGTGTAAGTCAACAGGAATTTAAAAACTAAAGTCTGTCAAGCAAATAGTCTCCAAAATGTTATGTGGGATACAGCAAGAGTGTGTTTTTTTTATGGACTATTAAATTTTGAAAAATGACTACTGTTCATGCAGCATAAAAATGTTGGTGGCATACCTAATTTTTAAAATGAATAAAAATACTTTGCTAGTCATGGAACTGAGCACAATGCCAGGGACTACTTTCATGCTGAATTCTTAGATTTTTTTGTGGATATACTTTGATGCATCAGCCTCAAGGATCCATTCACTCGGTCATCATTTCAAACACCCCAGGCTCTAATGAATAGTACTTACTACACCTGTTATCCTTCTTAATATACAATTTACACTGACTTGAACAGTAAAAATCTTGCAGACTTGTCAAAATGATGTAACTTCTGTGGTCAAACAGTTATTTTATACATACCACATTGGTAAACAGCTTTAAGACAAATAGCAAAAACAGATTCCAAAAACTGAGATATTTCCATACCTTTTAGTGTCAGGTAGGAATAGGCTGACGATATCTTTAGTGCTTACTTATCCTTTCCAGTTTGAAAATTTGGTTTAAAAAAAAAACATAATGGTGCTGCCAGTTAATGATCAACTTCCAACACCTGCTGCAATCAGCTACAATCTTACTCACATTTTGTGGGGTGACATTTTGCAGGATTAGTTTTACTTTTTGAGGTATACAAACCAACTCGCTTAGTACTGTTACTACAGATACTGAACTGAGGGGAAGGAAAAGCAACCCTGAAACATTTCCTAGACTCTCTCAAGGGTATTTTTTTTAATGTCACTTGCATTTCATCTAAGAGTCATAGCCTGATGCTGTTTTTCTCTTTATTATAAATGACAATACTGACTGAGTGTAGAAAACTCATTTGTGTAAGAAATCTAACAAACAGGAATATGTAGGCCACATAAAACTTATACAAGTGGATCAAGGAATCAAGTTACTGGAATTTGTAGTAACAACCAACATATTGCTGCCAATTGATTTCATCCCTGATGCTGTAGTGAGACCTAAAATAGGATATTCCTAACTATTCTTGATTTAAGAGGGTTTCTGAGAGTTTCAAATGACTGGCAGGATATGGACTGTTTATACAGATGCTACCTGGCCACTTCTCTGTGGAACATCACCCTAATGACATATGGGGGAGAGAAAAGTGACTACTGCTACAGGAAAGGGTGACAATCTGTTTGCTAGCCTTTATTTTAGTATGGTATCTGGATTGTTATTTCAAGGGGAGTGAAAACTAATTATGAACATAATTATCTTTAGAACTCAATCTCCATCTGGTTCTGAATTGTTGAAAGTTAGCCATTACATGCATTTATCTGACCTTAAACTGTTAATAATTAAAATTCCTTCATAAAATGTCTTTAAATTCAACATTTCCATCTGTCATGCACCTCTTCTATCCCCAATCGATAAGCATATGTGAGCACTGAGAAAGCCCATACAAAAATCTAACTGGTAAGTAAAGAGTCAAGTCTCAAGTCAACACCATCTTTTAGTAAACAATTAACTCACTTCTCAAAACAAGTAAAAAAAACAAACAAACAAACCTTAAATGTGTTCCTGAGAATAACTGAGCCATCAATAATGTTTGATTAAAAGGCTATGCTATAGGCACTGTGCTAGGCATTTGGGTAAACTCAAATAAATTCTATCTTCAAGGACCTTGCATTCTATTTTGGGAAACAACATATAAATATAAAAGTATAGTTGCAACCCTGTACCCTTGCACCTCATTCCCAAATTAGCCCTGAACTACAGATCCAACCAATAGCTGTCCTTGGCTTCTGTATGTCACTCCTTCTGCTAGTTCCCCTCCCTGATTGTGGTTTTTGTGGTTTTAGCCTTTTTAAACAGTGATCTTGCCTAGGCCCTTGATTTGAGTTTACACTCTGGGGTAACCACGTGCTTGCTTAATAAATCCACACCTAAATTTACCTTAAATATAAAAGTATACACAAATACAAACAACATTAATGCATTGTATTTGTAATAAAAGCAGGGAGATATTAGTATATAGTATACTATTCAATCAAAAATTCTGATTTTTTAAAATTATTATTTTAGTTTCCAACATTTACTTCCATAAGATTCTGAGTTCCAAATTTTCTCTTGATCTCTTCCCTGCTCCACAGGCTCTCTCTATATATACATTCATATTAAAACTATTTTCACATTAGTCATGTTGTAAAGAAGAATTAGAACCAATGGGAAAAACCATGAGAAAGAAGAAACAAACAAAAAAAGGGAGATAACATGTTTTAGTCTGCATTCAGACTCCATCATCCCTTTTCTGGATGTGGATAAGATTTTTATCAGGAGTCTTTTGGAGTTATTTTAGATCCTTGCATTGCTAAGAACAGCTAATTCGATCAAATACAGTTAATACACGATGTGGTTGTTAAACAGTGCTGACTTTAGATGGAGAGAAAGGAAATTTCTCTCAACAAAATACAAAAACAAAAACAGAAACATTGCACAGGCACAGCAAACTTTTTGTAATCACTAAGGTGTAGCCATTACCTTGAGAACAGAGAAGATAAGGCATTAAACCAGTAATCCAAAAGATAGGTTCAAATCCTACCTTAGGCATTTAATAGCTGTAGAACCATGAGCCAGGCACTTAAACTCTCTGATCCTAATACATCTCATCTGTAAAATGAACAAGTAGGACTTGATGGCCTTGAAGGCTCCCTCCAGTAATAAATCTATAATCTCTTGCCCTTTTGTAATGGAAATGGGAATTTGAAGATCTTCCCTGCCCCTTAATAGACTTATGGAAGACATTCCCTGCTTTGAAAGTAAACTCTGCCCCAAACAGGCTGAATATAATCACATGGAGCCTGTGATGGAGGGAATTTGCTAAAGAGTAGAGGAGAGCCCACAGGAAGCTCCCCTGCTGTGAAGATGAACTTTTCCCCCTAATAGGCTGAATGTAGTCAGATGGATCCTGTAGTGGAAAGAGCTTACTGAGGAGAAGCAGAGCCCACACGGAAGCTGGTCAGAGCTAGCCAAACGATGGAGGAGAGAGGACTTCAGGCAAGGAGTCAGATAGGCCTATAAGTAGACATTGATCATGTATTGGTTTGTGGGAACACTGAAGGATGCTGTGGCTCTCATTGTTATTATGGCTTCTGAATAGCTTTGGTACTATGATGAAATCAGCTTACTGGTTTGGGGATTGGGTTTTCTGGTATCAGAATAAATGCTTCAGTTCTACCCTCTATCTGGAAGAGTTTGATATATTTTGCTATCGAACATATGATACTTACAGTCAAGGTCTTTATCGTGACCATGGGCACTGTAAATATTGCATAGGTGCTGTACCCTTACAATTCAATTTAATAAATATTTAAGCACCTATTATATGCCAGATGGCAGTTAGGTAGCTGAATAGATGGAGCACTGGGCTTAGAATCAGGAAGATTCAAGTTCAAACCCAGCCTCAGACACTTATTACCCTGTGTGACCCTGGGCAAGTCAAAGAACAGGCTCTTTGCCTCAGTTTCCTCATCTGCAAAATAAGCTGCAGAAGGACACTGCAAACCACTCCAATATCTCTGCCAAACCCTAAATGGGGTCATTTAGAATCAGACAAGATTGAATTGATTCAACAAATACGCCAGATACTATGCTAAGCACTGAGGATACAATAAAACTTTTAAAAAGCAAAGTACAGTCCCTGTCCTAAAGTTGTTTACATGATGTAAATCCTCAATATAGTCTCATAAAAGTACTTTCAAACACCATAGAAGCTGCCATAGTATGGGTAACAAAGAACGATGAATTCAAATTATACTATATTAGAAAAAAATAGGAATATAGGACAAATTCATAGGGCAGTTATGACCACTTTAGGAAATAGATATCTCTGTTTAGCCCATTCTTGGCCCAAGTCTTTTTGCCCTGACTCCTGATGAATTCACTATTTCACTTTCTAGCTCCAAACTACTGCTGTTCTTGGTCCAAGTCAAGATTCTCTTCCCAAATATCCAAGAAGCAATATATCACCTGGTCCCCAGTCTCTGTTGCCAGTCTAGGCTTAGCTCACAGCTGAGCTACTTTGGCTACTCAAGGACTGTATCTCTCCTGGCTGGCCTTCTGTTTACTTATTTGCAATTTACCCTTACCAAGTAAGCCTGTTGTCAGTTAGCACACATAGCCAGGAATCAGCATAAATGATCACACACTCTAGTACAGCATAATTATAATCATAAAAGCCACATTGCTTTACAAACCATAGAGGGCTTTGTAGCACTTTCCCATAAATATTTCATTTCACAACACTGTGAGATAGAACAAGAGTTATTATCCCCATTTTACAGATAATGAAATCAGACTGGAGAGGGAAAGTAACTTGCCCAAGGTCACATGATTACTTCAAAACTGTTAAAGACTGAAATGAAATATTTCCTGAGTACTACCCAACATATTATGCTGCCCCAAACCTCAAAACAGTGAATCACTCAAATTTTAAAAACACCATCAGTCATTCAATCAGAATAACTGGGATATATACATCAGATACCACCTAATGGGTCTCTGGGTGTCCTCCTGGTTAAGTTGAAATTGACAGATCTCTACTTAAACTCTGCTTTCAAAGTTTAAGTAGAATAACTTTAAATAGCTTGTTTCTTTATTATATAAATTTATTTTTTTTTGTTTTTGTTTTTTTGCTTTTTTGGAGGGCAGTTGGGGTTAGGTGACTTGCCCAAGGTCACACGGCTAGTTTTTTGTGTGTGTGTGTTAAGTGTCTGAGGCCGGATTTGAACTCAGGTACTCCTGACTCCAGGGCCTGTGCTCTACTCACTGCGCCACCTAGCCGCCCCCTTTATTATATAAATTTAAATTAACCCACATACCTTTCAGGAACACTTCCATTACAAAGACAAAATATCTCTGTGCCTTTGTTTTTATTTCATTCCAGAAAGCAGATTGTCTATCTAGAGTGGGTTTTTCTAAATCAATCTGGCTCACCTCTCATATTCAGTGAAGTCTTGCTGAGGCTGTTTTCTCATTATCTCTCACATCTGTCCTGTACTCTCAGTTCCCACTGCCACCACTCTAGTAGAAATCTTTGTTACCATTTGCGTGGATATTGCTTTCAAAATTGGCCTCCACATTATGCTCTTTGCCATTGTAATTTATCATTTACACTATTGGACTTAACTTCCCAAATGCATAACTCTAGCCATGTCACTCTGCTGTCACCTTTCAAAGGATAACTATTTCCTATTTTGTCAAATTCAAATCCCCCTGCCAAGAATAAAGACCCGCAAGCTGGCAGAAGCTCTGTAGGCTTATCTAATAGCAATTCCCTCTACATATTCCCTGTTCTTGTTAAAGAACTATACCACATGCACTATACATGAATTACATTATGGTCATGTGTGTGCTCTTATGCACAGGAAAATCCCTTCTACTTGTAATGGTCTTGTCCGACCACTGTCACTTTAGAGGTTTATGTTTTCAGGTCAAGTGTTCAAGAGACTCTTATTATGCTACTAAGATAGCCTGTCACCAAGACTATATTGCATATAGTTCCATATTCAGAATAGTCAAGTTTCCCACTGCTGAGAGATTAACATTCTTTCTGTGCTCAGTACAAACAAGAGCTATTAGAACAGTTAAGTACAAATAGTAAATATTTTGCTTTCTAGCATATTAAAAAAAATACATCATTTGAGAAAAATATTTAAGGAAATAAACATCTGGGTACAATATGGTGGGTTTTACACTAATCCTTAAATACTTTCAATTATTCCTTCTCTATCATTGTCTATAAGGTTAAGTGGAAGGTTTACTTCTAATTCACCCTGACCAGTTAGTACTTCAAGTCAGTAGCTGTGAAGGGACAGTCTCATACCCTAGGGATTTAGAATAGCTTAATATCAAAAGACTACACAAATTCACTTTTGGATCATTCCAGTACCCAGCCTCTTCTACAACAGTTTATGGTATAATGATTTCCCCAGAAATTTGAGTTCTGTTCTTGGTCAGGCTTCTTTTTTATATGCTTTCTAGTTATGTGATCTTGAAGAAATCCTGAGACCTTCCTATGCCTCATTGTCCCCTTCTGTAGAATAACCTAATGGAACATGCAAAGATGATGATAACGGATGATGGGACCTCACTGGGATCCTTTTATTCTTCCCTGACTTTACTACACTCATCACATTTTCAAATTGTTCCTCTTAGCAGTGGAAGCTACCTCCTAGTTTTCTGACAAAAGAAATTATCCCCCATGAGCTCCTTCTTCTCGAATGTCATATGATACTTATAGTCAAGGTCTTTATCATGACCGTGGGCACTGTAAATATTGCATAGGCGCTGTACCCTTACAATTCAATTTAATAAACATTTAAGCACCTACTATATGCCAGATGGAAGTTAGGTAGCTGAATAGATGGAGCACTGGGCTTAGCATCAGGAAGATTCAAGTTCAAACCCAGCCTCAGACACTTACTACCTATGTGACCCTGAGCAAGTCAAAGAACAGGCTCTCTGCCTCAGTTTCCTCATCTGCAAAATAAGCTGCAGAAGGACGTTGCAAACCACTCCAATATCTCTGCCATCATCACATTTTCAAATTGTCTCTCAGCAGAGGAAGCTACCTCCTAGTTTTTTTATAAAAACAATTATCTCCCATGAGCTCCTTCTTCTCTACTATAAAACCCCAAATTCCTCTATGTCTTCCCCTACTTTTTTACTACAGTCCTTGAGAAAGAGGTCACTCTTCCAAGGTGGGTTACAAGACCAACATTTTACTTAAACTACTCATCTTCTCCCCTATGATCTCCAGCAAAAGATTACTTGGATTTTTATTTTCTTTCTCTCTTTTTCAGACTATAGACTGCAGCAGGGGTGGGGAACTTACAACACTCTAGGTTCACAAATGCAGCCCTTTGAATCCAAATTTCACAGAACAAATTCCCTTAATACACACACACATACACACACACAACTATAATTCAATATAATTGATTTTCTTCATAACCCCGTACATTTTATTTTAGGCATTTAAGTTATTATTTGAAAAGGGATCTACAAACTGCAAGAGAATATCAAACAGGCCCACAGCACACAAGAAAGTTAAGAACACAATTTCTAGTTCAAAAAGACAATACTAGGTTGGGTGGTGATAGAGAATGAGAGGCACCCAAATGGATCCAAAGTCAGAACATGAAAGTGAGTCTATCATATGTCAAGAGGAAGAGCTAAGCTCTGCTGGTACTAGCAGAAACCCCAAAGCAGAAGAAAAAGTAAATGCATATGCAGGAAGCAATATCGATTTATAAAAAGTCCTTGCTCATATTCTCAGCTGAAAGGAAGAGAATGGTAGAGTATGTAGGGAAATACTGTCATATTGCCTAATATTTCCATCAAAGATATGATTTCCTAATCCACTAATTTCTAATCAAGACAGCTGGCTTTTGTTTTTGTTTTTGTTTTTTTCCTAGTGGGACGAAGGGTAGATTTAAGAATCAATGCTATGGAAGAAAGGAAATATAGTTTGATGACGTTCAGGCCCAAAAGCCAGAAAGACCTTTATTCTTTAACATAAAGTGGCTGTGTGACAGGCAAGCCCAGCTTCACTGATTACTGCCATTGGCCAGAGATGTCAAACTTAAAGGGGTTGGGGGAGGTAGGGAGCAGCACAGAGAACACAGTCACATTAAACCATAGATAAAGATCCTTGTGAGCCACACGTTGACACAGAAAACCACAAATTAACATTATCTGTGATCTGGTGTATTTCCATTTATTTTGTTAAATATTTCCCAATCACATTTTTAATCTGGTTTGGATAGGATCCTAGAGTATATTGTGGGCTAGCTGTTTGATACCTCTGCCCTAGGCAACTTTCCAATACTTAAATAAAGTTATAGAAAATGTTCTAACCTAGATTTGTAGAGGGAGTTCCAATGAAATCACAAGTTCAATCCCTTTCCTTATCTGAATGGCCAAGGATAAGTTCAAGCTTTGGCTATATGTCTTCAGTTACTGAATCTTGGCATTCACTGGACAACATGCAAGACACAGCCTAAGACAGGACTCCCAGAGTGCTGGCTCCAAGAGTATAACTATATCATGACACTGTTAAGTAATATCCAAGGTTTCCATACTATAGATAAAACATGTGGAAAAAACTTTCAAATATTTTATTTAATTGTAAACTATTTGAAATAGGGATAAGGCCAATTTACTTGCCTCACTGGAATATTGAAAGGCATAATGAATAGCTGTTTAGAAAACCCTTTCAGAATCTAAGATGAAGTATCTTATTTGTAGTATATTTATAGGCAATTATTAATAAGAAAAAGCACATAAACCAAAAAGAAATCTTTTTTTATACACACAGCAGTCAAAAACTTTTTAAAAAAAATTTCATTAGACCAGGAGCACAGAAAATATTCTATTTGGTCTGACAGGACCACTGAGGGGAAGAAATAGGCAGGAGGAGCATTTGGCCTGAGCCTCAACCACAAAAGGGGCTGCAGACAAAGTCAGTAAGGAAAATTACCATTTAACTATGTGACAAGAGCATCTGAATGGTCTCACCACACAGTTTCAACTGGGAAACTGTACAAATGATAGGATCATAGTAAAGAAAGGTGGAAAGAAGATTGGAGATTAAACTGTCCAATGCTCTGCTTTTACAAAAATTTGGAAACTGAGGTTAACTATTTCTTATTAATTAGCATCATATTACAAAGTTAAAAAAAAGTTTTGCCACGTTCTGAAAAAAAGTCAAATTATATATCACCTTTTTAAGGCCTCATGCTTCCTCCCTCTCATTACTGTTTTATTGCTGTTTGGTCATGTAAGTCATGTCCAAGTTGGTAGAGCAATGTGCCCGAAATTACATGCCCTTTTTGTTGCTGCTTGGTCACTTTTCAGTCATTGCTGACTCTTCATAACCACATTTGGGTTTTTTCCTGGCAAAGACGCTGCAGTGGTTTGCCATTTCCTTCTGCAGCTCAGTTTACAGATGAGAAAACTGAAGCAAACACAGTTCTGTGACTTGCCCAGGGTCACACAGTGTCTGAGGATGGATTTGATCTCATGAAGATGAGTTTTCCTGATCCCAAGGCCAGTGCTTTATCCATTGTGCTACCTAGCAGTGCCTGAGGCCAAGTTTGAATTCAAGAAGATGACTTTTCCTGACTCTGGGTCAGGTACTCTATCTACTACACCACCTAGTTGTTACAATTGATAGGAGCCTCAAAAACAGGATCAACCCTTTAAAGAACTGTACCTTGGAAATTTAGAAAAAAATTCCAAAAAAATTCACTGATTTCTCTATGTTACAATCCATACAACAGTACAAGGCACAAAGTTTCTCAATTCCTATAACTTCTTTTTAAATGCTATCTATAGGGCAAGGCAGGACAGAAAGGATGGCATGGAGAAGAAGTATGACAAGACTGCCAAATTTATTCAGTACCCCTTACAAAGCCCAAACCCATACCCTAAACCCTAGAAGTTCTAAATGGCTGAAATAGAACATACCTAATATGCTAACAGTTAGCAGCATGGAAAACAAAAGCAAGAAGAAAGCTGAATGTCACATCCCATCTGTGATGGATCAGCTCATCCCAAAGCAATAAAAGCCTCTGTCCAACAAACACAGTGCCCATTTTGTCAGTAGCTGCCAAAGGACAAATATCAGAGGGAGAGAAATGGGTGTTGCAGCAGGGAATGGGGTCACCCTGGAATCCAAATGCTTGCACTTAACTGCCAGCCTTATCTACAGGGAAATAGTGCACACCTGAGTTTGTTTGGGGAGAAATCTGTATTAATTGTTATCCTTAATTTCTTGGCCATTTTTACCTGGAGATGGCAAAGGCACTTCCTGAAGCTGGAGTCACTTTCTTACAGTGAGAGTGAGTGAATGAAAAAGAATTTATTAAGAGCTTACTGTGCTAAGTGCTAGAGAGACACCTGAAAAGCCAGACAGGCCTTACTCTCAAGGAGTTCATATATAGGCATATATAGGAGGCTTCAGATACCAATCAGAGGAAAAAACCCCAATGACAAAGCAGAAGGTAATGCATCCTCTTTAATGCCATTTCCACTGATAAAATCATATACCATTTGACAGTGTCAGGGACTGTGGTGGTAAGAGCTTCCTTTTCTAGATCTTCTATAGCTATCAAGACATTTAATTGAGATTTGCTTAGTACTGCTTTAGCAGAAAATATTCTTATCCTAGGACAGCTAGGTGGCATAGTAGACAGAATGCACAGCCCACAGTCAGGAAATCTGAGTTCAAATATGACCTCAGACACTTATTACCTTTGCAACCCCAGAGAAGTCATTTAACCCTGTTTGCCTCAATTTCTGCATCTGTAAAATGAACTGTAGAAGGAAATGGCAAACCACTCAACAATCCTTGCTAAGAAAATCCGAAATGGGGTCACAAAGAGCAGACAAAATTAAAACAATTGAACAGCATTCCTTTCTTAAGGAAAAGAAGCCTATGATCCTAAACATTTCAAAGAATGGTAGATGATTATTCTCCCTCATTCTTTACCTCTAATAGTACAGACATGGCATCACCAGGGATATGTCTAAGTGTCCTACAGGGCACAATGTAACTGTAGAAAGCCCATGTTCTGTGACAATTCAATTGAATATTTGATGTTACTTTTCTGTGATTTTTCTCTTGCTTACATTATCTACCTAATTTTCTGTGTTGAACATGCTACGCCCTTCAGGCCCATAATTGTAACACTATGTTTCACTTACATTAACCACCATGACCCCTCCTTTTCCTAGTCAATCTATGCAAATCTCTGGACAAGCAATTGGTTAAGTTGCTGTTCTTTGAAAACAGTTATCTTGTCCATCTGCCCACACTAAGGAGGCCCTTAACTTCTTGCTTCTGCTAACACACTTTAGACCGACCCTCCTCACTGATCTCTAGAGTGTATATGGATTAACTCACCAGACAAATGCCACCTTATACATGCAACTCGTGGAGCAAAGCTTTTTTATTGTCTCATATAACTTGCCTTTAAAAACTCTTATAAAAAATTTGTAAAATGGGCAGTAGTTGAACAATACTGACATATACTGTTGTATCACAGGATTCAATCAATCGATCATGTATGTATTAAGTGAGTCTGTGACAGATGCTATGGATATGAATACATAGATAAATATAATGAAAGCAACCCTCCTCAGGAGCTTACATTGCGAGATGGGAGATAACAAGCGCATGTGTAAGAATATATAGCATCTACATCAAAAAGTAGTTTTTGAGGAAGAGTACCAAGATTTAGACAGAACCAGAAAGGCTTCATGGACATGGTACTAGAGCAGTGCTGTGAAGGAAGATAGATGCTATGGGGCAGGTTGAAGAGGGAGTGATATCAAGGTTTGGAAGAACTCTAAAACAAAGGATTGGAGATAGGAAACAAGGTGTCCTGTAGAGACTAGAGAAAAGACTTGTTTGACGGATTCGCAGCATGCAGCAGGGGTAATGTACATGCAAATGAAAAGACAGGTTGAGGTCAGGATGTGAAAGGCTTTAAAAGCAAACAGTGGAGTTTATATTTGAGGTTAGATGCAATATCGAGCCACTGGAACTGAATGGATAAGGAGGTAACATGATCATAACTGCATTTAAAGAATAGCACTGCATTGAACAACAAACATTTGTTAAGGGCTTACTATGGGGCAGGCACTGTGTTAAATGGCCACAGAGAAAGGCAAAAGACAGGCCCTACTCTCGAGAAGTTTTGGCAGCACTGTGTAATATGGACTGGAATGGAGAAAGGAAAGGCACTTGCAATAATCAAGACAAGAAGTGATAAGGCTTTGGGTTAAGTGGTAGCTGTGTGACTCTATGTGACTAGAGAGATAGGATTACATGTGAAAAATGCTGTGGAGGTAGAAATGACATGATTTGGCAGAAAGGTAGATGTATGACGTGAGTAAGAATAAGGAACCAAGGGTAATGCTGATGTTACAAATGTGGAAGTCTAGAAGGATGGTAGAGTCCAAACAAAATAGGGAAGTTTGGAAGCAGGGAGGGTTTAAGAGCAAGAAGACTTCAATCAATCAGCAAGCATAAATCAGGTAATTTATGCCAGGCTATCGTGCTATGCACTGAAAATTCAAAGACAGACAAACATGGGAAGGCCTTCGAGGAGCTCACATTCTAATGGAAGATACAACATGAAAACAAGCATGTGCACACAACATATATACAGCATAAAACCATAAGTAGTTCAAAAAGAAAGGCACTAGAACTGAGAGGGACTGGGAAAGGTCTCTTGATGTTGTGGGTTTTAAACTGAGAAGCCATGGAAGACAGGAAGTAAAAGTGAGGAGGGAGTTTACAGGTATTGGGGGCACCCAGTGAAAAGGCAAGAAATGTGTGTAAGCAACAGTAAAGGGGCCATCATCACTAAAATGACAAGATCGCTATAAACTTTTACACCTTAGAAATCTGCAAATGCTGTAAATTAGAGCTTGATTTTTTGTGGGTTTTGATTTCTAAATGTAAAAAGCATGATGAAGAAAAAGTTAGTAATGCAAACTAATCTTAAATGTACATCCTTTTCCACCATGAAGAGCCAATTTTTAAACATTTTACCAGCACACCCCTGTGAAGTATGAGAATAGGAATAAAGTGTAAGAACAGTAGTAGTAGTAAGAGGTCAGACTGTGAGGGACATGTTTGTGATTATATGCCTATGAATACATATATACATGCATATATGTATATATACATATACCTATATTACAGATATATTTATATATTGTAATATAAAAGATATATTTATATTTTATTTTTATATATTATGCTATTACATTAATTTTGAAGGTCTTATATTTGATCCTGGAGATAAAGAAAGAAGTGTTGTATTTCCTGAATAGTCATGGTCAGACCGACATGACAGGAAGATCTCTTTGACAAATGAGTAGAAGACAGACTGAAGCAGGATTCCATGTTGAGTTGGAAGGATCTCTGGGACATCCAGTCTGAAAAGTCCAATAGGCAGAACTGAAGCTTGGGGAAGAGAATAAGGCTGAATTCATAGATCAATGAGTCATCTACAAAGAGATAATGGAAGGAAATGAGGTTACCAAGAAAGCATAAAGACAGAAGAGGGTCAAT
The DNA here is from genome assembly GCA_028646575.1 of Pseudocheirus occidentalis. NCBI lineage: Eukaryota > Metazoa > Chordata > Mammalia > Diprotodontia > Pseudocheiridae > Pseudocheirus > Pseudocheirus occidentalis. The sequence goes on from CM053597.1 coordinate 79,569,119, forward strand.
GACTGAACCTTGGGGAATACTCAGAGGTAGAAGGAGTGTGAGGGATAAAATAATGATCCAGTTACAGAGTAGTGGTCACACAGGTTAAAAAAACAGAGAGTATGAAAGAATAAAGTGGGTACAACTATCCCACACCACAATTTTGTTGGTGGAAACCTATTGTTAAATAAAAATAAAGCTGATATTTTAAGGTTACATAATTTTAATTCCTTTCAATATGTCATTTCATTTCTTTGTTTGCACTGTTGTCCCTATGGTACTGATCACTCAGTTTTGTTCTGCTCCACTGATGTAGCAGTGGAGCCAGGATCTGGAAGGGTTCAAATGAGAGAGGCTTTGTTGCGGATCTCAAAACTGAAAGTCAATAATAATTCTATGCTTTGTCAAAAGATGATAAACTTTCATTTATCTTCATTTATACATAGAGATCAGTAAATAATCAATTAGCATCTCCAACAATCAATGTTGACAGAAAAAAACACCTATTGACAAGTCTAGTTAGAATTTAGTAATCAGACAATTTAGTAATCAGATAATCAGTAACATTGACAAATAAATAAGACATTAGTTCAGACACTGGAAGAATTGCTCAACACAGAGCATCAGGAATTACCCTGATGATGAGGACAGGTTTAATTTTATACTCTTAATCCTATGAGGATGAGATGTCATGTTAGTAGAAATAGCAAAGGAGACCTGCACTGTAATCTGGAATTTCACTAATAGTATGATCACAGACAATTCACTTATCTCTCTGAGCTTCAGTTATCCATTTTCCCCCACAGATTTTAAGGGGATGGGGCATGGCTTAAAGAATCTCTAAAGTCCTTCCAGATCCTAACAGTCTGATTGTAAACTCTGTGTCTGATGTAAGAGATGGATAATTTTGTAAAGCCAATTGACCATCTATCTTTTCTAACCTGAGCAGTCACTCCATCATAAAGGACAAAAGGAAAAGTCATTTATATTCTTCAACCTACACAAACATCAATTTACCATCTATAAAAATGTATTACTTTCACTTGTTTGGTATCTTGTACTCTTGCTATTGTTTTCGGAGTGCCCTGTCTGCCTCCCAAATCTTCCCTTGGCTTAAAATTAGTTTTCAACATCTTGATGTCCTTTAATATTGTAGCCCTGGCACCTACCATGTCACACTTAATGCTTCACGTTGAGCTGTGAACAATCATAACTTTTTTTTTAAAGCAAGAAAGAAATTACACTAAATGCTTTCCTCTGAAATGTATTTCTCTGAAGAGGTCTCTCTTGTCTTATGAAAATCATTTTGTTGAACAGAACTGACTCATTTTTCAGCTGAATGACAATTAAAATGGTAGTTTGATAAGAGGGGAAGAGGGGGTTCTTGTTTATAAAAGAGCATTTGGCTACCAAAGAATCTGAAATACACAAACAACAGCAGTTTTATCTCCCAGAAGTCCCAACAGTCCAACCAGGTTTAGTAGTATTAAAAATTAAGATCAGGAAGTAATATCCATATTACAAAACTCTCATTTGTTAGGTAAAGATAGTGAAGCCTAGGGAGTTTCAGGGACTTGCACAAGGTCAAATACATAACAAGCAGAGAAAGTAAGAAACAAACCCTGAATTTCTGACTCCATGCTCTTTTCACTGGATCAAAATATACTTCTTGCCCTCATAGGATGATAATACTTCAGAGCTGGAAGGCCATATAGTCTAATCCTTCAAATACAATGGGGACAGTGTCCTTTCTAAGTAAAAGGGGCTGCTCAAGAAGTTGAATCTTGTCTAATTACTGATAAAAGGAGGTTTACAAGGCCTCAAAAGAACAGAAAAGATATCAGATCAAGAGATCAAACTATAGATCAGATCATCTCTGATTTAGTATATGAGAGTAACCCACTTTTTTTTCTAATTAAATATAACCACACTTTATATGTGTAATCAAATAAGCAAGCAAGCATTTGTGAATAGCTGTGTGCCAGGCCCAGGGTAAAGTACTAGAAACACCAGGAAAGACAAAAGCAGATGTTTCACCACACAAACTCAGAGCCTGAGGTTCCCCTAGAAAATATGGAGATTGAAGTGCTTGGTTTCTTAAGTAAATATGGTTCTAAAGCCTGTGTTATACAATGTTCCAACGGTCTGGAGGACTCACATGCTGCTTTCTCTCATCATTCAGGGAAGGGGGAATTTTGTTTTCCCCTTAATTTCTTTGTATAACACAGAAAAAGTGATAGCAAACAACAAGAACTAATCTTATAGGACACACACACACACATACACACACACACACACACACACACACTCACACACACCCTCTACTTTACCAGATAAGGATATCACATTTAAAAAGTGAAGCTGAAAATAGGATCACCACCTTTCTCAGGATTAGTCAAAGGGAGTTTCTTAAAGTCTCAACCATATTCAGCCTTCTACAATTTAACTGTGTTTATGAGAAAGACCAAAAAAAATAAAAGTCCTTTCCACTCAGAACCTCCAACCTTAAAGGGCAAAGGCATGATTTTCTTACAAAAGAAGAAGGAAGAAGAAGAAGAAGGAAAAAGAAAGAAGAGAAAGAGGAAGAGGAAAAAGAAAAATGTCATTCAGGGCCCAATAGAGAAAAGTTACAGATGAAAAGGACACTCAAAGGAAAGAAGAAAGGAAAATCCCCTTGAAATTGAGCCCAAAATATTGACAGGTATAATCAATGCCTGTAAGAGTTTCCTCAATATCCTGACATGAAATTTTAAGGACAGGTATAAGCTTCCTATAACAGATTTCTCATTATCATCTACAGCACAACAGACCAAAACCACAGGCTGTACTATAACATCCACAGATACATAGTTAGCACTTCAATGTTCCTTGGCAAAAGTTTATGCAAACAAAGATAGCAAAGTTAGCTAACTTCCTGGTGTGTTCTGCTCAAGGCCTAGAGTTGGATCAGAGCTTATCTAAGTCCTGGAAGTTCCTGGAGTTTCTGGAAACCTGCTAGGGGTCCATGAGGGTTTGCTAAAATGTGGTTGGGCAGGCTCTGGGTATCTATGTGAAAATTAATGTGGTTTCTTTTTCTTTCAATATTCTGCATATGTAAAGATATGATTTCTATATTCATTTCCTTTCTTTTTCCATTTCGAAACTGCAATCTCAAGTTGGCCCTAAAGTGGCACAACTGTTCCAGTGGGCAACTTCAATTTCTTCATTAATACAAGAAGAGCTGAGACTGCATTATTGCTGTGGTTTCTTTTAGTTCCAAATCTATGCTACCATGGGCAGGGAACCTTCGGCCTCCAGGTCACATGTGTCTTTCCAGGTTACTGGATGCAGCTTTAAGACCAAGTCCAAGTTTTACAGAACAAAGGTTTTTATTATGGGAATTTGTTCTATGAAGTTTGGGTACAAAGGACTTAGGACTTAGAGGACTACATGTGGATCCAAGGCCACAGGTTCCCCACTCCGGAACTAATCTAAAGAAACCTATGGCAGGGGGTGGCTAGGTGGCGCAGTAAATAGAGCACCGGCCCTGGAGTCCGGAGGACCTGAGTTCAAATCCTGCCTCCGACACTTAACACTTACTATCTGTGTGACCTTGGGCAAGTCACTTAACCTCAATTACCCAGCCTTCCCCCCCTTAGAAAACAAAACAAAACCTAAGGCAGTCCTAAAGGAATCTAAATGCATCCTGAATTTGGCGTTAAATAACCTGGACTTCAAATCCAGGCTGATTGTCAAAGTCACCTATGTGAACTCGGGAAAGTGCTTTAACTCTTTTGTAACATGAAAGGATAGACGACAGTTATAAGGGTTCATTTAGTGGGCATATTTCAATGTCTGTTAACTTGGTCCGTAGGGGAAAAAAAAAACATCTTTATTTTCATTAACCTCAATTATTTAAAAACATTATCCTGAGAATGGGTCCATAAGCCAAAATGACAGAGTTCCAGGATCCATAAAGAGTGAATAACTGGACTAAAAGATCACAAGTACTCATGATACACTCCCAGGCCAGTGGAAGCTTATACTCTTCAGAGAAGAAAGAAAAGCTTTCACTATGATGATGACCTTCTAGATCCATAACTGAAGCCTTTTGACTGAATCCAAATGTAATTCTGTAAAATCTGGATTCCATCAAAAGGTTGCACTTAAGAATCTAAAAGACCATCATACGTGTGGCCTCAAGGTCACAGGTTTCCCACCCCTGCTTCTAGACCATCAGAAAGTGGACAATGAGCAAAGAAAAGAACTAGTTTTAGACGGCAACATTAATAGGTCCATAAATTAAGGGGATAGAATTTAAAAGTTGATCTTGAGTTATCAATTACATGTTCTCCTAGAAATCTATAATATATATGTGTGTATACACACCAATCTATACCTACATTATCTGTCAAGATTCCATAGAGAAATCAGCCTGTTTTCAGACAAGACCAGTACAAAATAGAACCTGCCGCGAAGTAGCTCAAGGATCAAAAACAAAATTAGAAAGACTTTGCCCTTGAGGGATTTATAATCTTGTGGGAAGATATTGTGATTCAGTTCAACAAGCAAATGCCTACTATGTGTAAGGTGCTGGGGCTACAAACAAAAAAACTAAACAATCTCTCAAACGGCTGTCATTATACTAGAAAAACCCATTTATACAGATAAATAAATAAATAAATATATCATGAATCATTTTATTAGTAGTAGGCATAGGGGAAGACAAAGAGTCTCAGGAAAAGAGACATCTGAGGAAATCAGGACAGGTCCCTTCTGACAGAGGACCCTTGAGCAGAACCTTGAAGGAAGTTAGGCATTTAAAAGGAATCTAGACATGAGAGTAAGTAATCAAGACATGGGCTCCAGTCCGTGCAAAGTCACAGAGGCAGGACAGGGTATGTCAATCAAGTACAGGGAACAACAAGCCTGAAAGATGGATGGAATGAAGAGGGAGAAGAATGTGAAATCAGATGGAAGGTCAGGCTCAAGCCAGATTGTGATGAGTTTCAATGCTTAAGTAGTCTAGTGACATGGTCAGAGATGCCCTTAAGCAATATTACCTTGGAAGCTGTGTAGTTTAGAGACCAATTATGAGGATAATACAATAGTCCAGGAAAAGATAACATGGGTATAAACAGGAGTCATATTTGTGTGAATAGAAAAGAAAGAGATAGACACAAGAGATATCATGGAGGTAGAATTGCCAACACTTGGATATGAGGAAGGTGATGGAGGGCAATGAATGGAAGATGAATGTGAGATGGCAATATGAGTAACTGGAAGGTAGATGGTGCTTAGACAGAAATGAGGGTGGTGGAGAAGACACGGCAGGGAAACGCGGTGTGCAGTTGTTCAGTTGTTTCAGTCATGACCCCATTTGGGGTTTTCTTGATAAAGGCACTGGAGTGGTTTGCTGTTTTCTTCTCCTGCTCATTTTACAGATGAGAAAATGGAGACAAAGACAGTTAAGTGACCTGCCATGGTTACACAGCTAGTAAGCATTTTAGGCCAAATTAGAATTCTGCAAACTGAGTTAGAATTCTGCAAACTGAGTCTTCCTGATGCTAAGCCTGGCACTCTGTCCACTGGGACTCCTAGCCACCCCATGCAAACAACACAAGTTATGAAATATGGGGCAGGGTGAGGCAAAAATACCTCAGGAGGCTGAAAGTAGACAATTCAAGTAATCAAGGAAGGTTTCATAGGTGAAGCTGAAACTTAGCTGAACCTTAAAAAAGGGGGGAGCAGGATAGACTTCAACAGATATAAATGGAGGGGCAATTCATTGCAGACCTGAGAGTTGGAGCAAAAAGAGACACTGAGGTTGGAGAAATAAATATGGGAGCTGGGGAATGATGAATAGCATAACGTGCATAGAACACAGTATATTTGAAGAGGAACAACACGAAAGGACAGAAAGGTACTTTGTAGGCAGAGGACAGAATGTCACGAATGCCAGCCTAATGAGGAAGTAATATTTTATGTGGTAAGCAATGAAAAACACTGAAGTTTAAGATGCAAGTCAATGAGATTTTATTTATTTATATCTGTTATGTGCCAGATACTGTGGTAAGTGTAAGCACCTTATTCTGTTGGGCTAAGGAGCTCTATGTTTACAGTCAGAAGATCTAGGACAAAGGCCTCCATCTGCCATTTACTAGCTCTATGACACAGAAAAAGTCACACAACCTCTTTGGACCTCAGCTCACTCATCTGCCAAAATAATGGCCTGTAAGATTTCTGTCATGTCAGAAATGATATTCGCATGACATATATGTAAAATAAAAATACCCAATCTATGTCACAGGATTTTTGGGAGGGAGGTAATTTGTAAACAATAAAGTAATATATAATTGTGATCTATCAACAATTATTATCTTTACATGCATATTCCTGGAGCCCTGTTTTGTGATGAAGAGAACAGAGAAGAGCAAGAGCAAATAACCTATTCTAAACTGAGATCTTGAGATATATTTTTGCTCTCTCAATGTGACATCAATGTGGTGTGGGGGGGAAAGGAGTAGGGGAAAGGCACCAAGCAAGGACATTCACTAAGATACAAGGCAAATTATACTATAATACAGTGGAATATCCTCTCGATAATACTGCATACATCAATGGAAAAAGATAGTTGCACATATTATTGATTATGCCCTATGGTATCAATAAATATGTGTATACATTATAGTTGATTCTACACTATACCAGAAGACATATAGCACTCCTGGTTTCGTAATGAAGCACTGAGGAGGTGAAAGAAGAGATACTTAAAAAAAATAAAATAAACCAGTAGGTGATACAGGTACAGGAAATCTGGCCATCCAAAGACATGTATGGCTATCATGAAGACAATGTTTCAAGTCTTCCTTTTGAAATTCTCTAGTCAGTATGATCTCTGGGCAAGTCACCTTATGTTTCACAGTTTTAGGAAACACTCCAACTCTGAATTGCAGAGAAGGTACCAATCTGCCTTCATAGAAGTTTCCACACCTGAAAAATATCTAAATAACAATGATATCACAGCTCAAGTCCCTATCACTTTTCCTACCGATGTCCTTCTCAAATAGCAGAAGAAACTCAAAGGGGATTAGCAAGAAATAGGAAATGCATGGCTGAAGAAAGAAACAGAGAGGAAGGGGAAGGGGAAAGGAAAGAGGAAGACAACGGAAGAGGTGGTACTTGGGGGAGAGAGTTGCTACAGAAGATCTGCTATAGTGAGAGCATTAACAGAATTCTTTGAAAAAGAAGTCATCTCAACAGCTGAAAAATAGATACCATTCTCATGGTGAAGAGATATTTGCAAACATGATTAACATGGAGCAGCTTGCTAGCATGATGGATAAAAATAAATATTTCACTATGAAAAATCTGCTTCATTGCTGTGTTTGTAAATTTAAAGTGGTTAAAAGTGTTACTCAGAAGTGTATGCTTTTAGCCATTCTCAGTGATAAGCACAGAGTCTAATATTTTAGGGTACCTCTGCCCTTCAAAATATATACAATGAGATCTGGTTTTCTTTCCACAAAAAGTTATGAGTTTTTGTTCTTTGGTTTTCTTTGTTGTATGGATGATTCTTTATTGGATTGCTGTCACTATTTTTGATGGGGAAATATTCTCCTTTTGAACATACAAAAGCAATTTAAAAAAACGACCATTTTCCAGATGAAGGAGAGAGTAAAGCCATATTTGAACCCAGACCTGTTATGCTAAGTCTAGCATCCTTTCTGTTGGGTGATACTTCTGTGAGTGAATGCAGTTGACTGAGATTGGCACACTTTACATAGTTTTGATGTCTGATAGCAAGAAATGCCATGAGATGGACAGAAGATAGAGTAGATGAAAGACAGTAACCAAGAACTTGAAAACTTCAGAAGACTTTGCTTTTTCAAAAAATTCATTTCACAGTTCAATTTCCTACAAAGTTTTCAGGTTCTGAAGGCACTGGTTTCTTTTGACCAACTTTGTCAACATCAGCCCAGGCAGACCCCACTGAAAAAAGAAGCCTCAGGTTGAAGCTGAGTGAGGAGAGACTGTTCAGATGTGTATGCTAATGCTGTTAGCTCTCAAAGGGTAAACACCTGGTGACTGGAAAATTCTATCATCATTTGAGTTTTTAAAAGGTGGCAAACATTTGTGTGTTAATTGAAGACCACAAAGACAGAGAGGTATTTATTCCTGAGTGGTTTCATTACATTTATGTACATTAACAGGCAAAATAAGTTAAGAACCCAAAGTTTTTCTGAATATATCACAGAGTTGGTTTTGTTTTGTTTTTTGGTTAGATAAATGTAGAGCTTATTCTACAGGAGAACCAGGGTTGGTGTCCAGTAATATTTTTACCATCTTCCTCCCTTATATTCCCTAGGTTGATTGAACCTATGAACCATGTAACATTCAAACTATGAAATTATATTACAGAAGATTTTTCATAAGACTGTTGATCCATCATGCAGACAGTATTCACAACTCACAATTCCATTATAAAAGCCAAAACTGTGAATATTGCATCCATCTGGAATTCTATTAAAAATGAAACAACAAAGGATGACTCAGAAAAGAGAAGTGGAATGCACACCTTAACTACTAGAGGGTGTTTCTCTGATCCTGACAGCAGATTTATAGACATAGAGCAAACTTGCCTTCCAAATACTCCTCATATACATTACTAAACTTACAGGAAAATCTCCTTGCATGTTTATCAACAGTTTCTTTTTTTTTCATTAGATGATTTATTTTTTGTTTCTAACATTCACTTCCTTAAGTTTTAAATTTTCTCCCCCCTCCTTCCTCCCTACCTCCCTAAGACGGCTTTGCAATCTGATATGAGCTCTACACATACATTTCTACTAAATGCATTTTCACATTAGTCATGTTGCAGAGAAGAATTATAACAGATGAGAAAAATTATGAGAAAGAAAAAAACAGAATACAAAAAAAAAGAGAATACGCTGCTTCATTCTGTATTCTGACTCCATAGTTCTTTCTCTAGATGAGGCTGGCATATTCCATCATATGTCCTTTGGAATTGTTTTAGATCCTTGCATTATTGCTGAGAAGAGCTAAGTCTATCAAAATCAGTCCTCACACACTGTGGCTGTTACTGTGTACAATGTTCTCCTGGTTCTGCTCCCCTCACTCAACATCAGTGCTATTAACAGTTTTAATTGAGTTAAATGGTTGGGCTGAAGTCAACAGAGTATGCTATGTGCATGATACAGGAATAATAATAGTTAGAATTATGCAGTTGAGCTAATGGGCAAGCATAAGGAGAAAACAATATAAAAGATTTCTTGGATTTGTTCAGTTGAATACATTTTGCTTTATTTTGTGATTTTGTTTTGGTTTTTGAAGGGTAGACTGGAAGCAAGAAGAGTATTTAATGTAAAGCACTAATGTTTGATTGCACTGGAGCTTAAAATTTGCAGTCTCCAATTCAAGAGGCTAAGAATCACAAAGCAAAGTGACATCAGGGACTCATACAAAATCTGAGGCTGGAGTTCATATCCACCCAGCAGGCCGCATAAAGTATATCTCACACAGTCTACATATGCATTATACCTAGGGAAGAATTCAGTAATAATATGGATAGCACCAGTTTCTAAAAAAAATGGAAAATTATGTTACAATAACTTATTAACAAGATGAAACAAAGCCCTGTACAACTAAGGGTTTTCATCTCTTCGGGGATGAGACAAGCTAGGGGCAAAACCTATGATTTCATCAGTTCAAGGAATTCTCCCAAGAGAAAATTCTCTCTTTGCACTGGTACTTTCTTCTATACTTAGGAAGTTTTAGGGAGTTACCTAGAGCATGGAGAGCTTAAGTGAATTAATTACCACCCAGGGTCATATAAAGTGAAAGCAGCAAGACTTAAACTCAGGTCTTCCTGGCTCTAAGGCCATCTCTCTAAAGTCCATATTGAAATGGCAGTTTCAAGTCTATAAAGTACTTTCTTCCCAACACTCTAAAGCAGGGAGGGCAGGAGCTAGTACACTGGCACAAAAATGTTAAGTGGCATGCCCAGGGTCATTTGACTGCTACTAAAGAGGCAGCACTGGGATATGAATTCAGGTTTTCTTTAGGCAAAGGTTTCCTCAGTCTTAAAGATTTCATGGCTTCTGTGACCTTGGATGAGAAAAAAAATACATCACACTCACATACACATATGCATGTATATGCATGTATGTATTAAATATAATGTATAAATGTAGTTTATTTTAAGCATTTAAAAATATTCTAAGAAAGGGTACACAGGTTTCTCCAAGACATCCAAATGAATCCATAAGACAAAAAAAAGTTAAGGACTTTTGCCATACTATAGGCCAAACCTAAATCTCTTTTTGTTCTACTTAAAAAGTTTAAGGTCATAACAATGGTACTGAAAAAGATGAAACAATGTTCAGTATACTTTGTTTACTATGGCAGGGAAGTATATAATATGCTTTAGAAAGATTTCAATTAGAAAATTAAAATAAAGTTTCATCGCTCAGGCTTCAGTTATTTGCAAAGTCCAATCATGGCAACATCTCATTTCCTGATAAATGAGACGTTACTGTAATAATAAAAAAAAAAATTACAATTAGCCACATGGATATTTCTAACCAACTGAACTGGAAAACACAAAAGGATAAAATACCCTTTCCTGCTCTAAAATTGCTTCAGGCCCAAATACCAGCAAAATATAAAAATACCTTGTAAAATTTAACTTGAGCTGCAGGAGGAACTGTTTATGAAACTTAATCTAGTAACATTAAAATATTGTATAGAATATTCTACACCATATATTTAGTGGTATAATCAGCAAGAAATGTCGAGTTTTATGCCACATGCTTCTTATGCATCTTTCTAACGTAAGGTATTGATTATCTGTTTTTGCAATGAAATTAGTAAACAAGTATTATTTATGACACCTTATGGCGTCTAATCAACTCATTTGAATTTATTATTTTTTCACCCTACTGCTGAATCCCCTTACTATTATCGTCTGAATGCTGCATAATCACTGAGAGATTAAAAAATATAAATTGAACTGAAATGTTGTTCTGGACTTTCACCACCGAAGAAAAAGCTGACAGGGGAAGAATTCATTCCTGGCATTCAGTTTCCTCCAATTAGAAAATTATGTCCCAATGACATTTCAAAAAATTAAACAAAGCCCTGTCAAACCCCTTGCTGTATTAAAATGAAAAGAGCTTTCATGCGTTTAGAAGGAGACCGGAACAAAGTGCCCGAGATTTTAAAAAATGAAACCATTTAAAGGAGAGGAACTAAGGGAAGAGGACTCCACTATGTCCCTTCTACTGCTCTCATTTTTGAGGCTGTAGCCGGAGGATCTAGACAAGCAGAAGAATTTCAGGTGTTTGCATGATTATACTTATTTGTCCTGGAGAAAAACCCAAGGAAACACTGTCTGTTACCATTCAGAAATATGGGCAACAGTAGTCACATAGAGGGAAAGAAGTCCAGGGCTAACTAAATGACAGTTTTCAAGATGAATTGCCTCTTTTGAAAAAAAACGCAAGGTTTTTTGTTTTCTTTTGCTTTTTCCCTTTCTCCAAGCTATCCTTCACAAAAATTCCCCGAGTACGGGCTGAACCGCGTCACTGTGAAGCCTGTTTATAAAGCTTCAGTGACTCCCTTGAATCCAATATAAACTATTTGCTTTGTAACAAAAATCCTGAGTAGCCCGTCTTTCAAGAATGATTTTACTTTATTCTATTTACGCCCACTAGTTAATATCTAATTTCTATGACTGAGTGTCTACAATCCTGTATATGTGTCTTCGCGCTGGGTGTCTCCCGTGTCTGAAATGTTCTCACTCAGTTCTCAGAAATCCCTCCGTCCACTCAATGTTCAGCTCAGTCACAACAAACACGAGATATTTCTAGATTCCTACTTCCACCCCCATTTTAGCATTTCCTCCATTCCACGGCAAGTTACCCAGAGCAAATGAATTCCACAGGCCCAGGCCCCCTTCACCATCATCACTACTGTCACCCCAAAAAGTGCAAATGACTAATCTAAGCACCTATTATGCAGGAAACATTTATCAAGCATTTACTATGTGCCAGAAACTTAGAAATAAAGTGAAAAATTCAAATGTTCTCTGCCCTCAAGGAGAGGATATTCCATTCCAGGGATACACTATGTACAGTAAATACACTACAACAAATACAATATATCAGTAAATACAAAGTAGTTTCAAAAGAAGAAGGGACAGTAACTGGGTGGGGTGGGGGGAGATAAGGAGGGCAGTGTTGACTTCTCTGATTTAAAAATATAAAAGAAAATAACTTTGCAATGCTTCCAATGTTTCCTGCGGGGATTAGGAAATGGGATTATGTTGTCTTCCAGTACATTCTAACCATAGTCTGTTAATAAATTGAAGTAATCAATAGTGATAGTGATGAATTTTTTTAAAGATTTTTAAATTTGGAATAATATCCTCAGGACTAAGTAAGCAGCTTGAAATACCAGGATTTGCACAAGGTATGATACAGATTCACAGTGCATGGACAGAGTAAGTAATCAGAAACATTTCTTGATGGATGATGAACTGGCTGCACTTCTCCATGGACTAAAGCAAGCCATTATGAGTCAATTTCCAGTTTTTAAAAATTATTATCAGAGGTGAGAGGATTGTCAAGAGCCACCCCAAATCATGACTACAAACTGTATGAAAAACACTGGAGCAGCATATCTTATTAACATAAAAACAATGATATCCCCTAGCTTAAATATCTATGCAAAACAAATGAAACAGATGGTGTTATGTGTGAATAAATATGTGAATATGCATATGTAATCAGATATGCATGTCACTATGTCAAATGTATGCATGTACAGTATATTCATATTTCATATGCATACAATTATGCAGGCCCACAAATAGTGTGCCTATATGTGTACAATATACATAATAATGCTAACCACTATCAAACTGTATTTCTTTCATTTTTTCCTTAGTTCTCTCCAGACCTACTGAATTTTTAATATGTATTCAAAGATAAAAATAAACCAAGGCACTTGAACCACTAGAATGGATGTAGTATTTTAAAGAAACACCAGCTGCATAATACTTCTGCATCAATCACATACATATAGAAAAACTTTATGCCTTTTGCTGGCTATAAATATGTCTTTAAATATTAACTGGGGTAAACAGTTTGTCTTTTGTTCCTTGAGTCCAAATGAAAAATGGGACATGCGATTTAGTGCAAGTACACCAACTATTAATTACTAACCTTAAGCTATTGTTCTGTTCTGGTAAATTGTCCATAGTGCTCTCTAATTGGTCAATTGAGGCCCTGAGGTAAACTGAAGAACAGTGGGTTCTGGATGAATTTGCTTCATTGGAATTATTTAAACTTTGGGATGCAGACAATGAAATATGTTTCTACTCCCACGATCACCAAAAGTGCTGACTCTGGAGAGTACAGCCAATAGAAAAGAACAGAAGAATAGAAATCCTTGTGGGATTTAATGTACAGGAAACTTTAAAAATTCAGGATAATATAAAAATAAAAAGAAAATCTTATTATACCACAGTTTCAATGTTTTCCACTAGATTTTCTAGAGAAACTATAACATCATTTCAAGTTGAAGTTGAAATTAAAGGGAAAACAGCTTTAAAAAATCCACTACAGTCTTTTCTTTTTAAAAAATGGCCATTTTTCTTGTTTTCAAAACCAACTAATCAATCAACAGGAATTTATTAAGTACCCACTACCACTATCTGCCAAGAAGTTTATTAAACCCTGGGGATATCACCATTAAAATGGAGCAGTTCCTTTCCTCAGAAGTTGTGGGAGATTAAAGTATATAAATATATCAATAAATGAAAAATACATGTGAAGTAAACGCAAACAACTTCTGTCAGAAGGAAAGGCATGGTGGTGGGGATTGCAGAGGAGCAGAAGGCTTCATGTAAGAGATGAGAATGAAGCTAGGGATTTTGAGAGATGAACATGAGGCAAGGATGGGTAGCCTATACCAAGGTAGAGAAACCTGAAATAGAAGATTGCTACTCAGGAACAAACAGCAATCAGCTGCAACATTGAGGGTGCTGAAGAACAATGTACAGTAAGTCTGGAAAGGCGGTGAAGAAAGATTAAAGGCCAGACCAAGGTGCTTGAATTTTAGTCTAAAGACAATAAGGGAGCACCACAGGAACATTTTGAGCAGGATTGTGACAAGATCAGACCTGTATAACTGGCAGGTAGGTGGAGGATAAGAGAGGAAAGCCTACCCTAGAATGCAGGCAGACCCCCAGAAAGCTAAGTTATTGCAATAATCCAGGCAAGAAGTGAAAGGCCTAATTATAGGTGGTGGCTGCTTAAGTGAATAGAATGAGAGGTTACAGAGGAAAAAAAATCAAGAAAACTTAATAACTTGAAATTGTGAGGTGGGGAGGAGGGGACAGAAAGTAAAGAGAGAAGATAACTGATGTTATACACCTTCATGACTAGAAAATAATGCTGCACTTGACAGAATGAAAAAGTTAGGAGAGGAGTAATATATTTGTAACTGGACAAAAATGTTTTTTTCATCTGATTTAAGATGATGATATGAACCCCTATTGCTGGAAGTGATGAGGTGCAGGCTCTGGGACTCCCCTTGAGCTCTCCTTGAATCTTTGCTCTGGGAAACCCCTCGAAGTTTGATTGAATCTTCCCACTTGATGAGGCATTTGCAGAGGCCATAAGTATTTCATTGTGGCTGGGCCCAAACCTCTGTTACTAGCCTGGCCCTCCATCTGCTTCCCACGCTGAAGTCTATCAAAATATCAATCCACTCTTGCATTGACCTCATTAATTCTTACTGAAGCCCCTCCCCAAACTCATTACTGGAGTCTGACCTCATTGACTCCTCCTGAAGACCCTCCCCAAACTCCTCCTCTAGACCACCCCTAGATTCCTCTGTATATAAGAATCCCATCTTCCCTCCATGTGTGTGAAAGCACCATAGAATGACCTAGCATAGACTGGCTCCTTAAGAGTCTACCCCTCCATGGCAAACTTGAACCTTCAATAAACTTTGTTTTTCTTTGGCTGAGAAGACTTGAGTGGAATTCTTTCTGCTGGACCCGGTGTGTTGGTATTTTGGGGTCTCAGGCAACCCTAACCCTCTTTGGGTACCCTCTTCAGAAGGATGATGTTGCTGTAGCTAAAAAAAAAGAAGTCCTGCATTTGCACCTTAATAAAAAAGTTCTGTTCATTATACTTTGATACACAATGAATAATCTAGCAGATTGTTTTTTGGGCTATTTTCTTCATAATTAGAGGCAGCTAGGTGGTAAAGCAGGATGAAGAGTTGTGAAGACCTAAATACAAATCCTGCCTCAAAGCACTTCATAGCTGTGGAACTCTGGGCAAGTGTAAAGCCAATCAGCAGTAGATTTCTGAGAGAATGCTACTGTGAGGAGCTTTTAAGATTCGGATTACACAGTATTAGTGAACACTCTGTTTATTCCATTACAAATCCTTATTCAGTACAATGTTCACAGTTTCAACAGTTCACAATATTATATACAATCTTCAGAACAAGGAAAGTCTCTATATTATATCTTATTTCAAAAAGACACAATATTTAGAACAAGGAACAAAAGAAGAATCAGCTGGTTTCCCTAAGG
>CM053597.1:79585210-79599724 GCA_028646575.1 Pseudocheirus occidentalis
TTAAGAATTTGTTCTGTCTATATATACTGCATTTTAAAATCCATGAGTTCCATCCTTGGATTGTCTGTCACATAGAATTTGAATTGGTTTCTACTGTCGTTTGAATTCTGACTATCATAGTTTGAATTCTACTATCAGAGAGTAGTATTGCCAACACTAAGATTCCCCTTGAGCTGAAAAAGGAGACCAGAACCAGAAGATGAGCTCCTGTCAGGCCATATATCTGTAGCTATGTGGTCCTCATTACCATCCTTGTCATCTAGATGGTCAGTGAGTACTGTGCCATTCTGGCAAGTTATTATGAATCAGTAACCACTATAGTGGGCAATATCCATCTTGGGTCACATGACTTAGGATGAGCTTGATGACTTCAGTGAATTAGTTGGTCACAGGGATTTTTAGTTTTCTGAAGCACCTTGGGGTTGAGAGACAGCTATCCTACATATTACATATTGGTAGTAATTATTAGGAATTTTTATATTATAATAATAACTGATCTTTGCATATAGTAATTATTAGTCAATAGTGAAGCTATATCTTCCTGTTCCTATTGTATTTGTAGAATTCATAGGATCTCAAAGTACAGAATTCTATTCATATTACTTTCTTCATGCGTTTTGGCCGGGCTAAAATGTTCTCTTTTGATAGACCAGTCTCATGGAAAGATGAGTCTCCATCTGGAACCAAGAAGAACAATTCTAATTCATGACAGCCTTTCAGATTCTTGAAGACAAACAACATGACCCTTTTAAGTTTTACTTTTCAAAGTAAAATATGTCCAGGCTCTGTGTGGAATTGAAACCACCCACCCCATTTTAGCCCTGAAACTTTAACTAGGTTAGAACCCAAGAAAGAAGGTTTCCATACATTAAATAAACTAGGTCACTTCTTAGGGGTTATCTGCCAATTATCAAGTGAACTGAAGTTATTACAAGATTGACTTTCCATTGAAAACACCTGATGAGAAACTACCTGGTGTACACTTCTTCCCCAACCTTTTGGTTGGAGGAGGATCTTGTGAGCTTTGAAGTGTCTGGAGAATATTGAACTTCCCATCTTCCTGTTGATGTCCTCATGGCATCCCTAATGATGAAAATGCCTGCATTGGTAACCAAGGATAGACTGGATATGGATTAGCAAAGAAACCACAGCATGCCAAGAAGGAATTTCTTATTCAATGAATGGAAGAAAAGGATTTCTATGAATCAGAAATTGTGACATCTCCCTTTACAGCATATGATCTCTAAGTTTTCCCATGCACTCTCAGTGTATTCATTTGAGAGTATCACAGGTTTTGGGGGTGATGTTTTGTACCCACTATTATTACTGCATTACCTTAGTAAACATTGCTTTTTAAATGCTATTTAAAGCTGACTAATATGTTTCTTAATTGATAATCCTGGAGAGAAACACATAGGTTCAGGGTTCAAGCCAGTGGCATTAAAGAATCATCCTCTCCCATTTCCCAGTTCCTTAGGGGTGCCGCTAGAATATTGAGAGGGTGATGAAATATATAGGAATGATGAGGATTTATGTAGGTTCATTTTATATCCTGTAACTTTGTTAAATTTATTATTTCAAGTAGTTTTTTACTTGATTCTCTAGGATTCCCTTTATATATCATCATAGCATCTGCAAACAGTGATAGCTTAGTTTCTTCTTTGCCTATTCTAATTCCTTCAATTTCTTTTCCTTCTCTTAATACTACAGCTAGTATTTCTAGTACCAAATTAAATAAGAGGGGTGATAGTGGACATTCTTGTTTCACCCCTGATCTTATTGGAAAAGCTTTTATCTTCTAACCATTACTTATAATACTTGTTGATAGTTTTAGGTAGATGCTACTTATCATTTTAAGGAAGCCTCCATTTATTCCTATGCTTTCTAAAGTTTTTTAATAGGAATAGGTGTTGTATTCTGTGAAAAGCTTTTTCTGGGTGTGGCTAGGTGATGCAGTAAATAGAGCACCAGTCCTGAAGTCAGGAGGACCTGAGTTCAAATCCAGCCTCAGACACAACACAAACAACCTAGCCATGTGACCTTGGGCAAGTTGCTTAACCCCAATTATCTTACCTTTCCCCCTCCAAAAAAAAAGCATAAGCTTTTTCTGTATCTTTTGAGATAATCATATGGTTTCTACTAGTTTTGTTGTTGATGTTTTTTTTGTCT
Source organism: Pseudocheirus occidentalis (assembly GCA_028646575.1). Lineage (NCBI taxonomy): Eukaryota > Metazoa > Chordata > Mammalia > Diprotodontia > Pseudocheiridae > Pseudocheirus > Pseudocheirus occidentalis. The sequence continues at coordinate 79,587,380 of CM053597.1, forward strand.
TCTTATCACCTTACTTGGGCTCTTTAAGCAAAAACTAGATGTTGGGAATGTTGTAGAGGTCATCCTTCTTTATTATGGTCCCTTCAGACATTAATAATTTGTGGTTCTAATACCTTTCCTTTGTTTCTTCTGCTTGCTTTATGATGTAGCAGCCAATTTGAAACACTCAACTCTTTTCCAGCCCTGGTTTGTCCTCTTCTACTTTTATTCCTTTACTCATACCAAATGCATGTCTGGAATGGTACAATTTTATATCCACTAGCATAAATCCATATTTACCAATTTTCTTCCTGCCCAAGATACCTCAATAGAAATCCTTTCCTTCAAATCTTAGTTCTAATTCTGCTTTTTCCCATGAAACCTTCCATGATTGCTTCTCCTTAAATCTCTCTTGGTACTTTGTTGTAACTTCCCCTTTATACTTTTTTACTTATCATATTTAAATCAACTTAAATTTTTTAAACTTTTGTTTATTTTTGGTTTACATCATTCATTTCCACAAGATTTTGAGTTACAAATTTTCTCCCCATCTTTTCCCTACCCACCACCCCAAAACAGTGATCCCACTGTATACCCCCTCCTCCAATCTGCTCTCTCCTATATCGTCCACTATTACCTTACTGACTTTCTGGTAGGGCAAGATGAATCTCTTTACCCCAGTGCCTGTATATTTTTAATTCCCAGCTTCATGTAAATAATAATGAAAATAATAATAATTATATATATACATATACACACACGCATATGATATATGTATAGTTCAGCATTTGATTATAGAAATTTTATTTATTTTTTTTTATTTTTGGAGGGCAGTTGGGGTTAAGTGACTTGCCCAAGGTCACACGGTTTGTTTTTGTGTGTGTGTGTATTAAGTGTCTGAGGCCGGATGTGAACTCAGGTACTCCTGACTCCAGGGCCGGTGCTCTATTCACTGCGCCACCTAGCCGCCCCGATTATAGAACTTTAAATTCTATATTTTTTCTCTTCCTCCCTTGTCACCCACCCCCACTGGAAACATGAGCAATTCAATACAGGCTGTGCCTGTGTAGTTACACAGAACATCTCCACAGTGGACATATTGTGAAAGGCTGACTATATTTCCCTCCTTCCTATCCCGTCCCCTCCCCCTGCATTGTTCTATTCTCTACTTTGTCCCTTTCCCTTTCTAGAATTGTGTGCTTCTAAAAACCCTCTCCCTCCCTGCCCTCCCCTCCATCATCCCCCTTGTCATCCCCATCCCCCCTACTTTCCTGTAGGGCAAAGTACCCAATTTAGAGAGTATGTCATTCCCTCCCCAAGCCAAATTCAATGACAATAAAGTTTACTCACTCCCTTTTGCCTTCCTGTTCTTCCCTTCCATTGTAACAGTTATCCCTTGTCTCTTCTACATGAGATGATTAACCCCATTCTGTCTCTCCCTGTCTCTTTTCACTCTCTCTCCTATCTCTCAATTTCACCTTTTAAAATATCATCCCTTCCTATTCAGTTGATCCTGTGCCCTCTGTGTACACATATATACACACTCACATATGTGTTCATATGCATATTTGTATACTCTCCTATATAGATGTGTGTGTGTGTGTGTGTGTGTGTGTGTGCGTATAATTCTTTCAAGTTCTGTTTTGCCCTCTGGTTGTAAAATATCAGAGCAGTGTTCCTTGAGAATTTCTTTAAAGATGATATCTAGCTTCTTTTTCTGATCATGGCTTTCAGGTAGTCGAGTAATTTTTAAATTGTCTCTCCTGGTTCTATTTTCTAGGTCAATGGTTTTTTTCAAGGAGATATTTCACATTGCTTTGTATTTTTTCATTTGTTTGGATCTGTTTAATGGTATCTTGATTTCTCATAAAGTCATTTGCTTCCATTGGCTCCACTCTAACTCTGAAGGAATTATTCTCCTCAGTGAGCTTTTGAGATTCTTTTTCCATCTGGCAAATTCAACTTTTTAAGGCATTCTTCTCCTGATTGGCTTTTTGGGCTTCTTTTGCCATTTGAGTTAGTCTATTTTTAAGGTGTTATTTTCTTCAGTCAGGTTGTTGACTCTTTTCATGATTTTCTTGCATCATTCTCATTTCTGTTCCCAATTCTTCCTCTACTTCTCTTATTTGGTTTTCAAAATCTTTCTTAAGCTGATCTATGGCTTGTAGGCAATCTTCATATTTCTTGGAAGCTTTTGGTGTGGGAATTCTGACTGTGTTGTCTTCTTCCTGTTCCATTCTTTGATCCTTTTTGTCTCCAGAAAAGGAATCTAAAATTGGATTACTGAGCTTGGTTTGCTTCCTTTGCTTGCTCATGTTGCCAGTCAATTAATTTGATTTTTGAGCCACGGTAGAACTGCACTTTCAGAGGGGAGAGCTTTGTTCCAAATTGCTAGGGTTTTCATGGCTGCTGGAGCTATTATGAGGCACAGTCTCTGCAGCCCCTACCAGCTTTGGCTCACCGAAAATGTACCTCAGGACCACCAACTTAGACCATGATCCTGATCTAGGACAGTTATGGCAAGAGCTCGTAGTCTCTGAATGATCACTTGGCCCCCCTAAAATCTGTGGTCGGAAAGTTCTGAAGCATCCATGTGGAAGTGGCTGCAGGGCTGCCACTTCTACTGCTTTCTTAACTGGACAGTTGGTTGGACTGCTTTTCTCCCATGAATTTAGCTGAGTTCCACTGACTTTTCACTTTGTCCTTGTTTCTTATGGCTTGATAATTCTGGAAACTGCCACAGCTGCCGGTGATCCACTCTTTGGAGTCCTCCAGCTCCCGCTTGTCCTGGCTGCCCTGAGGCCAAGCCATGGGTTCATGTTGGGCTTGGCTTCCAGCATGCTGCAATGAGCCCTAGTATCCCACCTGCCGGACTGCCTTCAGTGGGAGCTTTGCTTCTCTGTACTTTTGTGGGTTCTGGAGCTCCATAATTTGTTTAGAGTTATATTTTATAGGTATTTGAGGTGGTTATGATGGGAGCTGCGGAGTTCTCCTGCTTCTGTGCCACCAACTTGACTCCCAAATCAATTTAATTTTGATAGATTTTTGTGCACATATCTCATTTTGTTGCTTCAGTGCAAGTATTTATCTGAATCCCTTGTACTTAGCACAATGCATTAGATAGGTGCTTAATAAGTGCCTTATTAACGCATATTTAGATTCCTCTCATTTACTTGCTCTAGAAATCTTGAATATCATGTAGCTTAAAATGACCCAAAATTTCTTTTTCACATCTGAATATCCTCATTTTGTGAAAGACATCACTCCTTAAAGTTAGATAACATTATGGATGTGTGTGTGTGTGTGTGTGTGTGTGTGTGTGTGTTTCTGTCGACCCCTTCCTCTCAATTCTTGGCATTGTTGATTTGATGTCTGTTTAGCAAAAAGGAAAAGAGTTACTTGAACATGTCCACAAATTATTGTATGTTTTTCTTTGCCTTCAGTTTTATGATCAGAACCCATTCTGAACAAAGAAGCAGAAAGATTAACTACATTTTTCTAGGGATTTCAGTGAATCTATTCTTGGGAGGTGGCAGTGTTAGGAAATGGGGCTGTATTTTTAGAACTGATAAAATCTCCAAATCCTACTAAGGGGGATCCTACCACCTTTGTCCTACAGACTCATGCTCTTACAGTCATACCTGTATGCATATAGATTTTATTTAAAAAACCTATATTGAATACGTGTGTGTGTTTGTATGTGTGAACCCACATTCTCTCTAGTAAATTCTAATAAAAATTCTTGCTATTTATATTGGGGGACCTCCGGATTTCTTCAGTAGAACTGTTGTCAGATGAGAGACTTTCCTGCTCTAAATATTTACTTGAACAATGTGGACTTGGTAAAATCTCACATCGAAATGCATTTGAAGCTAGTCAGAAGAGACCTGGATTTTGGAAGTTTCAAATCTTGTTTCTTCCTTTTGCAATCTCTACAAACTTTGTCTAGCCTTTTAAGCCAGTTTTGTCTGAAGTTTCATTAGCTACCTCACAGGAACATGTAACAGTCAGGAAGTTAACAGGTAGCAGATTTCAGTTCAGTGTAATGAAAAGTTTCTTAAAATTGTCCAAAACTCACATGAATTGTCTCAAAAGGTTTCTGCAGTTTGACGGTATTTAGGCAGATTCCTAAAAAAAAAGTTGTCCAGAATACTGGAGTGGTAATTTGTGTCACTGGACCAGATAACATCCTAGGTCTTTTCCAACGTTTAAGGTTCTGTGTAACTCTACATACTTAAAGTACTTTGAAAGCTTTGATTAATTAATATTAGCTGTCATCATTACATTATCAGTAAATATAGATAATACTTTAGTAGGTAAGAGAATTAGAAATCAGAAGACTCAAATTCTAATTTTGGCTGTGCTGCTTACTGCCTTTGGTCAAGTCACTTTAACCCTAGGCTCTTGGTTTCTTCATCTGTAACAAAAGTGGGTTTGAATAGATATGTCTTAAGAAATTTGTGTTTCTGCCCTCTCCTGGTAAACTTTCTGAAGAGTTTATTAATTTTTATAATGGAAATATGTAACCTTTTCACTTTTCATACAATATTAATGTCAAAGCAGCATCTTGAAGTAGAAAGAATATTGGATTTGGAGTTAAAAGTGCTGGAGGTTGGAGTCTGGTCTTGCCGCTTGACACCTCAGTCAAATTACTTAACCTCTGGAACCTGTTTCCTGACCTATAAAACAGGAAAGTTAAACTGATCTCCAAATTCCCTTCCAACTATAAATCTATGCTGCTTTTACTCTTACCTCCCCATGATCCTTATTACAAAAATAATCTACAGAAGTCCTTGAGCTCTACAGTTGGCCATCTCCATTCTGCTATCACTATTTGTCATCCTTTCAATATGTCTATTATGCTGAATATGATATTAAGATATCACTTGTTGTGTCTTGTATTGACTCATCTTTGCTGTATCTTTCTAGGTGCCAGGGAACCAGGTGTTAGTAGTTTGAGCTAGTGGATCCTTGGTGGTATCTCTGTTTATTTCAGAAGTACAGAAGGTAGAAGGAAACTTAGATATCTTTTAGTTTAGCCAGGATGAGAAAACTGACCACAGAAAGATTAAGGAAATTGTCAGTTATATACAAAATAAGTGAATGAATCAATATTTATGGATATCTTCTGACATATTACCACTCTGTACATAAACAAATACAACATTCATATGAATTTGTTCATCATTTCAAGAGAGATACATTTATATCACCATTGCAACTAAGTTTTAAACAAAAATTTCCTTTTTGCAACAGATTACAAAAAAATCAAAACCAGTTTGTGCATCACTGACCCTTCTTTCTCTTTCTCTAATTCATGCTCTTTCATTAATTATCAAATTTGAAGCAGATTTAAAGTGTTGAGCTCTGCTGGCTCCTACATCCTTCATTTATGCTTGTTGTAAGACCCAAGCAGGGCACTGTCTTTCTAATGATATTACTTAAATTATTTAAAATGAGTTTTCATCCTTCATCTTTTTAAGCAGTAGATGTCTCTGTAGTTCTTCCCAACACCACATCTAAACTAACTTAAAGTGGGGTATAAGATGCTTTTTCTTCAGACCATGAAAGCCTTGTGGTTATTTTCTGCTGAAATAATGAGGAAATGGGCCTCAAGCAGAAGCAAAAGAATCTCATATTTTAGACCTTTTAATTGACTTTGGGCTTCTGCTCTATGATTCCTTCTTCCCACCTCCACTCCATCCCTAAATAGGCTTGTTTAGACACACTGTGGATCTTATTACTAAATAATGGAGACTTGTTTGGTAAGCTTTACATCTGGTAAAATAAAACTAGAATTCCACTTTAGCCTTCAAATGACAACTTTTCCAAATCCTCAACACATACTCCCTCCTCCCCCATACCCACACCCACACCCACACCCAGCTCCTAAACCCGAAAACAACAACTTATTTTTAAATGGAAAACCAGCACAAATGTTTTCTCTATACCAACTAGTCCAAACTATTCTGTCATCCAAAGCCTTAGAATCGTAAGGCCCAAAGAGCCTGTAGAAATGGATGTAGTTGAGCCCTGACCTGAGCCATGAATGCTTTATACAGTGGTGGTATCAAACTCAAATAGAAACTGGGCCCACTAAGCTATACATAAGGATCCCTACCTGCTGCATATTAATTTATAAAACTACACTAATACTATGTTTTATTGTAATTTTTTCTGTTTTGTTAAATATTTTTCCATTACATTCTAATCTGGTTCAAGTTACTCTCCTTAGTCTTGTAAGCCACAGGCAGCCAGTCTGGGCTGTTTTTGACATCACTCCTCTACAGTTTCCACAAGAGGTTGTCCATTGTCCTCTAGGATCGCAACTAAACTTGAATGCCAGGTTTGTACAGTTGCTTGAACAGGAGGAAACACAGCCCTGAATTTGAAGTCAGTCAGAAGACTTCTTATTTTGCTATTTACTATCTCTGAGGTCTTGGGCAAAGCACCTCTGTGGGAAAACTGATTTTTGCCGCTATTTCTTATGTGAAGGAGTTAGACTAGATGATCTTGGTTCCTTTCTGTTACTGAATCTGTCATCTTCTGACATCTTCCAATGGGGAACTTCATATTATAAGGCAATGACAGCTTCAAACTGTCAAAGGGACCCATTAGCAATGACTTTTGATAACTTTACCTCATCTAGATCACTGTCAAATACTGTTGGGCCTCTCTCCTTGTTTGTAACCTGGTTTGTGTTATTTTCCTCCAAACAGTAGAATTGTAGTACAATCAGGGTTTATAACTATGGGGCTTATAACTATGCCCAAGGGAATACAGCTCTTTTTCCTTCTGTAAGAGAGAAGCTACAAGGTTTTTGTGGGAGGTTAAACTGAAGTTTGGGAATGACTGAGCACAGTAAGGAGGATTGTGCAGGGAAAGGGGGTAGGAATTTGCAGACCTGAAACATCTAAATGTGTTTCACGTATGTCAGTGTAAGGGCTATTTGAAGTAAGCCACAATAGGAATATAGACCCACATTGTTTTTGAAGTAAATTCAACCTAGATACCCTCAAATAAGGTCAAATGTTTTCTCCCATAATCAATGATATATATATACACACACATATATTTCATTAACTTTAAGAATAAGATAGTTCAATCAATCAATAAACATTTATTAAATATGTATTATGTGCTGGACATTGTGATGAATTCCAAGGAAAAAGCCAGTAAGGTGAAAGAAATGCAGATTTTAATGTGATCAGTTTTCCTGATACTCCCCCAATCACTTGGGTTTAAGCAATTTCCCAACAGTTCTTTTAAAGGCTCCTTTTCACTTTGTTGATCATCTTTCCTTCAGACATTGCAGGAGTGCTACAAAATGCCCTGCATTACACAATTAGTTTTCTGAGGCTGGCAGTGATATTTAAGAGTGAACTTGCATATGGTTTAGGTAATGTGCTGAAATGAGATCAAATGAGATGATGTTAATAAAATGCTTAGTATATTGACTGTCACAAAATAGATGCTTAACAAATACTTCTTCCCTTCTTCCATTCCCTACTTGTATTCTTAAAATGTGCATTTGAAAGATTATAGCATAAATCTATAAAGTCATGGAAGATTTGAGAAGAAAAAATTTATAAACCTAAGAAAATAGGAATACCTAGCATCAATATATTATAATCATATTCTTTTCTACAGAAGAAAAAATGACTAATTTGGGTCACAATTATTGTTTGCAGTTGGTCCCAGATCTTTTCAGGGATCTTTTTGGAAAGGGGAGAAGATTCAGTGATTGGTGGGGAATTGACAAGAAGGATTGATGAGGGTTGGTTAGCTCCTTTTCATTTGTATTCTGAAGATCACCAGAAATCTTTTTTTAGCAATTAAGAATTATTCCTCTACCAAAACAAAGGAAAAAAGACCAGAAGACTGCTTTCCTAATAAGTTGGAAATGAGAATGCAGATGAGCTGCAACTCTCTGAACAGCTCAGAGTTGACTTGGAGAGAGAGGGGTGAAGACACAGTCTGTTGATTCAAAAGCCAGCTAATTCTGTTGCCTTTAAAGTCAGTTGGGCAGTTGATTGTAATTTTGAGACTGATTCTCCATTATAATTGTCAGGTTTTATGTGAACAGAGTAGTCACGATTAAAAATTGCTCCCTTTATTAGGTATTAGATGTCTGCCAACCTTAGAGATTAAGACTTGGGGGAGATACCTTGCAGGCATTCACAGATATAAGGAGTGGTGGCACAACTGTCAAAATGTCAAAACCAATGTGATGAACTGTCATTTTTTTCCCTAGCACTTCATCCTGAACTCCTAACTCTCTAGCATCATGTCTAATGTTTGTTAGAAAGTGATTGATTTTCCTAATTGACAGGAACACAGTTTACATTGGTCTAGGTCAGTATGGCAGGACAAGGCTGTTGGGAGAAGGTTTCTGAACTCTTGTCAATGTGTCTCTCCAGTGTCAGTTTACTAAGATAAAGAACTTGGCTGTATTCAGTAAGGGTAATGTGAATTAGTGTTCCATGGGAAAGAGAATATGGTTAAGCTTAGCAAAAGTAAGGAAAGAAAACATTTGTTTAGTACATGTTTCTACTTTTCCTTAAGAAAAGTGTAAAACATTCCTAATTTTTTTTCTCTTGTTTACCAAGCACTATGGTGTTTTCTGAGCTATTATATTCCTGGATCATTGTTGGCTTGCTTATTCCCTTCTTAGCTTTACTCTTCTATTCCTGTCTCCTATCTCTCTCTCACTGTTCCTCAGTCTCCTCTCCTGCTTTGTTCTATTCTTCCACCTCTGGAATGTAGGTGTTCCCTAAACTTCTGGCCTTGCTACTTTTCTCTCTTCCTTGGATATTCATTTAACTCCATTGGTTTCAACCATCTCTTCGTTTCAGATGACTGCCAAATTTGTTTCTTCTGATCTTAAGTCTTACATTTCTAACTATGTACTGAATGCTGCTAATTTGTCTGTTTTCTATTTATTAGCATCATAGCAGAATAGATTTAGAACCTCTTGAGTTCAGCTGCATGTAGTGGAGTTAGAAGAATATCTCTGCCTCATGTTTTGTAACACTTTTAACTTAGTATATTCTGAAAGGAATTCTTCCTTTTATCTCCTACCCCTTTTACTTTTCCCCGTAGCTTTCTCTCCTGACTTCTCTATTTTCATTGATAGCGCTACTTTATCATTTTTACAATTAATTTTATTTTATAATATGATTTTTATTTTTTAGTTTTTCAAAACTCTCAATTACCTCTGACTTTCTTCTAATTCAGCCTTAATTCAGTCAGCCGCCAAATTCTGTATGTTTTCCCTTCACAATGTTTTTTAGTTCATTCTTTTCTGTTTATTCTCACAACTGTAAAGAGGATAGGACAAGCACATCATTATATAGGTGACAGAATTAAAACTCAGAATATCCAAGCTGTTTGTCTAAGCTGATAAATGGCAAAATTCTAAACCCTGTGATATTTCCATTATACCATCCTGCTTCTTTAATAGTCTACTTTCCATACCGCTCTCAGATAAAACCTAAAGCACAACCAATCCTGCTTCCCTTCCCTACGTAAGAACCTTCATGGCTCTACATTGATTAGCCAACTAATTGCAGATCCCTTAGTTTGACATTGAACCTACTTTTTAGCCCCAACCAACCTTCCCAATTTCATTTCCTGCTATAACAGTAACAACAACAACTAATATAACTCCTACTGTGTACTGTGCTAAGCATTTTAATAAAAGATCTCATTTGATCCTCACAACAATTCTGGGAAGTAGGAACTATTATTATTTTCATTCTATAGATGAATAAACTGAGGCAAATAGCCTTTAAGTGACTTACCCAAGGTCACATAGCTAGTGAGGGTCTGAGGCTGAATTTGAACTAAGATCCAGGCCAGGTACTATATCCTCTGTACGACTTTGCTGCCCACAGTCTGACCACCTTGCTTGTTCTTTAGCCACATGGGACTACTTGTTAATTTCAAAAATATGTTCTGTGTTTTTCTGCCTCTTAAATCTTTGCAGGTGCTGTTTCCTTCACCAAAACCCCATCCCTATCACCTTTGAGAATCCATTCCCTGTTGGTGATAACTATTACCCTTTAACCTGACATTTTGTTTATAACCTAATGAACTTGTATTATTAATTATGGTACTTAATCTAAATGTCTCATGCCTTTACTAGATAATGTACATAAGGATAGAGAATTTTATTTAAACATCACATCTTTCCCTGAACCCAGCACATAGTTGAACTAAATATATTGTAATTGAATGTTAAATTTCATAATTATTAGCTCGATGAAGCCTTTTTTTATTTTTCCCACCTCTAAATAGCACTTTGTCTCTACTTCTTAGAACATTTATCACTTTATCTTTAATTTTGGATGTTTATGGGTTTTTATATGTTGTGATATGTATTAAGAAAAGCAGGTTAGTCAGTCAGGATTTAATTTTCTGTTGATGCTCATGAGATCTTGAGCAGCAGGATCACATTAAATAGAAACAGATGCCTTCTAGCTACATATTGACTTAGAAAACCATGAATTAACATCTATGTTGTATTTTAATTTATTTTATTAAACATTTCTTAATTACATTTAAATCTGATTTTAGAAGAAGGTCCTTAGCATGTTGGGTGAGCCGCAGAGGGAGATTTATGGGAAGAAGTTGCCCTCTTCACTGTAGCCACACTGATAAAATCAGATTCATCAAATCACTAGATTTCAAACTTTTCAGCAGAAGAGATTTAATCTTTTTCTCTGTATTTCCTACAGTACCTTGGAGGTGATCATTTAAAAAAATGTTGCTAACTCAAATTTAATTGTACTTTTTTTCTCCTTTCATAATAGGGATTCATTGCTTATAAAATGCAAAGCTTTCTCTTCTAATTTTTTTAATACTTCTAACAACTATGGGTTGGATTCATGAAAATGGATACGTTTATATTGACTTTTATGATATAGATATTATTATAATATAATTCTTAAAGTGGGTTCATCCAAACCCATGTGATATTTTTTACCATGGCATCGATCAAGGGGCAACTTGTGGAAGGCCATGGTTTTTCTTGATGACATTAATTTTGAATGGTAGAGGCATTCTTTCAAATAGTGCAATGATTACTGGTTTTGGAGCCACAGTCAAACCCTTTTTAAAAAAAAATCTTTTATATGTAATAAATTTTATTTGTTTCTTGTTTACATCATTCATTTTCATGAGATTTTTGAATTACAAATTTTCTCCCTGTCTTTCCCCTACCCCAACCCCAAAACACCGATCCCACTGTAGAGCCCCTCCCCTGGTCTGCTCTCTAACTTTCTGGAAGGGAAGGAGGGTCTCCCTACCCTAGCCCCTGTATATCTTAATTCCTAGTTGCAGGTATTGCAGAGCTTTAAATTCTAGATTCTTTTGATTCCTCCCTTGTCAGGCTGTGGCAATGATCCCCTGCTGCTGAGCTGCCTTCTGCCAGAGATGTGTTTTCTGTATTTTTGTGAGTTTGAGAGCCCTAGAATTTGTCCAGAGTCATATTTTATGGGTGTTTAGGGGGCTGTGTGGGAGCTGCGGGACCTTGCAGCTTCTACGCCGCCATCTTGGTTCTGCCCCCGGAAACACATGTCAAATCCTTTACCATCACTAGCTATGCAACCTTGGTCACAAGCTCATTTTTCTCATCTGTGAAGTGATTGAACCAGGTTGGCTCTGGAGGTCCTTTCCACTTTGAAACCATATGTGTGTATATACAAATATGTGCATGCATGTACATAAATATCTGTGTTATATACATTTTCCTTCTCCCTAATAATCTCCTCATAAATTTTTTTAATTTCTGAATTATTTATCTTTTTAGAATACATGAATACCTTGATGATATTGTGAGTGTAGCTCCAAGGCTACCATAATAAAGTGAATATTGTAATAAAGTGTGCCAAATGAATTTTTTGGTTTTTGGTTCTCAGTATGTAAAAGTTATGTTTATACTATACTTAAGTTTATTAAGTGTGCAATAATATTCTGTCAAAAAAACCAAGACTTAATTGAAAAGTACATTATTGCTAAAAATGCTAACCATCATCTGAGCCTTCAGTGAATCATAATCTATTTGCTTGATAAAGGGTCTTGCCTTGGTGTTGATGGCTGCTGACTGTTAAGGATGGTGGTTGCTGAGGGTTGGGGTGGTTGTGGTAATTTCTTCAAATAAGACATCAGTGAAATTTGTTGTATCAAACTGACTCTTTCACTTGAACACTACAGTAGTAATGTTTTTAATTAGCCTATTTTCAATATTGTCTCAGAGAGTAGGGAAGCATGAAGAGACGTAGAGAGATGGGGAATGACTGTTCAGTGGAGAAGCTGGACACATACAACACTTACAAATTAAGTTTTCTACCTTATGTGGGTTAC
>CM053597.1:79599824-79628132 GCA_028646575.1 Pseudocheirus occidentalis
CATTTCATAGATTGCTGTCAGTGGTCCAGAGCCTCCTGCTAGGTTTTTGCCCTGTTTATAAGAGCACCAGAGTTCTGGGAGTGTTTGAGCAAACTGCTAAAGCTTCTTAACGTCACCTGGACAAATAACTTCCTTAGCACCTCTCAGCAGGGAGACAACAACTACCAGTACTTACACATCTTCCTCAAACCCTTGCTAGATTATCTCTTAGCCAATAGGTCCTTGTGGATCCACATCATTAGCTGACAAGATGCTGTATTCTGCTCAAAGAGTTACAATCTCCCTCCTTTTTGAGAACAGCATCTATTTATTATTCATTATAGCTTCCTATTTATTACTTAGCTCTCAGTGTTCTGTCACCCTCTTCCTTTCCTTTCTCCTCTCTCATTCTCCCTTCTACCTACCAACTTTCTGATGTGCAGGTGCAGATCCCTTTACCTTTCGTCACTTCTTCCTGTTTACAAAAATCCTCCTTTTTCCAAGGAGCACCTCATTTTCTCCAGTTGCCTGGAAAGTGGAGAGACCTGCCGCGTGCCCAATTTACCTTCTTTGGAGGTTGATTAGCTTACTCTGTGTGTGCCTAACAATTACTTGGTTATGGTGGCCAGAGGAGCATCCCACTGTCTATTTATGTCACTTTTGAGTTCTTTCTGATCTCCATACTTTCTGGAAGCTGCCACATATGCCTTAAGGTGAACAAGTGCATTGCTTTCAAATACGAGTTTGTTGCAGATGATTTGGGTTTTGTGGTCACTCTATATTAACAGAAACCACTGAGTCTTTGCACTGACTAATCTAGCAACCACGTTTAGCTCACCTACTAGCCGTTCCACCTTATTTCATGGAAGGGGTGTCTTAGCTATGCTGCTGGACTTTGGGATTACTGTGTTTTCCACCAATCATAGCCTGTCACAACCCAGAATTTTTCCAGCCCTTTTGGCTGGAGGAGTTCGCTTAGACAAGATCTTCTAGAAAAATTAAATAATAGTCTCCTTGTCTCTTTCCTAAGTCATAGTTAGCCCAAGGCCTGTCAGCATATAAAGAGATGACATTTTTCTATAAAAAGTTTCAGTATACTTTAGAAACCTGGGCCTTGCTTTGTTATGCTAAAACGAGGTATTTGTAAAGTGCTTGGCACATTGTCTGGAACATTGCAGTTGCTTAATAAATACTTGTTCATCTCTACTCTCCCTTGCAAATTATGTATAATACTGTTATAACATCTAGTTTAAAGAAGCAAAATTTCAAAAATGGTTATCAGCTTCTTTTTAGAGCAGTTTTCTATAAATGATCACAAATGCCTGTGCTTTCTTCACTTCATTCTGCCTGTTTTTCAGGTAAATTTGCAACTTCTGTACAAGATTTATCATGACATTTTATGTTTACTTTTATTGGTGGTTGACTTTGGAATTCATGTCTATAGTATCTTTGGAAAAAGGCAATGTACTTGAATAAAGCACTGGATTTGGCATTAGGAGGCCTAGGCTGGAATCTGATTCTGCCAGTTAATAGCCAGGTACCTGTGATCAAGTCATTTAATTTCTCCAAGCCTCAGTTTCCTTATCAGCGAAATGGAGGTCATAATGCCAAGGCTGTATATTTCATCATATTGTGAGGAAGACATTCTGCATGCTTTAAGCATGATAGAACCTTGTGCTCTTATTGTATGTACCACAGATCACTTTGCAGCCCTCTACTATCAGTAATGATTTTTCTCTTTCAACTTTCTACTTTAAAATATCTATCTTGATGTTTGTAGTATTATGATCTGCTCTCTAATGTTAGGTACTATATCCTCTGCAGTATTATGTATTAATACATTTCCACTTACATCGATAAATGTCATCTAATTTCAAAATGTGTATTCATTTATTCATTCATTACACAACCATTTATTAAATGCCCATAATGTGCAAAACGTTCTGATAGGCATTGAGGGAGATATTTCATATTTTAGCTTGGCATTGCTAGCTTATTTAGGAGACGTTAGTTCAATTGTGAATCTGAAAATTTTGCTGGGCATCCTCTCCCCAGCAGTTTACAGAAGTGTCACATGAAATTGATCCAAACTCTAATCTCCTGAGAATCAAATGTCAAAACCAAAGGCCAGGATATTTTAGATATGTAGGGGGACTTGGAGACCTGGACTTTGAATCTTTCATTCTCCTGAAGTCCACAGAACCTTAGTCCCACATTAGTACACACATTCCCCAAAGTCAACTAGATGTTGGTGACAAGATGACCAGGACCCGAAGACCAGGTGACTTGGTAGGCCAGGACCTTCAAATAGTAGTGATCTAGATCATCCTAGAGGTAGAAGTACGTGTTGTCTTCCATGTGCATGTGCCTTTTTGGTGGTGGTGGTGTTTGTTGTTTTAAGGCCTTTGAGAGTGAGCGAGAAACCTTTTGAACTTATGGTAAAAAGATGATCCATTTCAGATAACATCTTTACTAATAAGTAACTAATGTTTATACAATGGAAAGGAGATTATGTTTTAGTCTATATGTTTAAAATAGTCCATGCACACAGCCTAACATAATTAAATGTCAGACATTGTTCTTCAGAGTATTCATTGATAGCCAACTCTGGATATCACTAACAAATTATAGTTTGTATAAGTGCTTTCTACTTTTCAAAATGCTTTCAAAGACATTAACTTGATGAACACTCTAATTGTAAGAAGCAGTCACGTAGATAATGATGCTTTTCCTGGTTGCCATACTACAGTATAAGTTAGAGAAATATGGGTTCAAAAAGCAAAAGAATTGGCGAATAAGAAGTGATCTTAGCGTAGAGAAAAATGTAAATGCAATTTAATGCACATATTTTTCTCAATCTCCTTTTGGTTCTTGGGCCCTCATGATTTCAGTTCTTGAGCTCTCTTTATACAGCTTAGCTCCTTCTTACCCCTTGACATCTTGCCATGACAGTTTTTAACTCTGGGTCATCACCACACTTTTCTCTGTTGCTAGTTTCACACCATCATATCTTGATAGGAAAAGTCATAGAAGTGGGCTGATTGAACTCACTGCAGATTCATGCTTTCTAATTTCCTTTTGGCCCTCCCTGTTACTGCTCAGTCCTTTAATTCATCTCCTTGGCGAGTTCCTCGGAGCAGCTGTTCAGAGTTTTTGCCTCAGATCTTTGTTCCCATTCTTCACACCCCTCCTTTCCTTTGGCCAAATAACCTCTGCTTCTGCACTGCTGAGGTCACAGTCATTTGCTGTGGGCTTTATGATCCATTAACTTTGATTCTATAGGCCCTACTATGCGCAAGGGATACAGCTATGGATATGATGGTATAAAGAGTTTTTGATACTTTATCTCTTCCATATGCTCAATTTCCCTCTCAATCCTAACATCCATTTGTCCTTTTGAATCTCTCTCCTTCTGCCTCTTTTAGTATCTTGGGCCACCAGTTATGTTCACTCTTGATTACATCTTCATTCTGTCCTCTTTATTTTCTGCTATAGACACTTATTTCTCCCACTTGGAACAAATCCTTGGACCCTTGAACTACTTTATTGCTAGTTCTTTCTTTCTTATGCCATCATACTTCCTAAAAGAGTAGACAATATGCACCACTTATATTTCTTTACCACCCTTTCACTCATTTGTTATGCAGTGTTAATTTCTTATCACTTAAACTTCTCTCTTGAAATTTAACGTCTTTTTTCACCCCAAAATTGAATGGCTTCTTTGCATTCTTTAACCTTCTTTGCAGCATTCTACACATTAGATCACTCCTAACTTCTGAAAACATCATCCTGATTATTAATGTTTTGATTTGTCCTTTTCTGTCTACATTACTTCATTTTGGCCATAGTACACAATGTCTATGTCAAGTTTAGAGAGAAAATACTGAGTAGGCTTTGGTTGAGCTCAGCAATCTTTGGTTCATTGATCACATTGAGTAAGTTGAGCCTTTACCTATCATTGACTTTTGGGAGTCCTGCCATCAGCAATATGAGATGGGTGAATGCACTTGATATGGTTTCTGCAACTTTATGGACTTTTGACCCAATTCCTGGGACCTTTGCCAGCAGCTACCTGACTATGGTCTGAGAAGAAATGGGCTATTACCCATAAGACCTGAAGGGGAGTATGGTCATCAAGAAAGGTCTCCAGACTGTAGGCATGGATGCTTCAGAGACCCTAAGTCATAGCACTAATGTTCTCCTAGGGATCTTCTCTCTCTCACCAGGACAGCTGCTGTTCTCCATCTCCTCCATTGCTACTTTTCATTTACTTTCAGGCTTTGGGGACCCAGAGGGACATTCTTGTTTCTCCATTTCCCTTGAAGCAGGGATGGGGAACCTGCTGCCCAGGTCCTTGGATGGGGCCTTTTGACTGAGTCCAAGTTTTACAGAAGTTTGGATTTAGTCAAAGGGCCACCCTTGAGGATGTAGAGGGCCACATATGACTGCAGGTTTGGGAACTACTTCCTTCTTGTAATCCTAGCTATTGATCTTATTGACCCCTAAAACCAAATTATCTTTAGACCAAACTAATTATCTTTCCCATAAAACTTTTTTGCTTCAGACTTTCAAAAAACTTTCTTTTAACATTATCATCCTTCTCCTTAACCTAGATTCAAAACCTTTTTAGTCACTCTCCATTCTTATTTCTTCTGTTTTATCTTCTACACTCCTTGTACCACCTCAGCCCGCCCCCCCATGTTAGATGTTATCAGTCACCATGTCCTATTGACTTTTCATTTGTAATGTCCTTGCCCCCCCCAATTTCACTTTCACGATCTTCTTCCTTTTTATCTTGAATCTACATTAGTGAAGACTCTTAACTGAACTGAACTTCATAATCTAGTATCCACTTAAACACTGCCCCCAGATTGATATTTCGAAAACTCTGCTTTATGCTTGTAATACTCTTCCTCACAAACCTTCATTGACTCTCCATATTTAAAAAACTGAAGCTCAAACTGCTCAGTCTTTCTTAACCATTTTGTCTTTCTCTGTGATTTTGCCATGACTTTGCTTTTATCATCTCCTGTACCTCCAATGCTCTCCTAACAATGTTTTGGCTTAGTGTTCGGCTCCAGACTAATTTCTTATCTAACCATCTCAGACAGCAGAGACCCTTTCCTCTTTTGAACTCCTTTAGTATATGCTGTTAATATCACTTATTTAGTACTTGACTTATGTCTTTATATTTCTGTATCTAGTATGTACATACTCATGCACGTGTGCGTGTGTGCGTTGGTGTGTATGCACACACACACAGTTTTTCTTTTTTTCTATACATGCATCCTTTTTTTCAGTTAGAGTATAAACTCCCTGAAGGAAACATGTTCCTTTATTTCTTGTAATCAGTAGTAATGTTACATATAATAAGTGTTCATTAAATGTCAACTGTGATGATGTTTCATTTTCGTTTCTTTTTTTTTTTTCTTTTTTGTACCATTAGCAAATACGTTATTGCTTAGGAGACCTTTTTACTCTCAAAAATTTCCTTCGGTTTACATGGAGAGTGAAGAGTGGATTGAGATTAATATCAGGTATTAACATATGTAAGAAAACACTTAGTAAGTTTTTTAGTTTCTTGTTGTCCTTGGCTTTTCTCTAACTACCATTATTAGACTAGAATAATGGAAAAGAACAAGGAAATAAAGATTTAATTAAAAGGCTTTGTGGTATCTCCCATGAGAACAGAAACATTTTGAGAAGCATGGGCATGATCCTGTGACCCTGGTCACAGTTGGAGAACTGACTCCTTGAATGAATAGAACATCTACAGTGATGATAATTTGTACACTGGCTCATAGAGAACTGACTTCAAAAAACAAACAGAAACTTTGGGTTTTTTTGTTTTTTCTCATTTGGACTGAAATTCAAGTCAAACATCGAAAATATCATATGGTAAAGTGGATCCTATTAATCTTTAGTGCCTTTAAAAATTGATTGTGGATGCTTTAAAACTGTATTTTTGAACAAACAATAAATTATTTGAAATATAATATGTTACGAAGACCAAAATGGAGGGGAAAAATAATCAGTTCATTTTTCCTCCTTCTTCCTAGGGAATTTGAAGTATTGTCTATTGATCCTTAACCAACCTTTGGACAGAAATCATTTTCATTGTCTGTGGAGCAAAGGTAATTATAATTGGGTTTGTTATTGGATGGTCTGCTTTTTTTCATGGTTATCAAGGCATAGCTAAAATAATGGGAATATAGTGGAATCTCAGTAGGCCATTAAAAAGATTCAAAGATTTGAAGCTTAAGTCAATCTCCTGTGGATGCCATTTAAGGGGGTTTAATTGCTGATCTACCAAAAGGACCTTATTGTGAAGCTGTTTCATCTATAAAAAAGTGTCACAGCGTGGAACCTGATGCTGTTATTTTACTGAAGCATCAGGCTACTTTATTCTTTGTTTCTAACTGGAACTCCTAATGAGATGGCAACAATACAAGCCAAAAAAACCCCATCCAGATGTTTCATATTTGGCAACATCAAGGTATAAGCTTTTATAAAAGGAATAGAAATGTAGATTAGTGCATTTGGAGAATTAAAAAGAAATTGAAAATGGAATAATTCTACTTACTGGGCTGCTTTTCCCCTGAGGTAGATTTGGCACATAAAGTTTAAGAAAATGTGAGTAAATTTTCTCTACCATTCCTCACTATGCTGTTTGTACAGGACTACTAATTCTAGGAGAGAGTATTAGATAGTTTGTAGGGTCCCAAAGAAATATTAGAATTCCTCTTGAAGTAAAAAATAAAAGTAAAGTAAAAAAAGTAAAAAACAAAAATCTCTTCAAAAAGGGACCTCATTGATCAGTATGCTTTTATATGATTTGTAATATCTTGGATTGAAAGATAGGATTCTTTAATCTTCCTGGCCCCTCTCTTGCTATATTATTGTCTAGGAACATTTGTAACTTGTGTTGCCATTAACTGTATGCATATATATATATATATAAAGTATTATTTTAGGAATATCAGGTGATTCAGTCCATTTTGGAGGGTTTTTTTTTTTTGGTGGAGGCACAAGGCTAAAGTGATCTGGGATGTTAGACCTTTGCACATTTATTATTAATTATTTGCCTTCTATTCTTTCTTTCACTGTTGTCCATGTAACACAACTAGCCCTGTCCAATGATATTCTCAACTGAAACAACTGTGTGAAATGTGTGATAATCAACTGTATATACTCTTATTGCCAGATAGCAAAAACCAAAGCCTGACATTGTAAATCCTGGATATGTATACATTTGTTTGTATTATTCAGAATTCAGTCTAAGAAAGACAAACAGCATCAGGTTATTTTCTGTCAAAGGAGACAGAGCCTGCTTGCAGAACTGCAGTCAGAACTGAGCTCCCTTTGAGGTTTGGTTGTACAGTTTATTTACCTTCTCAACAGAGGCTGATGTCAATCATTCCATCATCAATTTACCCTTTTGTAGAGAAAATATTAAAAAAATGCCTCCAAATCAGACCACCCCCAGTTTTATCAGACCTCTTCTTCCAAGCCTTGGGTTATCTAGAACACAATGGACTTCCCTACTTTAAATTCCTTGCTAGCTTGGGTGGGGGCTGACTAGGATAAGGAGAGTCTGCTCAGTCTCATTCTCAGTAATTTCTTCTGATTTAAAAAACAAATGAACTTAAAGCCAAGACTTTGGAAGAAGAAAGGGGGTTGGAAAGTTCTGAATCTCTCCAAGATATTGGTTATTAATAATCATTTTTCACAGTATCATGGTACCTCTGCTCCTTCATCCGAATCTTACTCAGATGCTACAGTGTGGCATGGGGGGTACTCTGGATTCTTGCAATTTGAGGCAGCAGATCATAATCTTTGGAAGATTCCACTAATATTGAAAGTACAAAAGCAATGTCAGGCTGTATTTACTGCTGTCGGAACTTAAGCTGATTGTACCAACATTTGGCACATAGCTCTCATATGAGAATGAGAGGTGCAGTGCAGTCTTGTTTAGCTTCTCTCAGTAGGAAAGTAATAGATAAACTTAAGTCAGTGTGTCATTTAAAAAGTTAAAACTGGAAGGAATCATAGAGATCTTCTAATTCAAACCCCTAATTTTACCAATAGAGACAGATTAATGATGAATAAATAACTTGCTTTTTATGTTACTTTACATTCATTTTATCCTCTCAGTTATACCATTAAGTAGGTGCTGTTATTCTCACCATTTTACAGAAAGAAAACTGAATCTAGTAGGGATTTCCCCAGTGTCACACGGCTAATATTTGAGTCAGGTTTTGAACTTACATCTTCCTGATTTCAATTCCCGGGCTCTGTCCACTGTACCATCTAGCTGTCCTTGAGTCACTCAGGTCCTAGCACATCCAGGATTTGAACCCGGATTCTCTTTTTAAATATGGTGTTCATTTTACTACACCATGCTGGCTCTCCCACCGACAAGCTACAGGTTAATGAGTCTTTTTTTTTTTCTGATTCAAAGGGAATCAGTTTTTAAAGAAAAAGCATATTAATATGTTTGGTGCATGTTGTTTGTAGACTGAAGCCATGTTCTCCCAGAGTAGCTCATTCCCTAAGCTTTAGGGCTCTGGCGTTGAACTCAAAGAAAACATACAGGTTTTGTATAACTTGGTCATATCCAGAATGCTAAAAGGTATTGTTTTTAATAACAATGATGATCACAAGAATTGCTTATATTTATTTGATGTTGTATAGTTATAAAGGAAAGAAATATAAAATAAAGAAAAAGCGTTTATTTAGTGTCTGCTATGTGTTTTCATAGTTATCATATTGGACTCTCATAAGAACCCTGCAAGGTAGGTGCTATTATCCCCATTTTACAGTTGAGTTAACCAGCAAAGGGAGGTGAAGAGACATGTTAAGAATCTCACAGCTAGTGCCTGAGGCCAGCTTTTCATTCCCTCTTCCTGATGTCTGGACCAGTGCTGTATCTACTGTGCCACTTAGCTGCCTCCGCCCAAATGTAATCAGGCTGCCCTGTAAATAAAGCAGTTAGAGTATTTTGTTTCACCCCTCTTTTATAGATGAGTAAATTGAGTTTCAGAATGTTTAGGTAATTTAGCTCAAAATCACAAAACTAAATTGGGACAAAGATGTTAATCAAACCCAAGTCTTTAGTCCTAAGTCCTCTCTCTACCACTGAATGAAAATATTAGGGAGATGTGACTTTTTATTGTTAAAATAGTAGAAAAGTGAAATTTGACATGAGAAAATGTGGGGACAATCTTCCCCTTTCCTTTGGGTTATGAGTACTATGTGCAATTCCTAGTGGGTACTAGGGGATAAAGAGCCTTTTACATGTAGGAACGACTTTTTCTGTGGCTTATAGCCTTTTTTTGGCCCAGTTGAAATTGGCCTTGCAAGTCTTTCCTCTCCAGATTTCCTCTCATGTTCCAGAATGCGTGCTTGTGCTTTCTCTTTTTCATCTCACTCTGATTATGTAGCATCTAACAAAGAATGTGATTGGAATTTATTCTCTTAATTAACAGAGGTTTTATTGTATGATACTTCCTATTATGTGGAAAGCCTAACAAAAAGTGTTTTCGTTTTTTGATGCTAGTATTATAATGGGGTTCTCCTGCACCTAAGTGGTGGATAGAGCTCTGGGGGTCAAATGACATAATCATTTTGTAAAATGTGTCAATACTAGCTAGCTCTTATTACTGCTACCACAACCACCACTGCCACCACCACCGTCTTTACTGCTACGTCTACTTCCCATCTGTTTCATTCCCAGATATCATTTCAGTTTCTTCTAAAGAAATATTTTCCTTTTGAATAATTTAAGAAGAAGCCTGGGCGTGAAGTCAGAAGACCTGAATCATGCCTCTGCTAGTTGCCATCTGGGTGACCACGACTGCATCATTCATCCTCTGGAATTTATAGTTTGCTTATCTATAAAATGGGGTAATCATAACTTCTTAATTAAGAGCCACGTTGTTAGAGTCAAGTGAGATGATGCAAATGCTTTGTAACCTTTTAGCACTACATAAGTACAAAAAAAATTATTACTATTATTTTGAGAAACACCAATTAATAGGGTTCAGCAACTGAAATTCCAATTCTTTATTGTCAGTTTCTACTTCCTTTTAAAATTTCCATTGGTTCCATTAAACATTTGTTGAAACCCTTCAGTTTTTATGCATATACGAATATAGAGATGAAGAATTATACAGGCCCAGGCTTTTCCAATGAACTTAAACTCCTTTATATTTGGAATTTGTACCCAGCTATTGTCTGGCAGCTTTCATAGTATGTGAAGGGGAGTAAGCATTTATTAAACCCCACAGTGTACCAGGAATTGGTACTAAGCAGGTTTTAGAAATATTGTCTCATTTGATTCTTTACAACAATCTTGCCAGGCTCGTAGTGCTTTTTGTTCCAGTTTTATAGTTTAGGAAACTGAGAGAAATAGAGGTTAATTGACTTACCCAGGGTCACCCAGCTATTAAGAGTATGAGTCCCAGATTTGAACTTTGATCTTCCTGACTCCCTGCTTATGCTTGATCCATTGTGTCACCAGCTGTGCATTTAATATTGGTGGTACCTCAGATTATTATTAAAAACAAAATATTCATTCAAATAGTGGTGATTATAAACTCATGTTTGGTTTATGTCCATCCTTTTTTACCTCTGTGTACTCAATAACTGGTCAATACCAAGGAACTTCCCAATTCATCTTTCATTTAGCAGGCATTTATTAAGCCACTGCTCTAGGAAGGTTAGGGTTTGAATTAGAGTTTTTGAAAAATGAGATCTTACTTATTCCATTGAAGGAGGTCCTTCCCAGCTTCCTTCCATGGTTTTCAATTTTTATGCATATAGTTTTGTTTTGGCATCACTTACATTTCCCACTGTATCATTCCTCTTATTCCCTCTTTATAATAAAGAATTTTAAAAGCAGGAGAAAAAAAAGCTCCGCAAAGCTAGTGAGTTTTCTAAACCCGATGTTACATGCAGAGATCTAAAGTCAGGGGTTTCCTCCTTTGCAAAGAAGTGGAGAGAGTTGGCTTCTTGTATCTTTACTTCCCCCAAAGTTTTCTTTTAATTGGAATGGCAAATGGCTTTCCAATTATGCTTCCTGACCAAATTATCTTAAGAACAAAAACAAAGATACTTTTATGTGGTCAAGGCATTAATATTTTCCACTTTGGTGTGGTTAGAATTTAATGGAATGAGTTAATCCTGTTTACCTATGCAGTTGAACAGTTCTTACTACCTCTTCCAAGTAGTATTCTTACTGGAAGAAAGAGAAGTGGCATTGATCAAACCAAATTTGGAGTGTTCCATGAGATTAGGAAAGGTAAGCAGGGGATCTAAATAATGACTTGGTGTCCAGTGTCCAGTGATGAACTCCACCCCCCACCTTTGTTAGAGTGGAGATGGCCTAATTCTTTTACCCAGACCATCCTCCTGCATTCTAAATCAGCGCAACTTTGTCTGAAATGACCTTTTCTGAAACATTGGCATTTTCATTTTCAACAGTGGTTTTCCTTTCTCTGAAATTGTTTTGTTTTTGAAAAGTAAAGGGCCATTCCCCATGGTGGACTGTTTCAGTTGAAGTGCACAATTTATTCTGCTGGTGTTTGAAGGACTTCTTGAACAGTGTGCTGTGGGGAAACACAGTATGGAGAAACATTGAGGAGAATCCACCGTGTTCTCCTCTCCAAAGTACAGTGCCTACAGCAGTCCATAAAGGCATTAATTCTAAGCCCAGTCCTGCTATATAATCTTTGAAATGTTGTGTGGGATCAAAATCTATCATTCTAACTGTTAGATAAATAAAACTAAGCCTTTAGTGTTACTGCTCCAGCTCTTTACCACAAGTTGCTAAATAGGCCTTCCTTTACAGCCAGATATTTGAAAAGCTCCTGATAATTGTCACCTTATTTTTTTGAGAATGTACCTTTTACTGAATGAAGATGAGTCCTATAGGAAGCTGTTCATTTATAGATTTATAGGTTTGGTTTGGTTTTCTTCTTAGGGAAATAATAATTAGAAACTGTTGCATTAGTGTTTTGGGAGCTGGAATCCTATGGAGCTTTTAGATTTCAATAATCATTGCTTTCAAGTATTTGGAAAGAAGCCTGCCAGTGGGTGAGAGAAAATAAAATATGTGGGTATTGTTGTTCTCTTCATTACTGCTTTGGGAGAGAAATTCACTGGCTAGGTGAAATCCTGGCAAAATTTCCCAGGCTTGAAATTTTGATGGGGGTATTTACAACAAGCAGGAATGATCTAGGAGAAGTGCTTATTAGTGTAGTAATTTGAGACACCCAGGGAGAGAACTGCAGGACATAGGACAAATTGGGGGGAAAACATTAATTATGGATACATTTAAAAGAGCTAGACCTATGGCCAGGATATGGGTGAAATTCGATAGCTGGATCCCCCAGTAAGGATCTCATTTTATTATGTGACTTGTTTTCTGGTATCCTGCTGGTTGAGATGGCATTCTCAGAGAGGAGAATGCATGGTTCATACCATTCAGGTAGATACAGGCCAGCAGTGAGGCTGGACAGTGCCAGGTGGTAGGACCTGCCCATCCTTTTTCTTCTTGGCCTACATTTCCACAAGCTTTTGTAGGTTCTGGTAAGCTGGGAACAAGCCCTTAGCCTAGCAGTGATTATCTTAGTACTGAAATAGCCTTAAGTGTTTGGTAATAGACATATAACCCTCCTTATAGAGCTACCATGCTAACGGCATTTTTATTATTTTTGGTGTAGTCTGCCGTGCTGAACTTGTTTTTTGAGCGCATTTTAAGTGAATACTGTGACTAGGATCTGATGAGCAATTTGCATGTTTGGTTCAGGTCTGCTGAACAAAACTGTTATGTACAAGCTTCAATCTCTGTAAATAAGGCTGGCAGAGAATATATGTCCCATTTTGAAAAAAATAGAATATTTAAGGAGCTGAAAAGGGGCCGTACTAGTGCAAATGAACCTTTGAGATATTAGTTTAACAAAAATAAATCTTTCCTTTGGTACTTACATTACCCTAAATCTATTCCTTTGCCTATAATGGTACCTCATTCAGTCCCATGTTGGAAAGATATTTGATTTAGAACCAAAAGGGAGCTTAGAGACTGTTTAGTCCAATACTCTCATTTGACAGAAGCAGAAACTGAGGCAGAAAGTTTAAGTTAGGTAAAGACACATGGATGGTTCCTGGGATTTGGACTTTCTGACTTCAAATCTAACCTTTTTCCAACCACTATACTGCTTCTGTGGTCAAGGCTGTAATAGGCAACACTACTCTTGATGGGTCTTTAATGACAAGGTCTGGAATCAACGCTATCTAGCTGTGTAACTCTTTACTAGTCTCTCTATTTACTTCTTTAACACAGGGATAGCACTACTTTCACTGCCTAATTTCTAGGCCTGTTGTGAGGGGAGCACCAAGCTAATTGCAGAGGACAATATGGACAAGAGCTCTTAATTATGCTTTTGAGGAATTGGTTTTTTAATCTGCCGTGGCAGATTTGGTTTGAGGTTAGAGAGAATTTTTATTTTTCCACATTACTATCCAATTTCCATTAAGTTTTACCTCACAGTTCGCAGTGCAGACAAGTATGCTCTAATTCACAAATATTGATGGGTGCTAATTTCCATCTGTGCCCTATTAATTAGATTATTTAACTTCCACCAAAGCTTTATAATCTAGAAAACTTGCTTACAGATTATAAACTCCTGGAGGGTAGCAGCTGTTTTATTTAAATTAGTTGCTTTTGGGCAGCTAGGTGGAGCAGTGAATAGAGCACTGGTCCTGGAGTCAGAAGCACCTCAGTTTAAATCCGACCTCAGACACTTGACACACTAGCTGTGTGACTTTGGGCAAGTCACTTAATCCCAATTGCTTTGCCTTTCCTCCTCCAAAAAAAATGTAAATTAGTAGCTTTTTCAGTAAGTAATCAATTTATGTTCCCTTAGATTATCTTCTACTTCCTCTACTCTTTGGGAAAGGAGGAGGAAAAATCAGTTTAATTCAGTGAACTTTCAGTGGCACAGTAGATAGAGCACTGGACTTGGAATTAGAAAGACTCATGTTCATGAGTTCAAATGTGACCTCAGACACTGGGCAAGTCATTTCACCCTGTTTTCCTCTGTTTCCTCAGTTATAAAATGAGCTGGAGAAAGAAATGGCAAACCACTCCAGTATCTTTGCTAAGAAAACCCCAGCCTCCAAAAAGAAAAAAAAAAAGAAATGGGGTCAGAAGAATCAGACCCAACTGAACAACAACAAACATTTACTAAGTACATTTTTTCAAGTATTAGAGCTTGAAATAAAGAAAGAGACACTCCCAACCCTCAAGGAGATTATTCTGTAATGGGGCAGATGTACACAAAAGGAAGAAGAAAAGTGGGAGGCTGACCTAAAGGAGCATTGGATCTGGAGATGTAAAGTCTAGGAAAGCTGCTGATGGAAAATGAATTATTGCCTGAGAAGTTCTGAGTCCCTTATAAAGGAAAGCTTTGGAGAAGTTTATTGCTCCTCCTTACCATTCACTGGGGAGTGAAACCTGAGCTGAGAAGGTGTTGAGTATGTGAATCACAAGCTGAATAGTTCTGCACTGTGATGAAATGACAGGTGATCACCTTTTTCTGAGGGAGATCTGAAACCTAGAAGAGAAGCCATAGAAAATGTAGAGAACCCATTAACTCTTTGTTCCCTGGTGCTTCTCTCAGACCAGAGTTCTGTAACTATCACCCAACAATGTCTTCTCTACCTCTTCAACTCCCGTAAACTTCAGTTCACTTGCTGCTTTAATGGTCACACCTTCGATCTTGCCACTACTAATTGTTCCACCTCTAAGATCTTGAGTCCTCTCCTCTGCCCTTTGAACTAGAGTTCTCACCATTCCTGCTGCCTCCCACATGCTCCAACTATTTTTCTTTTTTTTTTTTTTAACCTTTTTTGTGCTCTCTTATTGTGGAATACTTTCATCTTCCATTCAGTCGCCTTTCTTGTTTTCTGACTTCTGTTACTTAGATATTATATTGTTTCATACCAGATTGTAAACTCCTTGAGGGCAGCGAATGTGATAGTTTTTCATCCTTCTATCCCTAATGCCAAGCATAATAGCTTGCCCATAGTAGTCAGTATTTCCTAATGTACCATAGTTAACAGGAGAAACACCCTGGCACCTTAGAATCAGGAAATTCTGGATTCAAGTCCACTTCTGATATGACAAGCTATGACTCTGGCCAAGTCACTTAACTTCCCAGGGTTTTTAGGTAACTCTAAGATAATAAATTGCAGAGAAGGTGCCATTCTTGTAGAGGGAGTTTCCTGACCTGCGGTCCCTCTCAGGTGACATCAGTGGAATCATAGATCCAGTTCTGTTCTTATTCTCCATAGTGGCAAATGCTAGAACACTCTATGGGTTCCTTGAGTAACCAATCTGGAGTCTCATTTCTAACACAAAGTAGCACTACTTGTCTGGAAGATGAGAGCATTACCAGGTAACCTAATGCAACTAGCTTCGGTAGTGGCTTGATTCAAAACAGACAAACAAAAAATCTGGAGTGTAAGGGATCTTAGATACTCAGTTTGCTCCAGTATTCTAGATTATCTTGATCTTATTAATGTGGATAGTACCTCCAAAGGTGTCAGTGAGTCCCATCAGAGTGGGGAGCACCCAACTTACATGAAGCCTTCCTCCTTTTCTCTAGTTAACCAAACTAGTGGGTTATGAACTCAGCAAGAAAGTACATGATTTGGTCTTCTGAGAGACTCTTATTCTGGACAAGGCACAAATAATAGTCCAGTTGTCTTAGGAGATTTAACCAGTAATCAATGGATAAGCATTTATTTAGCACCTAATATGAGCCAGGCTGTTTATTGCCTAGTCACTAGTTCGGGCAGCTGTGGCTCCACCTTTCATCTCTTTAAGTCTTCTACCACAGCAACTCAGCATTTTATGAAGGTGACCCTGGACAGTTGTAGCTTTTACTTGAAGAGGAAAAGCTTTGTCAGCCCCTCCTAAGTACAAAAAGTCCTCTGTCTGCCATAGGATCATATGATCATAGATCTTAGAGTTATATGGGACCTTAGAACCCTGCTTGTATTATAGGTAAAGAAATGAAGGGCCAGAATGGGATAGTGACTAGCCTAGTAATTGCTAGGTAGTAGAACCAGCATTGAAAACTAAATTCTCTGAGTAAAAATTCTGGTCTTCTGCCAGTGTGCCACAGCTGCTTGTCACTTGAGGGCAAGATTAAGGACAGACAGTTACTAAATAATCCTTACCAAATTGGTTTCCTGATTAATTTCTTCTATGAAAAAACCAGACTGCAGCTGTTCTCTGGTTAGGTACACTAGGTCCAGGTTATGGACATTACAGCTGCAATTTTAGAATAATTTCTCAAATCCAACTTTGCTAAATTTGGCCTTTTCTCCCCCCTGATAGTTCTTGTTTTCTCTGCAGTATTTGGCACTACTGATCACTTCCTCGATTATCTTTCTTCTCAGAATCTCTCTGGTTGTTCTTTCTGTTTCCTTTGCTAACTTTTCATCCATGCCATTCCCATTAACCGTAGTTCTCCCTTATGTCTGTTTCAAGTTCCTTGCTTTTTGCTATCTCCCTTACTGACCTCATCAGCTCCCACATGTTCCTTTATGATTTCTATTAAGATATGATTACATATCCAGTCCTCATCTTTTTTTTGAACTAAATCACCAAAGAGGTTTATAACGTCTCAGTCATGGTGCTACAGATTTATTTCAGATTCAGTATGTCTAAAACAGCAAACTTTCTCCCCATATTCTCCCTTTTTCTGAACTGATGAGAATACTGATGTGGGGATAAGGACTTTCAGGGAGTCCAGGTGTTGTACTGAGAAATCAACAAGTTAAGACTATTAATCTTTTCAGGTAGAGTTCAATAAGCTGGTGAACACACCCAAATCAAGTAGCCCTGAAATCCCCTATATAGACAAAAGTCACAACATAACTGTTACCAAGGGGAACAAGTGGGGAAAATGCAGAAGCCAAAAGTTAGCAATCAGTTCATTGCCTAATGATTGTTGCCCAGTGATCCGTTTGTTCCCCACCTGGAAAGTTTCCAGGTCTATTTCAAGAACCATACAGTAAGTGAGGGGGAAGCTATGGGTTCCATGTGACAGGTTGGTGCAGGTTTACTTGGCGGGCTTTGCTTTTTCTAGACAGGATGGGGGATGTTAGGTTATAACACAGGAACCCCAGTAACCCGTCTCTGGAAAGCAGTCTAGAATGAATACACAAACTCAAGCATTCTCTAAGTCAAGGTGGCAAAGATTTATTGTTATGCCTTACAGCGGGCAAGAGTTCTTAGGGAACCTTAGAGGGATACAGGTAAGGTTTATATAGGATATTCTATAGTATAACAAGTGCCAAATGTGCTAAGTAGGTGAGTCAGGGCGGGATTAGGGAGTGGTTAAGTAGTGATCAGTTCTTAAAGGAACATGCATTTTTAATATCTACTGTGCAGGCATATTACCCAGAATTCACCAGGAAATAGCCCAAGGCAAGGCTTTATAGAGGTGTGGTTTTAGGCCTGAAACATCACTAAGTCAGCTAGTGGTCAGGGCTGACCAAACTGCTACCTATTAATGTCACATTCCACAAGATAGATGTTGGGAGTTTAGTATATCCCAAACCTAAGGAATTCATAATTAGGCATTCAGGATGTATATAATGAGCTAGGGAGTATACATATGACAGTCTAGGATACATATGACTGAGTCTAGGATACATATGACAGAGTCTAGGATACATATGACAGAGTCTAGGATACATATGACTGAGTCTAGGATACATATGACAGAGTCTAGGATACATATGATAGGTACGACCCATTACACAGCTGCGTTAAACTACTAAATTCTATATGTGCAGCTGGCTACTGTTTCAGGAAGAGAGAGAAGTATTTTGCTAGGGCATGCTGCCCTTGAGCTAGAGAGAAACTGCCTGAGACAGTGTCTTGAGGTTAGGGAGAAATGTGACTTGGAAAGGGCATTCAAGCCCAGGCACCCAAGCACCTGCATCAGTACCACCATCTTCCAGTCACACCGGATCAGAATCTCGATTTTATCCTCAACTCCTTGTTCTCCCTCACCCCACAATTCAATCTGTTCACAAATGATGTCTCGTATACATCTCTTGTGTTTATATTCACGTAGCCATAACTCTAGGTCAGGGGTTCATCACCTCTCATGAAGGAGCCTTGTAGCTATCCTCCCTGACTTTCCCTACTCTAATCCAGTCTTTGCTCAACAGCAAGGAATTCCCCCTCCCCACCATCCCCAAGCATAGGTCTCACCATGTCATTTCCCTTCTCAGTGACTTTGATAACTCTCGGTTACCTGTAGATAAGAACCAAAGTCTTCTGACATTGAAAAAATCTTCATAACCTAGACCCTTCTTGTGTTTCCAGTTTTCTTTTATGCTATTCTACACACTCTGGGTTACACAGTCTACTTACATTTCCTCAAACACAGTACTCCATCCCCTTTCCCTGTGCTTCCATACTTTTGTCCTGAAATACTATCTATATCCCTTCACCTCTACCTCTGGCTTCCTCCATTCAGGACTCAGCTCCATTTCCTCCTTTTTTCATGAGGGCTTTCTCAGACCCTTCCAGTTGGTGATGTCTTACCCTCATGTATTAGTTTCTATCTACTATCTTTTCATTTTATGTATACTTATATGTTATCTCTTTCTTGGCACCTGATAAGTGCTGTTAGTTGGAGAGCAAACCCCAAAACCTGAAACAGTTTTAGAGAGAGTTTTATTAAGTCATTTGGCAAAGGAAAGAGCCAGAAAAATTTGCAGCTTTCTCCCAAGTCTCTATGATAGTACTGTTTATGGAGTTCAGACAAGGGTGTAAGGGTACCTGATTGGCCACATGTAGACAGTAGGCAGTTTCCAGAGAAGGATGATTTGAGATGTATATCAGCAGGTTAATATAGACAGAGGAATTTGGGGAACCCAAAACACAAGCTTTGAGTGGACCCAAATTAAAGCCTGAGCAGATGAAAAAAAAAAGTCCAGGGTAGGATCTAAGCATTTTTTGTTTTTATAGCCAGCTGGCTTGCTTCCAGTGTCTGTGAGGTCAGTTTGATCTTGTTGGTAAGCTTTGTACTTAAACAATTTTCTAGTCACATAAAGCTAGGTTCAAATAGTATTAATAAATTATAAAATATTTTCCCTACAGTGCTTAATAAATTTTAGTTGGAGGGCAGTCATATTCTTCACCACACATTTGTATAATTTTTGGGAATCTGATTTGACATTCTTTCCTTGAAGGGAGCACATTTTAGGGCTCATTGTTTCCACATTTGAATTGAGTGTTGGTGATACTAATACACTAGTGATGTTGAACATACCTCATATTCAAGGAATAGGAAGTTATTTCCTTATGACTCTCCCATGTAAAAACATGAAGACATTAAATATAATGATCTACCCATCCTCACATTTATTTAAAGTAACAGAACAGGAACTAAATTATGTCAAGTAGTAATGTTACAAAATCATCTACCAAGAAGTAGTTTGCCTCTAAGAAAAAGATGTATTTTCCTCTCTTGTGTTCTGGGATGTCCTGTGTCATTATGGTTATAACTTTTATTTTCTTAGTTCAGTTCTGGTTAATCAGTGTTCAGAGAAGTAGGGGGGCATCTTGTATTGCAACAGCATGATGATGTTAGTATGTGGTAGTTTCCTGATAAGTGCTTGTTAAATGGATAGATGGATGGCTGCATGTGCTAAATGATGCTAAACATAACTTAGCAGGCAAAAGATTCTGAGGTAAATCTGCTGGTGATACCTAATGGACTTACAGGTAAACAGCTCTCTATAGGGGCATCAAACTGTATTAAACTACGGGAAAGATGGAGATACAGGTGACAATGTAAAGAAGTACTAGGGGCTCCTGCAGATTATTTTCTCTTATTCCCTATTGTTTGCTTTCTTAAGCACCGCATGGGACAAAATAATAGAGATGGAAGAGGTTTGAAAGGCCCTAAGTGTTAGGCAAATGTAATATGGCATTAATTATTAATCGGAGTACGAGTTAATATTAATATTATTGTTCCCCTAACACTCCTTAGAACCAAGGGTACAGCTCTCTAAACCAGATCTGTGTTTCACTCTGATTTCCTGTGTTCTCTTTTTCAAGAGTCAAGTGGTCCTTCTAGAAAGGAAAAAAAAAAAGCTCCCATTTTTTTTTTTTTACCATGTAGCATTGTTGTGTGTCCTAACATTTTCAGGAGTGTTTTGTTTGTGCTTTTTTTTTTTTAAACTTTCACTACCCTATAATCCTAACCATAACTCTTGCCTGCTTCCTTTACCACTCCCTCCCCTCATGAAAGCTTTTCTTTTTGTTTTGTTTTTTTTAAAAATAATTTTTATTGATATCATTTGTTTATTTGATGACTAGAATTTCCCACAGTATTCTTCCTCCATCCTCTACTGGAAGGGTCTTTCATATAACTAATATTTATTACACAGGAAAATAATCAAAAGGGAAAAAGATCAAATTGATCAACACATTAAAAACATCTGAAGAAATATTCAGTGTACCACAACAATTGTCCTACCACCTCTGTAAAGGAGTATGGTGGGAATGTCTTCTCAAATTTCTTCTTTAGGTCCATACTTGTTTATAGGAAATTTGTAGTGGTGTCCTGAAAAATTCCTCCTCTAGGAAGAAGACTGAGTAAACATAACAGCAGATAAAGAGAAGCTGTTTCAAGCTTCTCCAGACTTGATGAAAAGGCAGATCTGGACAAATGCATTTTTCAGAAGCCATTGGCAAAAGCTCTTCAGGGTCTTGGCTTGTCTCTGAATTGATCATGAAGGAGGACTGGAATTAGAAAATGGAACCTCACGTACCTTGTAGCAGGCCGGAAACATGTCTGTATATTGAATAGTTGGACCTATTTTAACTGCTGGTGCCATTACTAGTTTAACTGCTGATGTAGGAGCAGGGTCCAAAATCCACTCCTTATCAATCTATAATTTGTACAAATTTGAGGATACATGTATGCATTTCATGGTGTTGGTGTTGAGTCTCCAAGAGGAATTTCCATAGCATCATGTGATGAAAAGCAGCAAGAGAGCCAGGATAGCATGGAGAAGAAGGAGGAACATCTGGGTTGGGGTTCTGAAGTGATTGTATTAAATAAATAAATAAATTTGCCAATAAAACCCCAAATGGGAAGACAAAACGTTGGACACGATTGAACAACATACATAGTCTCGGTTATATCTCTAAATCCAGCTTCCTGTGTTAGAGACTTGGCAACTTCCCCTTGGGTGAGATCTAAGAGATTCTCGCTCTCGTTCTCTCTCTCGCTCTCGCTGAGTTACCTCACTGCCAATAGGAAGAAATCCTCTGCTCTGTATTTTCTGGTTTCTATATTCCCCTATGTATACCTTCTCTGATTTCTGTTTTTTTTGTTTTTTTTTTTACTAATTTGGATAAATGGATTTTCTTGGTTAAGAGTCACGTGTGTCCATTTGGAACTGGCAGTTGATAGGAAAGGGGTCCCAGCTTAGATATAATCCTTAGAGTCCTTCTTCCCCTGCCCCTAATGAGACAGGAAAGCTTTTCTTAGGTTCATTGGGACTTACTTTCCTGATTGCATAAAAATGGGACCTGTTGGTGGCCTGGGTACAGTGGCCAATATCAGTATTTAACCAGAAAAGGGCTCATTTCCACAATGCTTGCCTCAGTCATGCAGAACATAAAAAGGCAGTAGTTCAGCTAGTAGTTCTCGAGCAGTTCAGTGATCTGGGCATAAACTCAGAAGTTCAGTGACTGGATGTTGTTCGTGATATATATGTATGTGTATATGTGTGTGTGTGTGTGTGTGTGTGTGTGTGTGTGTATATATATATATATATATATTTTTTTTTTTTTTCCCCCCTCTCTTTGTTGGAATCTCAAAATCCTACCAGATCATCATAGGCTGCTCAGTTCAGCAATGTGGGAAAGCAGTGAATGAGAACACAATTCCTATTGTGGAGCTGGAACATCTATCCACTGGACATCCTAATAGGTTATCCTTTTAACCTTCCTAGTTATTTTCATGTAGTAGAAAAGTAAATCAAATATATGCGGTGTTAGCTTCACCTTTTTTCCTCCCAGTTAACCACCCTTTCCTCTAGTATCAATAAATTAGAGCAAGTTACAGCAGCCTGTGGCATTTGGTTTTTTTATCTTTGCTTTTTGTTAGAAATTCCATCATTCACCATGAGCTGCTGCCCCTTGAGAGAATCAATACGAAAACAGCCACCATGCCCACTGCCCTGTTATGAGAGTCATGCCAAGCGACATCCCTCCGCTTCAATTTCTAATGATTGGCCCTAGGTGAAATTCTATAGGAAAGTATATTTTATATTATCCCAACACTCTCTCCTCCTTCTGAGAATCGTTGTCCCTAAGAAGCCAGTGCCATCCTGTCTTTCTGTCCTCCTGTAAAACCAAGTTCAACCCTAGAATATGTTGTAGTTAGAAATTTTAAATTATCTCTTTTATCTCTGCCACAAAAGTCCCTAATTTATCAGTATAGACTGATCTTAGCTAAGTGTTACTAAGAGCAGCCAGGTGAGACAATGGTTAAGAGTGCCAGTCCTGGAGTCAGAAAGGGGCCTCTTCCTGAGTTCAGAGCTTAGTCTCCGACAATTTCTAGCTGTGTAACCCTGGCAGGTCACTTACCGCAATTACTTACCATTTTACCTCAGTTTCCTCATTTGCAAAAAGTAGCCGGGAAGCAAATGGCAACCCACTCCAGTATCTTTGTCAAGAAAACCCTAAATAAGGTCATATAATGTTGAGCATGCCTGAAATGACTGAGCAACAATAAAAATATCTGGTTCAATATATTCACACTAAGCTACCAATAACCTTAGGGGAACATGTATTTTAAAAGTTGAGGCTTATTAATTTCAATTAATATGAATTCAGGTAGTGTGCCCAAATGAAGTGGACACATTTTTAGATAGTTTTAGGTAATTTTTTTTGGTGGGGGGAGGGACAGAGGCTCCTGAGAGGTTCTGTAGGTACCAATCCTCCAATAAGAATTAATTTTTACTCATCAATCTTTTGGAGGAAAGGGATAGTATATCCTGTGTCAGAGACAGCTAGGTGGCATAGGAGCCCTGAACCCATTGCCTGGCTCTTAATCAGAGTACATTTTCCTTCCTTACTCCATGGTAATGAAAGAATGAATGCACTTTGGTTTTGGAGTCAAGGACCTTGGTTCAGAATCTACCTATTATTTAATTACCTTTGTAACCTTGAGGAAGTCATTTAACTATCTGTGTCTGGGTTCCCTCATAGTTTTTGAAAGCTTGCCAAAGCTCCTTGCCATCAACCATGATTCCTTGCTATGTTGAAAGTCTGTTTGCAAAGAAGTAAGTTAGAGCAGTGTTCTGAACTGGAGAACTGCTATATAGTAAAGTGGTTAAAATGATTTAAATAGCACAGAAACTTCCTCCAGCACACCCCTCCAGGAAAAAAAAAAAAGTCAGGTGTGGAAAAACAATATTCCAAATCTTAGTTTTTCTTTCCCCAGTTGGGCTATGAAGCTCTCCTAGCTTTTAATTTGAGAGAAAAGAAATAACCAGATTCAATGCAAATTACAAACTTTCTCTATTCATAGAAAGCCTGCAAATATTATAAATAGTAACACTCACAGAATGACATATGACACCTGAGGTTTCTGCATTTGTAACAAGCTAGCATTTATTACAAGCAGCTTTCATTGAAATGTTAAACTATGTGCATAATGAATAAAAACTGCTACTTCCTAGTGAAAGTAGGAGAACAAACTAACTAAAATCTGCCCCTGTGATCTTTTCCATATTAATTGAAGTTCATAAAAACTTTGGGGTTTGGGGGAAACGGTTGAAAACTTTTGGAAAATTACACCATCTTCTGATTTCCCGCTCTCTTTTTCCTTTTATTCTCTTCTTTCAAATGATAAACCTCATCTGCCACACCAGAAAACATCTTGCCCTCTGACTGTTTTCACATTAATTCCGTCCATGGTTATTTGTAGTGTTGTAGCTCATTTCCAAAAGGAATTCTTGTAATGCCCTGTTTGTGTGTGACACGCTCATGGAACGAAAAACCTAAGTTAGCAGCTTCAAATCAACAAGGGCATCGTCAAAACGTTCACATATGCTTGAAAATAACGTGTTTTGCTGTATAAAACTTGACTCTTACATTATATTTTTCACAATAATGTAAGCTTTTCGAAAAGTCTTTGGATTGTAGACAGGCCCTGCTTTGGGGGGGGGTAGGGTGTCGAGGGGTACTTTTGTTACAGAGGAATAAAAGTTGATGAGTTACCACTCCCTGATTATTAGCCTCTATACACATTTTCAGTGGGAAGCTTCAGCATGCATTGAATTTTCAGGTAGCCTCTATGCCCTTCTGGGTTTGGCAGTAGAAGGTGAAGGGCATTATGGGATAGGATTGGCTGCCACTTTTCCCCCTTCCACCTGGTGTACTCCTTTATCATCCCCCTTGACTCCACCCCTGAAGAGATTTATCTCTGTACACACTTGAGGGAGACATGAAGGAATGATCTCAGACCCAGTAATTCTACCCTACTGTGTTGGCTTCCTCCCCTCCAGGAGAAAGCCTGCCATGTTTGGAATAGCTCAAGCCCATCTGAATCTTTGTTAACCTCTCTATTCTGTTGACTGGAAGGGGGAGGTGGAGGAAGCAAGAATGTGTCACTTCACACCTGAATACTTGGCTCCAGGAAATTCCCTCATTGTTTTCCATTTGCCTTGGTGGGCAAAAGTGCTAGTCACCCTGGTGAAACTCAGCCTCCTATACCACCCGTTTTCTTTGTCCTCATTTATCCTTCTCCCATAGCTCTTCTTTCCCTAATCTTGTAAATCCCATTGAATCTTTAAGAAAATTCCCCTGGTCTCCAAGGTCAGTCCTAAGAGTTTCACAGTCTCAAGGAAGAAACTGGAAGAAAACAAGGATACCTCCTTGAAACCACATTTCCCAGAAACAAGTCTTCCTGGTTGCAGAGGTCCTTCTCAAAATCTCCACAAGTTTACAAGTTCCACAAATTGATATTCTATGAATAGATCATTAAGAACAAAACTTAACTTTTTACTTTTTTCAGGGGAATGACCATTGGAATCTTAATATCCTATTTCATTAACTCTTCTTTCCCAACTTATAAAATAATCATATCAGAGTGGTAGAGAAAATCTAATTGAGATTATTCATACTCTTCGGGCCATATAAGGAGACTATTTCATAACAAAGTACAAAAATCTCAATAAGGTGGTGATGACCACGAATTTTATGTTATTCTCTTAGATTTTGAAAAGCCCTTTATTACGCACAATCTCATTTGAAATTTATATGAGCCCTTTGAGAAGGCTGTATGGACATTATTCTCATTTTACAGATAAATGAAACTGAGTCTCTGTAAAGTGGTTTATCCATGGCTAGTGGATACTAGAGGTAGTTTTTGAACGCAGCGCTCTCCTGACTCCAATTCTACCATTTCACTGTTTCCTGCAGCTTCTCTACTGCCATAGTCCATGTTATACTGTTAATTTTCATAACCAACTTGTCATGTATTTGAAAAATATTTATGTTCCAGTTTTGTAGGCTTAATCATGACAATGACCTAGTGGCTATCCATGCACAATACATGAGTGGCCAGATCTCAAGAATCTGTTAAATGGAACTCTTAAAAAAAATCTTCTATATATCCTAAACTAGCAAGAATTTATGTGCATGAAAACATTCAAATGCACTTTGAAACTGATTATTGAAAGCATATTATTGGAAAATGCCTGAGCATAATTGATCCAGCAGATAATATTCATCATCTACTCAAATGTAGTACTTGAATAAATACTGGATTGAATTTCCTCTTTCTTGATTAGAATTTAATGGAAGAATTAACTACTAGTCTCAATGTTCTGAGCAAATTCTAGCTGGTTATAGGTTTTCTCATGTGGATTTTACTGTTTCTCATTCTGCATTTTGAAAGGCAGATACTCTACAAGATGATGAATATGTGGGGTAATGCAGAGTCACTCTGTAGCTTAAGTATCTCTTATACTTGCCAGCAATCATTTTGGGGGGACCGATTTTTGACAACAACTAGCATTAATGACTAAAATGAGCTGGAGAAGGAAATGGCAAACCAGTCTGGTATTTTTGCCAAGAAAACCCCAAAAGGGGTCATAGAGTTGGACATGATTAAAATGACTAAAAACAGCAAAGCATTGTTGACTCCTTTCTTTATAGAGGATGTTTCAGTGATAACTCATGGGCACTACCATGTAGGTTCTCCATGTGTAGGCAGCAGATTGTAAGACCTGCCCAGGACTAAATATATCTGATTTTAACATTCCCAGGTATAGCACTATTAAAAATAATTTTTAAAAATTCAAGAAAAAACGCTTATATAGTTTTATAATTCATAAAATACTTTTAACAGTTAATTTAGGGGAAAATATTGACTCTTCTGTTAGACTTTGAAATCTTTATCCTTTATGTTTTATAGGTAATTTTGTATGTACTTATTTTCTGAGACATTTGTATGAGTGATGAAATTTTTAAAAATGTCATTATTGTGAGAACGATCTCAGTAGAGATTCATCTCATCTACTTTATGGAGTTTGCCCAATTTGGTTTTGCATTAAGACCTCATTCCACAGCAGAGAGATGCTAAAAATGGTCCTCACTGGCCTCTAATCTTACTCAAACGAGTTGTTGAATATTAACATTAGGTAATAGCATCTTAGGGGAAGGGGAGGGAAAGAGAATGCATGTAGGGACTCAGTTGTCCTACTTTTACAGCTGAACTGATTCAGTTTCGGTTGATCCAGGATCTATATGTTTGTAGAGTGCGTTGCAGCCAGCTTGCAGAGCTCCCCTCACTTTCTCTTCTCTGATTGGAGGGATGGAGGTTGGAGCATTATATTCCTTCCAAAACTCCGGAAGGGTCCAGCTCTCTACTTTGCAGCTCTCTTTGATTTGAACTCCATTTTACAGAAGGCCCTATTTACCCCTCCCTCCTTTTTTCGGCTTCCTTTTGTGTATTATCTTCCTCCATTGATTGTAAGCTTATTTCTCATATTTGTATCTCATGTGCTTAACATAGAGCCTAGCACATAGTAAGTGATTAGTGATTTACTGAATTGGATTCTTGAGAACTCATTGTTAAATGTTCAGTGTGAGAATTTACATCTTAGAAATCAACAAATACTACAAATCAAGGATCAATTTATTGTATTGTTGATTGTGTAAACTTAGAAAGATGATGGGAAAGTGTTAAAAATGCAGATTAAATTGAAAATTGTGCACTCTTTTTTTCTGGGGATGGTTGTTAAACATTTACCAGTACACCTCTGTGTGCATGCAATATCTAAATATACATACAAATAGTGACTAAAACTGATATATAATGTGTGTATGTGTATGCATACATGCATTTTGAATTTTAAGCTTCTCTGATTTCATTTTGCCATTTTACCAATTATTAAGACATATAAAAGGGATGCATAAAGGGGGCTAATGCAAAATAGCATCAACATACTGAAAAGTCTAGGTTCTCAAATTCTGATTTTTCTAATGAAGAAAATCTGTTCTGTGTTTCAGCTATGCGTATTGAAAATTAGAAAGCAATAAAATATCCCCTGTTTTCCCTGAGAAAAGAAACTTTTTTTTATTAAATGACCAAAATTATTAACAATACTAATTTTTGAAACAATAACAAAAAAAAGGATATTCTGTATTTCCTAGTTTCAGGTCTTTCTCTTAAATGGATATTGTAGTAGTTTGATCTTTATGACAGTTTAAATACAGTAATGTACTACAGTGCTAAAACATCACTAGCAGTCAAAGTATATGAATTTTTCCCCATGTAGTATAGCTTTTTAATATTCTGCTTTTGCAAGTCACTCGACACTGGGAGGATAAAGTGCTGAGGATGAGAAGTTTTGAGGTTAGGGATTATTGAAAAGTTCCGTTCAAAAAAAATTTGCTAAATTAAGAGTGAAAAGATACAACTGATAGTGATAAAATATTTGCTAAGTTAATATTGAAAAAAGATAATTGATAGTGGTAAAGCATCTCAGTTTTGAGCCATTCAATTATGTACACTTACCTGTTGATGCATTCTAGAGAAGTGGTTTCCAAAGTGGGGGGCTGTGAAAGGATTGTAAGCAGTGCGTGATCAACCAGAGAGTGGGAAGATAACTTTCATACCATCCTCCTGCTTGTGGACAATCCTGGGTCTTGTTTCCTACACATTTGTTCTTATGCTTAAACTGATTAGCCCCTAACCTAGTCTT
>CM053597.1:79628232-79639877 GCA_028646575.1 Pseudocheirus occidentalis
TCAAAATACAGTATAACTCATTCATTTAGCAAGTAAATTCTCAATTCAATCTAGGTACTACTGCACCACTAGACAGTACATTCATTTAGTCAGTCAAAGTCTCTTCCCAAATGGAGATCAGTACATTCATTTGGTCAGTCACAGAGCACAAAAAGTCCAAAGGTTTCCCACACTTGGACACAAAGTAATTACAATACCATCCATTAACACCAAGCACTTTCCCAAAAGGGAGCAGGAGAGCACAAAAGGCCATACACCCTTAAGCCATAACAAGCTTAAGATATCATCTCAGCATTGAAAACCTAAGGAAAGGCCCTTCTTTCATCTTCACTTGAGGCAAGCCCTCAGTAGTCTCAGTTCCTGGGGAGACAAGGCTCAACAAAGCCACAGCCACTGTCCTCATCAAGTCATTCTCTGCCTATAGAACAGTCCCAGAACCCCTGAAAACATCAGCAAGGCCCTCTTCCAGGATTTCTGTGAAGATACCACAAGAAAATCCTCTTTCAGGACTTCTGAACCAACAGCCAGGTTCCAGGACCTCTACAACAGCCGCAGTGTCCTTCACCATTACGTGAATCTGGCAAAACAACATCAAAACAGACAGAGAGAATACCAGCATCACAGCCATGCCTCCTCAGTTCTCGGCAGCTTTGGGTGGCAGTCCTCAAAAGTCCTGGGCAGCTCCAGTGGGCTCTCAGCAGTCTTTCTCTCAGCAACTCAGCCTCCACGATTCTGGATACTGCTCTCCCAAAGTCCTTTTGGACTCTTCTTGGCTTAGGCCTCTCCCAGTTCATGGCTCCTCCCAGTTCAGCCCTCTCTCTTCACATCAACAAGTCCATCCCCCAAGTGGGATTCACAAGCTCTGGGTTTTCACACTTAACCCCAAAACCAAACCAATACAGGGGCATTTCCAAATTCCGTTACCATTACAACCATTTACCATCTAGTCCAGCCGCTTTCTTTTATAGATGTGGGACAGAGGCCCAGGGAGGATATTTAATTTGCCCAAGGTCACATAGGCAGTAAGCATCTGAGGCAAAATTTGAACTCAGATACTCTAACTCCATAGGCAGTGTTCTTTCCCCTATTTTTAGTAGTCTGTTTTGATTTATATAAGTGTACTTTTTCCTCTTTTATCTATTCCCACTTATAATTTTGATCTTTGCAAGAATAACTTTTGCTTTAAATTGTTTTTTCTTTTTATGAATCATGGCACGTTGAAATAAATAATGTCACATCCATAAATTAAGCTAAAAGATTAACAAACAAACTCCAAAATCATTAGTAGTTAATTAACCTTCTGTATTTTCCTCTGAATTGACTTTAGTTTAATTGATAGTACCAAGTTCCTTTTCTTCCTTAGTGGCAACATAAAATAAATGATTGTAACACCCATCCAAAAAGGAAAAACAAAGAAATAAATGCTTTGTTTCTTACACTTGACAAATAATAAAATGTATTTAAATCATGGATGTTGAAAGGAAGCCTACCTGTCAGTGAAGGTTCCAATGATGCTTATGTTCATTTTATTTCTTTTTCTCCAACTAGGGTGATTTGTTTGGTGATCACATTGTTCTTTCTGTCTGGTTTTTAACATATATATTTGGTAATGAATTTATTTGATAACTACATTTTTTGAGAAGTTGAATCACTATAAAATGCATACATAGTAGACCCTTTGACTTGGACAATCAGGAATGACTTTTCATGATAGTTACTAGCTGAGTTAGTTGGCTACTTGGCCAAATTGCTTAATTTTTCTGACCCTCACTTTCCTCCCTTTTAAAATTGGAAGTGAGGCACTTTTGTTGGAGGAAGTCCCAAAACCTTTGTCGTGCCTAACCTGCTAGCCAAGCACTATTTCTGTGCACCCCTAACCTCCTACCCGCCCCCCCCCCCCAACTGCCAGGCTGTTTGTCATCCTGGTCAAGACACTGAGAACGTCAGAACATCATTTTTCTTGTCTATAAAGTGTAGAGTCCTTCCTCTGCTTCCTTCACAGTTCCCAAATTGCCTTTGTCAGCCTGAAGGTTTGGTTAACAGAGGCAAACAGGTGAGGTGACGTGTAAATCCATATTGTTTATTCCCTTAAAGCTAGCCAAATACATCCATGTATGGATCTGACTGCCTTAACAAAAGAATGAGAAGACTTAAATACATTTTAGAAGCATCTCAATTCAGGGTGGGCTATATCACTCAAATTTGTGATCTCCATATCTCCAATCATGGTATGAGAAAAGAATTTTCTTAATTGAATACATGGTAAATACAGTAAAATAAGAGAGTTGACAAAGTGTCAATTGAAATTATGGCCCAGGATGTTTGTGTTTTCTTTATCCTTAACATGCCATAACATAGTATATATTCAAAAAATATTAATAAAAAGTCCCATTACTCCAAGGTAGTGTCTCAGGTTAAGGGTCTCATCTTTAATGGTCATAAAGTCAGCCCCATTTGGCTTTGGTGACATAGGAAGAGTCACCAGAGAACAAAGAAGCTGTTAGGTCCAGGCTCTTCTTCTCGTTGGTTAGTTCAGGCCCTGGCCCTTATTAAATTGATATTAACTGATCATCATCATCTAATCAGATAGTTGAGTTATACTGGTTTTGGTGGTTGTTGAAATGAATCAGTTAGTTGTCTGTCATTGTGTTATCTCATTTGACACTTCCCAGCCAAGCGATCTTGCCATTTTAAGTGATGTTTTCCCAGTAACCGTCTTACTTGTTTCCACTGATTTCATTTTGTTTCCTGTTGAAATCCTGGCTTATGCCCATTGCATTCAGCGGTTTCCTCTGAGGTTGCCAGGGACCTTTTAATTGCCAAATTGAGTAGCTTTGTCTTAGTCCTTATTTTTCTTAAGTTTTATACTACTGTCCACTCTCTTCCTTTACTTTATACTTATTCTTTAATCCCTTGGCCTTTTTTTGCACTGATTCTGTTTCTTAGCTCTTTAACACCTCCCTCCATGTAACCTTCACAGCATCCCTTTCTTCTTTCTGATCCTTAAGATTCTTTTTGCTCTGCTTTCTTCCTATTACACTTTCTTTTCCTTTATTCATATTATCAACTACCAGGACTAGATATTACCTGTGTACAGATGACTTCCCAGTCAGTAGCTCTAGAACTAAACTTTCTTCTGAGCTTTGTCTACTAGAAATCTTTTTGTACATGTCCCATTAAGATCTTGAACTGTAACATCCTATACTGATGTTAATGTCTTTCCACTACAATTTCTTTGTCTTTCTGACTTAATTCTTTGTGACGTTTTACAATTCCCGCAATTCCTTATGTTAGACACACTGGTGTTTTCTTTGACCTTTCCCTTTATTTCACTTTCTACATTCTTGGAGTTGCCAAAAACCTGCTGATTTTATGTGTTTGGTATCTTTTGCTTATCTTCCTTTCTTATTCTCACTGACACTACCTTATTTGGGTGGATTTTTTGCAGTAATAACCTAACTAATGTTCCTATCTCTAACATTTATTCCTCCCCTTAAGCACACTTCACATCAATTTCAGGTTCTTCTGCTGTATTCAGGTCTTATTATGTCACCCTCAGCTCAAAACCCTGTTTGTCAAAGTAATAAAATGCAATTTTTTTATTCAGTGCTATTTGGTGGCACCCTGGAGTCTAGGGTAGGACAAGTGACAGAGGAAGAAAGTCAGAAGATTTTACAACCCAGAGTAATGAAAGTA
Source organism: Pseudocheirus occidentalis (assembly GCA_028646575.1). NCBI lineage: Eukaryota > Metazoa > Chordata > Mammalia > Diprotodontia > Pseudocheiridae > Pseudocheirus > Pseudocheirus occidentalis. Next base: position 79,631,929 of record CM053597.1, read on the forward strand.
CTCCTGGAGGTGGGACTTTGGTTACTAGTGTCCTTTCTACCTAGAATCATTTAATTATACTAAAATTGCCTCTAAGAAGTAGCTTTTCTAACCTAAGTTCCTAAGTAAGGATTTAAGCCCATAATTCTACTTAAGGATGACTTAGTAAGTCATGTTTACTAGAGATTTTGTAGTTATCAGTTAAAAAATTTACATTTGTAACATTGGATCCAGATTAAGCAAAGATCCTATTCAGTTCAATCAGCATTCATGTATGCAGTCCCTACTAGCGAACAGAACTGAAAAATACAAAGAAGTGAGAAATGATCCCAGTCCTTGAGGGACTTAGATAATAAGATCATGGGCTCATTGCTTTTATTAATACACAGGGTATTATGTGTCTCTCAGAGAGAAACCCTGTTAAAGACAAGAAATTGCAGACTTGGTTTTACCGGTGGTTTTCAGTCATAGGAAAATTCTTTGATGTCTTCTTTCCTTATTTCTTTTGGTCCGTTGAATTTCTTTCCATATGGTTTCGAATAGAATGAACAAGATAATGTTGTTAAAATCCTTTCCTCTAAGAGAGTTAGGCAATTTATAAATAGAATGTAGTATTGCAAAGGAGGATTCAATTCATTAGATTAATTAAGCCCGTTTTGGGGAGTTTTCTTTAGTTCACTATTCCTCTGTCTCTTTCCCTTTGGCTCATCCCTCTAATGCTTCATCTTGTTTGTCAGGGTTTGCCAGAATTTTCCCACTCACTGAGAACTGTACATAAGATAATCATAAGACAATTAGGTTTATTATGCTGTGGGTACTGGAATTATATAGCAAGAAACAAGGAATTTGGTGGTGGAAAAAGGTTACATTCTAAATATTGCCACAAGTTTATTACTTAGCAGACAGCATGCTGTAGTGGATCTAGAAAAGCTGCCTCTAAACCAGAAAGATCTGGGTTCAAGTCCTGCCTCTGTCAGATAAAGGCCGACAATTCTCTTCTTAATTTTTTACTATGTAGGAAATGCTATATATAAACAAATTCCATAAATTTCAGGGAAGATTCTAATTTGTATGGGTAGGTGAGAATTCTTAACTGAGAATTCCCTACACTTGGAAATCACAGATATACTCCGTTTTTCCATCCAAACATTTTGCTCTTTCTAAGCCTTAGTCCTGCTTATGTCCTTTAAAGCATTTTCTAGGACCTAGTAATTAAGTGTCAACTTAATATATACTAAGTAGCAGGTTTTATGTATCCTTCAAAACCCAGCTTAAATCCCACCCTGCTGAAAGTTTCTCTGTAAGCTCTTCTCAGTTTGACTTTTGGTATCACAGTCTATGCCACTTCGCCCATGTCATTTTCTGATCTTTTTTTTTTTTAGTATGTATCTAGGCTTGCTGATTGATTATTGGTTGATATCATGAATTCCCAAATAGATTGTAAACTCTTTAATAACAAACTGTGCATTTTTATGCCTCTTTGAATTCTAATTGCCTAAATAGTATCTTGCAATTCTATTTGATTTAGACTAAGAAATGTGAATTTACTTCTAGGTATGGAAGTACAGAGCAGATACTTAGTGTTTAGTGATGGTCACCATGATTCTTGACAGGTTATAGAAAATTATTTCAATTAGGTCTCAGTAACACTGTGAGGTAAGTAATAGACATATTATTCTCCATTTAGAAATGGGCAAAATGAGTGGTTAAGTAATAGCTAGTAATGGAGAGGAGATTTGAACATAGGACCTCCTGATTCTAATCAAGTCCTGCTGTCTAGACATTATTATACACACTTTCATGAACATAAAAAAAGAAATGTTCATCTCTTACTTCTCTTGCTCTATTACACAATCTATCTTTTCCATCTAAAGAACATTCATTTGGTCTCTGATGACCATGGGCAACATGAGACCAGAAAATGCCTTCAGCAATCTTGAATGGCTTTATCTCAATTATTAAATTCAAGCATAATATTTTATAGTTAAATGTTAAAATGTAAATAGACCCCAAGTACCTTGCCTTGGTAATCATTAAAATTTATTTTATTGGTTCATTCTGACTATAATCATATGCACGTACTCTGATTATAATGTCTCTTGATTGGAACAGCTCACTGGGAGACTTAAATTTGAGTCAAAATCTTTCAGGCAGGCTGTTCTCAATGCTTGCTATGGGAATCATTTCTGAGACACTACAGCCTGATTCTGAGGTAATTTCTCCAGTAAGTTTTTCTCCTGTAAGTTTTTGCATTTAATTTAACCTCATGTCTTTAATTATATGAGAGAAGAAGCCCATAGTGTGAGGAGAGGGTCATGACTTGTCTTAGAGCATCAGGCTCTAGTCTGTCTTTCATTAGACACAGGAAGTCCAGGGGGTATTTTTTGCTATATTCTTCTCACATCCTTCCTCCCCGCCCCCCATTTTTCTATTTAATTTGACAACTATTTGTGAGTGCTTTTAGTAATATGCAAGGCATTTTGCTTAAAGGGGAAGCTTAGTAATAAGCAATCCCTGCCCTCAAGGAGCATCTGCTGCTTAAGCTGGATATTTGAGTTAAATCTCTGTAAAATAAGTTACTTTTGAGCTCATCTTCTGCTAATTTTTATACTAAGCCTCTTAGCAACTAGTTTCTTTATGGTCATAGAAAGTTTAAATGAACTATGCATCTTAAAGAGAACAGATTATTTCAAGCAAAAAAAGTGTGTGTGGTGTGTGTGTGTACATCTGTGTACATGTATATGGTGGTTACTATCAAAGGTTAATTTAAAAAAATCATGGAGGGGAGAAGGGATTGGGGGGAGACAGAGACAGAGAGACTGACTCTGGATCTCAAGAGAGAGAGAGAGAGAAAGAGAGAGAGAGAAAAATGGTGCCCTTTGGCAGTCTGGTGAAGCCTGTCAACCCCTTCTCAGAATGTTTTTAAGAAAGAGAAAATTTATTAGAAACCAAACTTTAGTTTTCACATTTTAATACCATTTAATCTCTGAAAGTGTTCTGCTGTTTGTTGAACTGTAGGAAGTCATTCAACCAAGCTGACTAGTTTACCTATATTTGTTACCCCAACTGTGTCCTCACACAATCCATTCCATCCCATCCCATCCTGTCCTGTCCTGTCCCATCCCATCCTGTCCCATCCCGTCCCATCCCATCCTACTTAGTTACTTGTTTGCTTATTTATCTATTTATTTATTTATTTATGCATTCTCCCCCCACTTCACAGTAATTTATTTTTTTTTCCTTCCCATTTCTCCCCTCCCTCTTGGGGGAAAATAAAAGCATTGTAGCAAGTATACATTGACAGTCAAAACCAATTCCCACATTGGCCATGTCCAAAAGTATATTCTCTCATTCTGCATTTTGGGTCCATCAACTTTCTATCAGTATGAGGCTAGTATATTTCCTCATCTGTCCTCCAAACAGATTTTTTTTTTTAATTTTTGGTCATTGCCTCGGTCGTAGGTCTTAACATTGTTAAGTTTGTTTGTCTTTACAATGTTGTAACTGTATAAATTGTTTTCTAGTCTACATTAGTTCATACAAGTTTTCCTGGGTTTCTCTGAAATCTAAACCTTTTTGTCATTTAAAGCACAATTGTATTCTAGGTTTACTGTACTCTAATTTGTTTAGCCATTCTCCATTTGAATTGCAGTGTAATATATAAGTATTATTTTATCCCCATAATTCTGGGGATTATCCCCATTTTACAGATGAGGAAATTTAGGCAGATTGGGATTAAGTGACTTGCCCAGGGTCTCATAGGTAGTACATTTTTGAAACTGAATTTGAATGAACTCAGGTGTTTCTGACTCTATCCCTAGTGCTCTACCCACTGTATTATCTAGCTGCCTCATGGGTTCTTTTTCTTCTGTTGCTTTGGGTTATAGATTTAGTAAGATTGAAAGGGCATGCATATTTTTGTAACTTTTGGGGGCAGAATTTCAAATTGTTTTGTAAAAGAATGGCTAGAGAGAGTCACAGTTTTTACCAGCAATGAATTCATGTATCCATTTTGCTTTAGCACTTCCAAATATTTGTAATTTTTCTTATTTTTCTATTTTTCCAGTGGTAGGACTTCACCATTCCTTGAATATGTTTACCCTGGTTAAGTCAAACTTCTATAAAAAAAAAAAAACAACAACCTGTATACACTCATTGCCTACACTTCCTCTTTTATTCCTTAACCCATTATAATCTGCCTTCTGGCTACATCATTAAACTCTCACTCACCCCACGTATACAATCAGTTGCCATATAATCATTGGTACATTCACAATATCTCTTGAATTTATCTCCTTCTTGTTATTCATATAGGTACTACCTTAATTCAAGCCATCATTGCTTCTTGCTTGCATTATTGCCAAGATCTTTTAGCTGTCATCAGCTGCCCAAGTGATTTTCCCTGTGCACAGTTCTGACCCTGTCACTCTCTTTCTGTATAAACTGCAGTGACTTTCTCTTGTCCCTATGATCAAATCCAAAGTTTGACTTTGGAAGCCTTTATAACCTAGTGCAATCTAGTTTCTAGCCTCATTATTATTATCATTATTTATTCCCCTTCTGTCTGCTGTCCAACCAAGATGGCATTCTCTTGTTCTTTTTTATAAATTGAAATTTCCTTGCTTTGTGTTGGCCATTTCCTGTTCTCACAATGTAGTCCTTCCTCATTTTTGCCTTATAGTATCCTTTAAACACTCAGTCCATGAGCACTTATAAAGCACCTAATATTGTCTGTGTGCTTTGCTTTTGAATTTCCTTTAAAATTCAGCCTAAGCACTGCCTTCTATTAGGAATCCTTACGGGACCTCCCCCTCCTCACCATACATCCCTAACCACTTTGTATATGCTTTGTGTTTATTTTTTGTATATGTGTTTGTGTTTTCATCCCATTGAGTGTAGCCTCTCCAATGTCAGAGACTGATTGTGTGTGTGTGTGTGTATGTGTGTGTGTGTGTGTACATGGCACAGGGGTAGTGTTTAATAAATACCTTCTGACTGGATTGTTGAAATTGTCCATTATGGAATTACTAGGTCATATATATCTATCCATCCATCCATCCATCCATTCATCTATCCATCTTTCTTTGTATCCGTTGGTACTCTTCACATATCGGCACTGAATGAATAGAAATTTAGTGCAAGACAGTGATAACACTTAACTTTTAATGAGTAAAGGTTACTGTCTGGAGGCATTTTTCTTTTGGATATAAATACAAAGAAACTGAAGCTTTCATTGGCCTGTGCCAAAAAATGATCTGTTTCTGTGGCCAAATCATATCCTGAGGCCCTCTGTTCAACATTAGGTAAGAGTTGTTAGTCACCCAATACGCAAGTCTTTATTGAGTGATATCTTTTTCCTGAGCATTCTGACAGGGACCAGGAAGTTGGGGATGGGAGATATAAAAGGAGCCAAGACAAGCCTGTGCCCTTGAGGGATTTTACAGTCTGCTAAGGGAGACCAAACAGGAGCAACAAAAAAACAATGTGAGGCTTAGACCACACAGTCTGTAATCAGAGATTCAGAAAGGGACTTGTTTGGATTGTACTTGTAATCAATAGTTATGCTCACATCATGGGCTCATTGGAAGAATGCTGAAGGCAAAACTGCCATTCCTAATAAAAAATTGCAAAGGAATCTAAAGTGATGTTTCAAATAAAAGGATAAACAACAACTACTAGTGAGTAGAATTCTTTGTTTTATTGTGCCAGTATGAAGTGGAGCAGGTGTTATCTATCAAATTGGAGAACACTGGTGAATGCTGGCCAACTTAGGACCTCTCCCTTGCTGACTCGTATTATAACAATACATTTTATATTAAGTATTAACTGACACTGCTGAGTTTGGGGACTCTTCTGGAAGGGTAAGGAAGCCTAGGAGCCAAGAGCAGTCAGCTTAGACCTATAATATATGACATTGTTGAGATCAGTGTAGGCGTACCACCAGGATTAAGAATTCATTTTTATGAACAGATGTAGAAAGAAAAGAAAAAGACTGGAATGCAAAGAATTGTAAGTAGTCTTAGTCTCACAAACTTCTAAGACACATTTGAGCCTTAGAAGAGACTTAGGGGAGATTGTTATAGCTGGTCATACGAACCTGGAGAAACACACTGCTCATTTTTAACAGTGGTCTTGTCTTTTGATTGATAAGCCAGGAGGCCAATACTAGGTTTATGGAACAATTCCATACCTCAGTTGTGTATGCTGAATTAACAATATTAGTTTTGTTTGCACCTTAGAATAATCCAAAATTCAGTTCACAGATTTATTACTGTTGTTATGAATTTTATTTTTTAATAGGATAAATCTGGAAAATCTTGTTGAGTAGATACAGCTGTTGTGATATTAATTTGTTAATTGGAAGGAGTAAATATATTCAGTGGTTAGAATAAGGAATGTTGCCTTTGTCCTTCAACAACTTTCAGTCTAATTAGTGAGTAAAGCTAAACCATGTTTTAAAAAGGCATACACAGGGTGTGGAAGTCTTAAACTCAGACTAATACTCTCAACACTCCACTGATAACCCCAGCTGCCACCATCTCTAGACTGAAGCTTCCTGCTACTATCCTTCTTTGATTACCATCTCTGGGGCTTAGGGTTTCCCTGGAAAGAGACTTCCTCTCCCCTTGGGTAAAGTCAGCTCTCTGGTCTCAGATCTCCAAGCTTTGTGCTCAGTTTTCTTTGTATCTCAGACAGGGGATGTCTTCTCCTTTTAATGGATTTGACTCATATCAATCAGATATGCTCAGTAATGCATAAATATGCACTCAGGTCAAATGGTAGTCCTTTCCCAATCAAGTAGATCCAAATTTTGAATTACAGGGAAATCCAGTTGAAGACTCCTTTTGCCTTATTGAATTTTCTAGAATTACTCCTCTGTCATCCCTTATGTTCTGTGTAGACTGGAACTTCTCAAGGGCAGCTGGGTGCTACAGGCAATAAGCATTTATTAACTAGGGAAGCTAGATGGTACAGGTGATGGAGGACTGGGCCTGGAGTCAAGAAGGCCTGAGTTTAAATATGATCCCAGACACTTACTAGGTGTATGACCCTGGGTAAGTTTCTTAACCCTGTTTGCCTCAGTTTTCTTATCTGTAAAATGAACTGGAAAGGGAAATGGTAAAACATCTTTACCAGAAAAACCGCAAATGGTGTCAGAAAGAGTCAAACATGACTGAAATGACTGAACAACAAGAACTGTTCTAAATTCCCTTTCAGCTCCAATACTTTATTGTTCTTTTTGGTTTTATGGGTTATATTCTCTCCCAGTAATCCCAAGGAAGTTTTTTCTTTTTGCATTTTGTAACATGAAGAAGATATTACATAAAGTTTTAAAAACTCATTATCATATGTATCTTTTAGACGCTCCATTTTAAAAAGTGGGTTTTAAATTGCTCTACCAACCATTCCTAAAATCTTTCTTTAATGGTATTTGAACTTAGGGTTGGAGGATTTTGATGCTATATGGGGTGTCCCAAAAGTCTTAGTGCAGTCATGAGCTTTAATGGCTTAGTAGCTTAGCAGTCTGGAGACAGTTTGTATATGAAATTTGTGATATATTTTTAAAATTTAATTTATTGACTTGTTTATTTACTTTCAGTTTACAAGATTCAGTTCCAGAATCACTTGAGTTTCAAATTTTCTCTCCTCCCTTTTCTCTCCTTCGCCCCCCCCCCAAGCCCCCGCCATGGTGGCATACAATCATGTATGGGATCTGCAAACTTTCAAATTGTACAATAGTCTGGTTGTATAGAAGCATTGTAAGCAATGGAGTGAACAATGGGGAAAAAAAAGAAAAAACCAAACATGGAAAAGAACAATAGCATGTGTTGTTTCAGTCTCCATTTAAACTCTGCTCTTTCTAGATCTTTCTCTGAATGTAGATATCTTCTTCCATTCTGAGACTTGTAGAGCTGTCTTTTAACTGTGCGTTGCTGAGAAGAATCCAGTTTATCAAGGTTGGTCGTCAC
>CM053597.1:79640377-79655527 GCA_028646575.1 Pseudocheirus occidentalis
ACAGAGTCCAGGTGGTGGATTTGAACCTTGCCCTTTAGATAATAGGGAGTTGCTATACTATACCTTTTGAGCAGGCAATTTTCAGGATGAAAGACATGTTTTAAGAAGATTCAAGTTATAAGAGAGTAGGTATAGAGAAAGAAATCTCAGGTGGGAACCTTGGGAGTCACCCATAGTTGTATGTTGGGAGGACGAATGAAAGGAACCAGGAAAGGAGACACAGAAGGACAAAGTTTAGTGTCATAGAAGCTGAAGAAGGAAATGTCAAGGAAGAGATGGGCAAGAGTGAGTGAAGAAAAAAAAGGAAAATGAAGAGTGACGAGGATGTGATGCAGAGAAATTGGTTCAAATCCTGCCTTAGAAACATTGTACCTTTGTAACCACGGACAAGGCAAGTCTTTTAAACTCTCAGAGTTTTTTTTTACTCATTTATAAAATGGGGATCATAATACCTGTGCTATCTTCCTTACAGGATAATTGCAAGGAAACTTTCTTGCAAACTTAATATATATAAAATATAATACATAAAAGTGATATATATAGATAGATATAGATATACATATATATATGTTATTACTTTGTGACTGGCATCAGTAGGAGTGCCTACCCTGCTTCTGAAAGCATAGGACATCAAAGAAAGCAAGAATGGAAAGGAGAAGAGTTGAGGGATTGAGTAAAGTGAAGCAGATTTAGAATAGCAGTTATGTGAAGGATAATAGAGAACTTAAAAGAAATAAATACTGGCCAGTCATAAAGACATAGATAAATTTGGGCTTTGTCAATTGATAGTGGCCAGGTGTCCATGGTTTTCTGCTTATTCTTTAGTAAATAACAATGAGCAAACTGAGACAAAAAGGTTAAGTGACTTGTCCAGGATCACACAGCTAGTAAGTGTGTCTCAAATCTGAGACCAGATTTGAATTCAGGAAGAGGATGAGTGTTCCTGACTCCAAGCCTGTTATTCTATCCATTACACCACCTAGCTGCCTCTAGTAAATACACATTTTTAAGTACCTACTAGGTATAAAGCATTAGTTCCCAATACAATGCTATGAGTTGTAGAGGGTAACAAAAGAATTACAATAGGCACAGGTGATGAAGGGACAAGACTAACATACAACTAGAGAAAAGATAAAAGAATAAAGGAAAGTGATAGGGGAGAGGAGAGGTTAAAAGAAACCCTGACTTGGGATTGACAGAGCAGGTATCATTGAGGGATAAAAACACCCTTGAGTTTTTTATGAATGCCATACTAAAGTATCTGACCATGGAGTCAAACGTAGTCAGAAAAGGGCTAATGGACTAACTGAAGTAGGAAAGACAATGTGGTTTGAGGCTCCTTTGTTTGAAAACAAAAATGAAAGTAGATTCGGTAGATGGAAGAAGTGGGAGAAGAGACAGATTAGGAGACTGTAGTTAGAGTGAAGGAACCCTGAGATAAACACATATTGCCACATGTGAGAAATATCATAGTATATAGAAAGCCTTCTTTGAAACCCAGGCCCTCTCTCCAACACATTCTGGCTGTGTGACTGAGCAGGTTCACTTAATGTCTCAGTGCCTAGGCAACTTTAAGGGAAAAAAAAGAGTTTCCTCATTAGGAAATTTCCTCTAGCAGTTCCTATCTGTACCAATACTGATTCACTGATTGCCCACAATTAAAAGGCCTAACACAAACACTCCAAAATTATCAGGAGACTTAAGCACTGATGAAAAAAACACTAGATTAAGAAACAGGTATATACATACAGAGAGACATAAAGAAATATATACAAACATTGAGACACTAGCAGAGCAATACCCTGACACCAGGAGATACATAGTCACAGGGAGGGAGACAAGTACAGACCTGGAAAGACTTGCAGACATAAATACTTCCACACCGACCCAGAGACAAATAGAGAAACGAGACAGACAAAAAAAACAGGACACAAAATCGGACACAAGCACAAGGGAAGCACAAACACCAAACATGCACGTGAAGTAACAAAAGGGACACAGAAATACACCTTGAGGTAAGTAGCAAAGACCAATAGATGTTTATTAGGAACCTACGAATTGCCAATGCACCATGTAAAAAGGCCAAAGGGAAAGAGCCCTTCTTTGCCTGCCCCTCGAGGGGCTTACATACTATCCGAGCAACGATGCCTACATCTAGATGAATTTCTAGAGTATCTGCAAAGTAACCCAAGGTAACTGGGAGAATAGAGAGACACGGAGACATAGAGAAATCTATGGGAAAAGGCATTATGGGACAGAGTCAAAAACTCTGCTTCATAGAGAAACAGAGTCCAAAGCAGGCATAGTCATAGCATGGGAAGGAAGACAGAAAAAAGCAGAAGGCTAACAACCGGATATGGAAAGACACAAATACTGAGTAACAAACTCTGAGCAAAAGAAACAATGTGAATATGTATATGTGTATTGTGTATACATATATGTATATATTCATATACATATACACATATCGATATATACATTTGCACATATCGATACACACACACACAGCCCAAAGGCAAACACATCCAGACGTGGGGAGAGATCAAACCCAAAAAAGCCTAGAGAGGGCACAAATAGAAGCATGAAGGGACAATCTCAGTGCAGGGGGAACGTACGGGAAAACGCAGATCGCCATAAAGGTACAGTACATACAGATCCAGAGAATGAGAGAAGATACCCAGACACAGATAAACCCAGCTCTGTCCTCCTCCTCCCCCCTCCTCAGCCTCTTCTCCCGGCCCCACCTCGGCGTCACTCCAAGCTCAAGCTCGGTGTTCGCTGCCCCAGCCCCCTCACCCCCACCCCTCCGTCCGGTCTTTCCTCCGCGATCTTCTCCTTTCTCAACTTGGTCCACGTTCGTCCCACTTCGCTGCCTGCATCTCCCCACTCAACCCTGCTCGCTCCCAGCCCCACTGGACATCTCCTTCTTTCACTCCCTCCCAGGACCGCCTGCCCCTCCCCTGACTCCTCGGGCTCCTCTTGGGGCCCCAGTCACTTTCCAGGGCTGACGCCTGGCTGCTCACACACCAATGAGGCCGCAGCGCAGATGGGTCCCGTCCCACCCCCAGGAAGGTGTGTCTCGGGTTGCCTCACCTGAAACTTCCTAGGAGAATGAGATCCCTCCCGCTTTGGGAGGGGAAGGGCAGGCTAGGAGGGTGGGGCAGCTGGGGCCTGAGTCGGGGACTGCCGGCAGGAGCTGGGACCCCAGTGGAGATCTTTCTACCCAGACAGCCCGGACCATGTGACACTGACCAGGTGGGTGCCCTCCTCCTCTTCCACTTGCCCCCAGACCAGCCTGAGCTCCAGTGGGGCTTCAGGGGAAGTGAAGAACGGTGGGGAACGGAGGCCTTCCCAGCTGGGTCCCTGGGAGCGGACTCCGGAAATGGGGGGCTGGGCAGATAGGCAAAGAGTTTTAGGTGTTTGAGTCCCTTGGGGAAGGGCGAGGAGGAGGAACTGAAAGAAAATGCTCCGGTCCGAGAAAAGTGCTCCAGGGCTCCCAACTCAGTCCCAGCTCTTAACTCTTCTGCAACCCCAGAAATCAGGGCTCCCACTTGGAACTCTGGGCCCCAGAATCCATTCACTAGAGATCTAACCACCACAATAAAGCACCCTATCCTCAGAAAAATTTCTCTTTCCCTTAACCACACTTGGGGCCTCTTTCCAAATATTTGCATACACATATACCTACACCAAGATCCAAATATACATAAAAGGACATACACGCACACACGCCACAACCTCTCAATAATAAAGATGCTTCAATTAGAAATGAGAGACCCCCCCTCTTAATCTCCCCTCCCCAAATCCAAGTTATGGAGGCTCCTCCCAAACTGTACTTCCTCCAAAGCTTCATCTCCAGAAACATTACACAGCCTACTCAGTAGCCCACTTCCAAGAAGACACTTGCTGGAGCAATGTGCCTGCCAAGAGTCCAGTACTCCGTCTGAACTTGGCCTTGGGTTTTCATTTCCAGACACATAACTCCTCCTGTCTTCACGAACGTGAACTCTGGCCAGGGTTAGGTTGTCCTGTTGTCACTGATAAATTGAGAGAAGGAAGAGGAGGAGATGGTGGTGGTAGTGGGAGGAGGATTTTTGTTCTTGGCTTCCTTCCTCCTTTTCTTCCCTCTGGTGCCTTCTTTTGCACTCTTAAGTAAGGCCTTATAGGAGTTAGGGATAGCTATTGTAGTACTCTCCTTGGATCACAGGACCATAAATTTAGAGCTGGAGAGAACCTTTGAGATGATGGAATCTAACCCCCTCGTTTTACTGATGAGGAAACTGAGGCATGGACAGGTTTAATAACTTGCCCTGAGACAAGAATTGAACCTAGATCTTCCTGATTCTATGTATGCCACTATCTACTAACTACATTGTCCTTTTTCCAAATCCTTTTGCTATTTTACCCATTTTTCTGTAAAAACCCATATCCCAAACTTCCTGTTAACTATGCACCTCAGACATGGAAGAACTTCTGGCCCAGGCCTTAACATGCAACAAGTTAGTTAAATCATCTTAAGGGTTCCAAATAGAAATTAATCCTTCTTTCAACTCAGGGAAGTTAGGAGAGAGGATGCTTCGAGGGAACCGTTCAGCATTGCAGGTATCAACTGTGCATGAGGATAAAGAGAGGAATGTATATACACAATAAATTCTAGCACAGAAGAGGGATAGATCAGATGGGGAAGGATTTGTATTATCAGTGTTTGTATGTGGATAGGGCTGTGTCAGGATCTGACTGAGCACCAGGCAGGCTGGTTCAACAGGATTCACCTTCAAGACTTGGACAGTGGTAAATTCAAGTATATGTAGGTGTGTGGATATACATGAAAGGTCATAAATGTCAAATGTTAAGGGGTCTTATCTCACATAGTGTCAGTGGGGTAGATAGAAATGCCATGGGTGGTTGATATCTATTGGGTTGAAAATGCCAACAGTGTCATACACAGTATTTCATGAGAGTAACTGGGGAGCAGTAATACCCATGGTATATAAAATGTCTGTGAGGTAAATCAACCAATCAATCAGCAAGCATTATTAAGAGATTGCTAACTATATTCCAAATACTGTCAGCCTAAGAAATCAAAGGGGGAAAAAATTTCCTGCTCTAAAAAAGCTTGCATTCTAATGTAAAAGATAACATGTAAACAAATAGGCATCCTAGTATTTATAAGGTAATGACCAATGTGACATATAAAGTATATATGGAATGGAATAAATAAGGACAATTTTGCACTGTCTGTGGTGTGGGTGGAATGCTTTGCCAAATGGGTCTAAGAAGTAGATATGGCATGTATAATGTGGTATCTATGGTTTGTGTAAGGGTTACCATTCTGTTTTCTCTGGGCACCATGACCATCAATCAATCGCCAACCATTTATAATTAGGATATATAGCCAGACAAAGGGCATTCTTTTTTTGCAGCTGATAAAAGTACACCCTCTTTTCTTGTAAGTGGGTGTGGCTCCAGAAAATCTGGGTTGTATAGTTGTCTTCTACCAGAGTCCTACTTTGAAGACTCTGCCTCATAAAGATATGGAAATCATTTGGGTTCTTAAAGACTATACTAGCTAATCACAACTTTTGGAAGGTCTCATCAAGTTGGGGAAAAGCATTCACTTACAAACTCTAGAGCTGGAATCTTTTCCAAGCACCGTCCCCACTAGCGTCAGAGAGATTCATCATTAGAAGTTTGTCCATCAGGGGATTACCCACTCCCCCCTCCAGCTCTCTCCCACCCCCCAAACAAATGTAACTACTAAGCTATCAAGGATATGTATCCTGTGTTTGTGGAGGGCACACCTGCCCTGGTCAAACAGGTCACCTGGTTATCTGAAGTGCTTGTTCTCTTCACCCTGGGTGTCTTTGGTATGAATTTCGTATGTGGTATTTATGGAAAGGGTCATATCCCATTGATGTCTTAAAGGTATGGTAAGAGTTGTCATATGTGATATAAAATAAATGGGTACTCCATTACACATGATGTATATGTGGCTGATGGAGGAATGTCAACACAAGATGTCTGTAGACTAGATACAAGATAGATGCTTATAAGGTAGAAAGGTGATATGTCACCCATCATCTATAGGAAAGAAACTTTATTTTTCCTATACTGTAGTGTAATTGGAATAGATATACTCTATGTCAGGGCTTCTTAAGCAGGGGTTCACAAACCATCACCCCACAACCCAGAAGATCCATCATAAATAGATTTCACAGGGGTGGGAGTGAGGGTAGGGAGGTGTGATCAATGAACTTGGATGGGAAAAAAAATCAGTATTTCAATATAATTCGTTTTATTTGTAAATATACATACATACAAAATTTTATTTAAATATATATATATAATTTTATGCATTTGTAAACATTATTCTGAGAAAGGATCCATAGGTTTTATAGATTGCCAGAGGTCCATGATTCAAAAAAAAGCTAAGAACGCCAGTTTTGTGGTATCTGCAAGATAACAGGAATCAAGTTACTTTCACTGGCTTCATGTGCTTAGGGACACTCACAGTGTGTATGGAGTGAATGATGTCATATAATATATGATGTCTTCCAAGGTAGAGTTTTGGCCTATTGTTCCTAGGGTCTTCAAGTACATGGGGACACACAGTATTGATGATGGGATTACAGTTTTGGCATACCCAGTACCTTTGGAATTATTGAAACAGACACCATGTCATAGCTTTGGAAAAGGTAGGAAAAGAGTCACTACAAGTGCCTTCAGATAGACAGTTTCTAGGGGATATATAGAGACTGTTTAAGAAAACTGACTTTAGAGTCAGACAACCTGGGTTCAAACTGTGTCTCTGTCACTAGCTTTGTAACCCTAGACAAATCTTGGGACCTCACTTTCCTGTTATTTTAAATAAGACTGTAGATGGCCTCTGAGTCCTCTTATAACTCTAAGTCTCTGGTATTTATATAGTAAAAACAGGTATTTTTTTCAGTTCTAATATCTATTGAGCAGACACAATCTATGCAATTCATGGAGTAAATGTATGATTGGACTGGATAAAAAGTAGGGGACATCTAGCGTTGTCTGGTGCTTAAGGTTAGGACAAAATGGCATTGATGGAATGGATAGAGTCCACATAAAGCATGGGTGACTGGGTAACATTGATGTAGAACAGACCTACATGGACTGAATAAGGACCCCATCCTATAGTGACGTGAGGTGAATTCTGCTGCTTCATATAGCATCTATGGGAATCTAGTGGGGATTATGCCACATAGTGTGTACCAGAGCGAATAGGTTCACAAAGTCAGGGGATTTTCCAGTTGGAAGGAGCTTTGACAGCCACCTAGTCCAATGTATAACACCCCCCCCCCACCAAAAAAAAAAAACCAAATGCCCAATAAAATTTAGCCATCGATTAAAGCTCTCCAGTTATAGGGAAATCATTATCTCTTGAGGCAGTTCATTCCACCTATACCTAGCTCTAATCATTGGCAAGTTTCCCCTTGCATCAAGCCTGAATTTGACTGCAGTTTCCATCCATTTCTTCTCATTCTTCCCTCAAGGACCAGGTTGAATAAGGTTAATTCCTCTTCACAAGACAGTGTTTGAGAACAGCTATGTTGTCATACTTGCTTGTTCTCTTCTCCAAGCTAAATGTCCCCAGGTCCTTAACCTGATCAGTCATTGAAAGCAGCCAGGTGGTATAATGCAAAGAGTACTGGACTTAGAGTCAAGAATGCCCGAGTTTAATCCTAATCTAGACATTTACTAAGTATGGGACCCTGGATAAGTCACTGAACTTACCTGTGTCAGTTTCCTCATCTGTAAAATGGGGATAATAATAATAATAGCCCATTTCCACAGTTGTATGAGGATCAGGTCACTATATAGATATTATTGTTATTATCATTATTGTTGTTGTTATTGTCCTTATTGTGTGACCCTGAACACATCACTTAACTTGTCTCCCTCAGTTTCCCCATTTGTAAAATTAGAATAATACTTGTACCTCTCTCACAGAGTTCATGTGAGAACTCTGAATGAAGATGCTATTCATAAGATACTTTGAAAACCTTAAAGTGCTCTATAAATGCCAGGTATTAGCAGTCAATCAACAAGCATTTATTAAGTGTCTGGCCTCAGATCCTTGTTAGCTGTATGACCCTGGGCAAGTCACTTTACTTGATTGCCTCAGTTTCCTCATCTGTAAAATGAGCTGGAGAAGGAAATGGCAAACCACTCCAGTGTCTTTGTCAAGAAAAGTCCCAAAGCTGGGTCACAAAAAGTCAGACACAACTGAAATAATTCAATAACTAAGTACCGTTCTAGGTATTGGGGTTAAAGATTTAAAAAGTAAGACAGTAACTTCTCTTAAGCTCACATTATAATGATGTTCTTATTTTATGAACTCAAGGTTCTCCACCAGTTTGGTTCCCCCCTTTGGATCCTCTTCACCTTCTCATTGCCCTTCATAAACTATTGTGCCTAAGATAGAACACTATGGCCCAGATGTAATCTGGCCAGAGCAAAGCAGAATGAGTCTATTTTCTTCTCATTTTCCATCATTATTCCTCTCTTTCATCAGCCTAAGCTCACAGTTTTGAGGGATTTTTTGGCTACCATATCACACAGTTGACTCATGTTGAACTTTCAGTCTACCCCCAAAACAGATATTTTTCAGGCCTTTATTCATGGGATGCACAGTGTTTGGTTTTGTTTGCATTTATATGAGTATATCTTTTCTCTTTCAATAAAATGGGAGTATTTTGAGGGCAAAGATTATTTCCTTTCTGTCTTTGAATTCCTAATTCAACACCTAATATGGCGCCTAAAACACCTAGAATACAGTAAGCATTTAAATGCTTGTTGGTTAATTCCCTGATGCAGTTTAAAAAAAAGCCGTATTATATATAGTAGCCATAAGATTGACAAAAATCATCAGTCATTATATTCATATGATACTGATGGGTTGAATGGGGCAATATTATATATCTGTAGGGGACTGCCAGAGGCCAGGTTCTACCCAGTGTCTGTGAGATCTTCAGGAATGATTTCCCATCAAGTATCTGTCTGTCTGTTGATCTACCTGTAGGGCTGTTACATATGGTGTCTCAGAATTGGATATGAAATGTGAATTTCCCTATATTTCTAACGGAAACATTGATTGTTTGTGCAAACTCCATATACTGAGAAGGAGGATGGGCCCCTGTCACCTACGCTGGAGATGATGTCTGTTGGCTATATAGAGTCCTCCCTGATGAATACACAAGGTCATGTGTCTAGAAGTTACTTGGGGCCCTGCTTTCCTGTATGTGTTTATATGTAGACGAGGCTGTGTCATTTTCTGTGTCTGGTCCTCACTGCGGGGGGGTGGGGGGGGAGCAGGCAGACTGGGTAAGCAGGGTTGACTTTCAAGTGTGGGCTAGCCTGAGGAGGATATACAACCATGTGCAACCTGGTATTTAAACCCCTAGGTGGTTCTTTCTCCAGTCAGTGACATGCTCAGTTGGCCCTGCTGCTCGGACACTCAGCAAAGTCTCAGTTTCCCTGGCTTCTCTAGTCTAAGGCTTTTAGTATATCTGATAATGGCCTTGGGATTTTGAGTTAATAATACCTAGCATTTATATAGCTTTTGAAGTTATTGCAAGGCATTTTACACAGTTCTCCTACGATCCTCCATTCGAACTGCATTCCTGTTTCCATCTTTGCTTACTGTCTTGGATGTTGCTTGAGTTGCTGAGCCTTAGTTACGTAAGCAATCCCCTTTCAGCTGTCTGGAGGAAAGTTACAGAGCTTCCCTCGGACAGAGCGCCTCCTGTCCTCAGATGTTCTTGTTCTTTCTTACTTGATTTCCTGGTAGAATTTAATCATAGACCTCATATTTTTGTCCTTGCTCCCTTATATTCGACACAATAAGTGTCTCCTTACACATAATGGGTGGTTAAAACACGTCTGATGAATTGGGTTAAATATTAGGTGGTAGATACCCAGCTATACCAAACAGTGTTTGTCTTTCACACACGATACCTGTTGGATAGTTAGGGATGTAAACAGCTAGCGAATGACTTGTGGCACACTGCTAGCTATCCAAGTGTAAAAGTGTCCATATTATTCATTTAGTCATTGTTCCAACAGGTGTTAATTGAGTCTCTAAAGTGTACAAGGCCTCGTACTAGGTTATATGGCTGAATAAGCCACAGACATCACCTTAAAGGACTCTGCAGTCTTATAAGGGAGCTGATGAGCCTCATCAAGGACCCAGGTACACAAATATACAATGACAAGGTAAATAATGGCAAATTCCATAAGCAAGGGATGTCTACTATGCTATATAGGAATGATAAATTACTTGTGATGGGGGGAAAGAAAGGGAAAGGGTATTTGATCTTAGTCCTGAATGGCAGATAGACTTTTAACAGGCAATTAGGGGAGAAAGTCTTAGCTAGGTGGGAGGAATATTGCGAATAATGGTCCTGGATCAAAACATTTCAGAGACTTTCCAGAGAGCACACCAGTTTAAGTGAAGCGTAGGGTGGCATGAAGGGGAATAGTGGCCAGGTAGGTGAGGTGAAATCAGATTATATAAGGCCTTGAGTGCCAGGATAATCAGTTTGGATATTAGGCAGTGAGAGCCCATTGAAAATTCTTAAGTAATAACATAATTGGAGTGGTACTTTGGATAGATACTGTTGTCACTGTGACTAGAATGCATCAGGGGAAGGGAGAGAATGGACATAGGGAGATCACTTAAGATATTATTACAATAATCTAAGCAAGAGGTAAGAAGAGTCTGAAGCAGGAAGGGAGTAGAATTTGTAGTGGACAATGGGTAGGAGGAAATTAATATGATAGATGTGAATGCTTCTGTTGTGGGTTGGATGGTAAAGACATACGTTGCTGGATACTTTTAGCATTGAAAAATGACCATTTGGGGGCGGCTAGGTGGCGCAGTGAATAGAGTATCAGCCCTGGAGTCAGGAGGACCTGAGTTCAAATCCAGCCTCAGACATGTAACACTTACTAGCTGTGTGACCTTGGGCAAGTCACTTAATCCCAATTGCCCTCCAAAAAGAAAAAGAAAAATGACCATTCAAGGGACAGAGAACAGATGTCTCCTTTCTTTCTTCCTTATGGTCCCTACGAAAGGCAGTATTTCATAGGCTGGTTCAGAGTCAGGATAATTTCAATCCAAGTGCCACCTTTAACGCCTAATGACTCTGTCATGAACTGACTGGACAGGTCAATTAACTTCCTCCCATTGTCATAGGTAATTCTCCAAGGTTGTAAGTTGCAGAAGAGTAGCCTCTCTTGCAGTGGTAGAGAGAGTTTCCTCTTCTGGATTTCTCTATAAAAGTATAACCTCAGATCCAAATCAAAATTGATCCAAAACTCAGATTGTTAAAAGTAGCACAGGCCCCTTCAGTTTTGGCTTCTATTGGAAAATGTTGACCTTTCTTTCTCTTCAGGAATCAGCCCTAATGGAGGCTGAAGGGCCTCCGCGTAGTGCTTCTACTTCAACGACTCCTCTGGAGGACCTCCACATCTTTCCAGCATCCCTCATGAAGAACAACTGTATCCCTGCTTCGGAGATTGAAGCAGCAGAGAGAGAGGACCCTCCCTGGGAGTGGGATGAGGATGATGATGATGTCTTTGGGGCTCAGCAAAGACATCTGAGAAATCCAAGAACAACTGAAGAGACACCACCCACTCTTTTCCAGGAAGATTCTTTAGGCTCTTTAGAGCCTGACCATGGAGATGTTGTGACTGCAGAGTCAGGAGTTCAGAGACCTTTAGGGCTAGCATCCCAGGGCCTCCAAGAGGGCCATGTGCCTTTCATCCCCACAGAGAGCTCTGTCTCTTCCACCTTGGTTGCTAGCTTGGACATTGGCCCCATTCCCAATGAAATAAATAGCAAGATTGGGGTAGAATCTTGGACAGAGTTTGCTAACCCTCTGAAGGAAACTGAAAGATCAGAAGCTAGTGAGACAGTGGAAAAAGGAATATTTCTTCCCTCCTCCACTGAGACTACGTCCTCTTCTCCTCCTGAAGAACCCAATAGTCAGATCTCTCATGCAGAAAGAAGAGATGTCCAGCAAAAGGGAGAGCTACAGGTCCAAGAGAAGAAGGGAAATGGAGGGCAAGAAGGGCAGTTATATCAGAGACAAGATGAGACCAGGGATCCAGGGAAACAGGGGAAGTGGGAACATAGGGAACTAGAAGATGAGGGGGAGCTGGAGTGGACTGGTGAACTCTCAGGAAAACAGGAGTTGGAGGTGGTAACATATATTCAAGGACAAATGGGAGAACAAGGACAAGAAGATCAAGGACAGGTTGAATTGGTTGTGGGATATCAAAGAGAAGGAGAGACATTTAGTAGGGAGGAAGAAAATCAGAACCACAGGGAAGGGTACCCAGGAGACAAGGATGTGGAGATGCAGGGTCATGGGAAAGTAGAGGAGGAAAAAAATCAAGGAAATGGGCTGGCAGAAGAGCAGGGAAAGGTAGATCATTATAAGGACCAAGAGTTATATGGGAAACAGGGCAGGATGGTAGATGAGGGCAAGGAAAAGCAGGGAGCTATACAGGAGCAGTGGAAGCTAGAGGGAAGTGAGGAAGAACAAGGGAATGTGGCTGGAGAAACATTGGAGATAAAGGGAATGGTAAGGAGGAATGAGAATGAGGAGATTCAGAAGCATTATGGTTCCTTGCCAGTGACCCAAATTGTGCCAGATGCCAGTATCTCATGGGGCTCTTTCCCAGAAGACCCTATTTCTACTGTCACAAGATCTGAGACTCAAGAAGGGATAAAGACTGAATCTCCTAGACTTCAGATCTCTATGTACTCTTCCTGCCCAGACTCTACTCTCAGGCCTGGACAGGTTGAATTGGTTCATCAGGGGTCATTAGAATCTCTCCAGTCCATCCCTCCTCACAGTTTCTCTGGAAAGGATTCTGAGAAAGAAGCAGAGCAAAATGGCTGGGAGGAAGGAGATAGAACAATGCCTGCCAGACAGAAACCAACACCTCCAAGGCCAATTGCTATAGTTCCTAGGACAGAGACCTCAACTCCTTTCAGTTCTACTAAGGTGGATCCCAACACAACCACCTCATCATCTTCCTGCCCCACTACCTTCTTTCCTATAGATGATTCTTCACTTCCATCCCATTTGCCAGAGTTCTCTAGATCCTTTTCCTTTGATAAAGAATTTTCTTTTCACCATTGGGACCCTGATGCTGCCTTGAACACCTTCCACGTACCCTCTCCTGCAGAGGCTCCATTGGTGCCACATGCCAACTCTGACTGGACCAGCATCCAAAACCTCTCAGAATCTTCTCAGGAAACTCTCCAGTACCATGGGAGTAACTCTGCTCCAAGTTCCTATGGGGGAGGGCAGTCTCAGTATCTGGCCCAGCCTCCAGCCTCCTTCTATCACTCAGAGTTGTCTCAGAGACTTTCTGAGCCTGCAATCCACCATGTTGAGATCCCAGAAAGAGAGGAGCAGGCTAGGCTGGAGCCCTCTTCTGACTCTTCCTCCTTGAGCCAACTTCAAGGATTTACCCCATATTTAGAGAGGCCTGGTGCTTCCCATAACCAACCTTGGTGTACACCAAAAAAGGAAGCCTCCATCTCAGGAGGACTTGTCCATGGTTCCCCTCCTTCCTCATCCATGGTGGAAATGGGATTACACGAACTGCTGCCCCCCCTCCCACTACGGGAACGGCACAGTCATCCTCCCCTGGTGGCACGACATAGCAGTCATCTTGCCCAGCCTCCTGCCACAAAACGATATAGCCACCCTCCCACCTTGGCCTTAGCTTCAGTATTGCCTGGCTCCCCTGAAAAACCTTCTCTCCCTGTTAAAGCAAGACAAAATCGACCTCTGCCTTCTACTCCAGTCACAGACACTTCCCACCATACACAGGCTCCTAGGCTGAGGTACAATAAGCCGCTACCTCCCACCCCAATCACACCCCCACCCTACCAACCTCCCACATCTACCACCCTGAGTAAGAAAAACAAACCTCTTCCTCCCCTTCCCATTTCGGATCTAGACACCAAGCCACCCCCACTGCCCCCAAAGGCTAAGTGGAGAAGCAACAGTGCTCACAGGACAATTGTGGATGTAGGAGATCAATTGAGGTCAAAACCTGGCTCCTCCAGGGTACCTGGAGAAAACTGGGAAGTCCCTTCTCCTCTCTCTGCTGGTCGTACCTCCTGGCCTCCAGCTGTGGATCGGCCAAAAGACACTTTGGCCTTTCCTGGCAGGAATAAAAGTGAGATGTCTTCTCTGGCTTTCAGTAACATGACCAACTTCCTTCTGCTGAGTCCTTCTTCCCCAGCTCCTTCCATGACCCAGGACTCACAGCATTCTGTCCTGGGAGGAGTCCAAGATGACCATGGACAATCAGAAGGAACTTTGAGGACTATGAGCAGAGGAGGTCTTCAAGGGGATGGCAATGGGCCCCGGAGGTCAGCTCGAGGCCTGCCACGGCCATCAGGGAAACCCAGCCATCCACCTTTGGAGAAATCATCCAGCTGGCCACACAGGAAAGATCCTGGGAAATTCTTGGAAATGAGTGGTGAGCACTCAGAGAGTCCTGCTGAGGCACAGAACAAGAACAAGGGATGGCACCGACAAGGCCTACGCAGACCATCTGTCTTCCCTGGGGAAGGCCTAGGTGAGTGATGCAAAGGCTATCATCCTATACATTACATTGGTCACAGGAAGTGGATTGAAAGGAAGATGGGGGGCTGTTTGAAGAAAGTACTTTAGGTCCCAGTGAGCCCGCCTTCCCCATAACAGCTTGCTGTCCTCATCTCTTCTGCTTATGTTATCTCCCTCATAGCCCCATGTGCTTTCCCACATGATTTCTTGTTCTTACATCCAGTCTCCCATGGCTTTATGTCTCCCTCCTTTTCTTATAATCGCACCCTCAATACCTTTTCTCTACTCTCACATAATATTTAGCTTTTTCCTTTACCATCTCCCAAACCACAAATTTGTGCAATCAAGGTTAATAGCTAACACATGTATTGCACTTACTATATTCCAGATACTGCGCTAAGTGCTCTGCCTTATCTCACACATCCAACCTGGGAGGGAGGTGCTATTTTACAGATGAAGAAACTGGGACAAATAGTGATTAAGTGACTTGTTCAAGGTCATACATCTAGGAAGTTATCTGAGA
>CM053597.1:79655627-79711630 GCA_028646575.1 Pseudocheirus occidentalis
CAGGGACTTTGTTTGGGCCAACTCTACACCACATTCCATTTTCGAATTGTCTTATCAGCAAAAGCTTCACAGAGATACCATCCCCTATGGTGCTTATACTTGTATGAATCTCACCAGTGACATACCCATTGTACAGAGCACTTCAGTATTTCCTTAACTTCACAGTAATGCTTTTCCTTCTCTTTCTCCTCTTCCCCTCTTTTCTTCTCTCATGTACTACCCTAGTCCTAGTTCAGATCTCTTTCCTTTTCTGTATTCACCTTATGTTTTATTCTTCATTCCTTCAGACACGAACACTTGGCTCCTCTATGCCTCTTTTCTTAATCCTCAGGATCGTGTGTTGTCCCTTGAAAAGGAACATTTTTTGAAATGGATTTCCCATCACTATTTATCTTTGAACATATCTGGATGTCTGCTTGTTGGGAATCAAAGAATCTCAGAGTTGGAATAGACTTTAGAAATCACCTAGTTCAACCTGTAGTTAAATAGGAATCTCCAAAGATGTGTGTATGTGTGTGTGTGTGTGTGTGTGTGTGTGTGTGTGTGGAGAGAGAGAGAGAGAGAAAGAGAGAGAGAGAGAGAGAGAGAGAGAGAGAACCAGTAGCTTGATTCAGGCCTGAGCAAGAATTTCTTTTCAAACATCCCTAACTAGTGGGTATTCTGTCACCATTTGGAGACCTCCAAGAACAGTGAACTCACTACTCTAAAATGTTCCTGTTCCATTTTGATAGAATTTTAATTGTTAAGTTTCCCCTTTGTTAAAATGAAATCTGCCTCTCTGAAGCTTCTAACCACTGGTCCTACTACTGCCCACTGAAACCAAAACAAATCAAGTGTGACGTCATCCCCATGTAAAACCTTTGAACACAGCTGTCCTGCTGCCTCTTATTCTTTTCTTTCGGCTTACTACCCCCCCCCCCTCTGCTGATCCTTTGCTGCAGGGTTCTTATTCTTCTCACCTTTGTGGTTCCCCTCCTCTGGTTATGTGCCAATTTGTCAGTTTCCTTCCTAATATTTTTCCCAGGAATAAATTCAGTTCTTGAGAAGGGGTTTGATCAGGACAGAAAGCTGCAGAGCTCTCGTTGCCTCCTCCACTTTGTGAATGCTGTGGGTTTAATAAGCAACCTTTGTTTGCTTGAGGATTTTTGGTGGTCGGAGAGTCAGGGTACTACCACTCTTCTGTAGTACCTGTGTCTCCCTTTCTGGGACTTTAATCTCCATATTGCTCTGTTGTGAAATTGTCCCCCAGAGTCCCTGTAACCTAAATAATTTTCCCTATTTCTATTTCCAGATAGGGAAGGCCCCCCCATGGAAAAACCTCCCTGTCCCTCAGACACAATTGTTCTTCGGTGAGTTCTTTGCAAGGAACCCTTCCCTTCCCCAAACATACATATCTATATATCCTTTTTCTTCAGGGTACTGAAACTTCCTTCAGAATCTCAGTTTATGGATAACTAGGGTCCAGAACCTGAAAAAATTCTTCCTTCTGTACCCTCAAAATTCTCAGTGGCCCTAACTACCCATGGTTGGGGGGAAGGGGTAAATTATTGACACCAGGATTCTAAAGGAAACATTTAAGTGAAGGATACTCCTTGGACTTACAGGTAGGTCTACCTGACCCTTTCCCCCAAGTCCTGTTCCTATGAACTGTCTCCCTGAAAATACTCTTTTGGATTTATAGGGGCTTCAGAAATATCCTAAAGAAAGCCAGATCCCATTTCGGCATTTCTAGAGCATATGTATGTTACCTAAGGAGAGGGCATAAGAGATAGTCAAATATCCAGCTACCCAGTGAATGTCTCTTCCCATTGATATCAACCACCCACTGACCATCTCAACTTCACAGAGAGAAGAAACCAAGGGAAATGATGAGTGGTGTTGCCAGGCGCTGCTCCAAGTTCATCAATTCTTGTGAGTAGTTTGGGACAAGGCAGTGAACTCCAGGCTGAGATGAATATCAGTGGGAATCAGAGTTGAGACCCACTTCAGGGCCAGTTTAATGGGTTCGTTCTAAATGTGTTTTTTCTTTTTTCTTTTAAACCATATCCATTTTCTCCTCTTGTTGCTTTCTATAGCCCACCTGCTTTATCAGGAATATAGTGACGTAGCTCTGAACAAAGAGATTCAAAGCCAGCAGAGGCTGGATAGCCTGATTGAAGCATCCAGTCCAGCTTCTCCCCGACAGCCCCGAAAGTCTCCAGCTACCCCAGACTCTTACCTTCAGCGCCTTTCCATTGCCTCCAGTGCCTCTTTATGGCAGGACATCCCCCGAGTACGCAATAGCGCCATGCTTCTCTCTATGACCCATGAGAACCAAAAATTGCAGGAGGTAAGAAAGGGATTGGACAGGGGCTTTGGAGATAAAGATTGATATCATCCCCCACCCCTGCTTTCTACCCATGTAAGCAGGATTCCCATCCATTAAATCATAGAGAAATCCTCTCTGAAGAATTGTAGGTTATATTCAAGCTATTACCATCTTCCCTTTTCTTCTCTTAAATATGGTATTTCATGATCAATCATCCGAAAAGGAAATGTTTATGAAGCACCAACTATATGCCAAGGACTGGGTTAAACCCTGGGGACACAAAGAAATGCAGAGACAGCTCCTGGCATCAAGGAGCTCACATTTGAATGAGGGAGATTCCTTATGATTGAATGAATGGATGAGTAAATATATAGTAAAAATAAGTAAATAAATATATGTGTATGTGTTTATATGCATAACAAATATATATGTTATATACACATATATATATATATTTTATTTTCATATAGATTATATATATACATAGATACAGAGTAGATGGAAAATAACGTTAGAGAGAAGGCTCTAGCAGCCGAAAAGACTGGGAAAGACCTGCAGAAGTTAGCCTTTTAACTGCAGAGAGGTTAGGTCAGATCTCTCAGAATTTAGATTGGTGTGGTCAGGGAACTGAATCCTTTCTCTTCCCTCTATCCCAGACTGCTACTTCCATGTTGACTAAAGGTCATGTGAACTCAATTCAAAAAGTATTTATCAAATGAAGTTAGTGTAGTGCACTGTGCTAACTTCTGGCCAATTAAGTCACATTGTGGCCAGTGAACCCTTACATGGGGCCGAGATAGCCAGGTGGCTCAGTGGATAGAGCACTGGAGCTGGAGTCGTAAACACCTGAGTTCAAATCCAGTCTCTGACACTTACTAACTCTGTGACCCTGGACAAGTCACTTACCCTCTGTCTTCCTTAGTTTCCTCAATTGTAACCTGGAAATATTAATAGCAATGAGAACAATAATAATACTTCTCAGGGTAGTTTTGAGGATTAAAGGACATAATATGTGTAAAGCACATAGAAAGTGCCTGGCATACTGTAGGTTTTCATTTAATAAATAATTTGTTTCCTTTCATCCTTCCCTGTGTCTGTTGGGGTTGCACCTGCCCCCAGGACATTGAGATCTTGAGAACAAAGTGACCTTTTTCTGGAGAAGATTTTATTCTATGTTCCCTGGTTTTTAACTTGACTATATGTGGGAATTTTTAACTAGTTTCAGGCCATCTTCATCTGTGTGGTGCTGGGATTATATGGAAGGTTATTAAGTCTCTCAAACTTGTACTTGTTCGAAATCAGTCATAAAGGAAGGAAGTAGACTAAGGGCAGGGGCAAAGCGCTTTCATAGAATTCTGTTGGAATGGTAGAGGCCTCTTTCTTATCCTGCTCCATCTTTTTCCCTCTCAGTTGATGGTTTTCTACAGCTGCCTTCCTTTCTGCTTAGTCCCCTCCCATCTTTCCCCAGGCCAAATTTGAACTCATCATGTCAGAAGCTTCCTATCTGCGAAGTCTTCATGTGGCTGTGGACCATTTCCAGCTCTCACCACAGCTCCGGGCTACACTGTCTAACCAGGACCACCAGTGGCTCTTCTCTCGTCTACAAGATGTGCGGGATGTCAGCACCATGTGAGATTTCTCTCCTCTAGAGTCACCTCCCATTGCTTCCTACAGTGGATAATTTACAAAACTTATATCCTTCCTTGTTAGCAAGCCTTTCCCTACCCTGGCCATAGTAAGAATTTGAGGCTTCAATATGAGATCACATTTATCACAAAGATCACTTTAAGGTTTACAAAGGAAGCATAATTATTATTTACTCATATTTTACAGATGAGGAAACTGAATTAAATGACTTGGCCAGGGTCATACTCCTAGTAAGTGTTAGAGCCAGCATTTGAACCCAGATGTCTTTTCCCATTGTACAACACTGTCCCTCAAAGATCAGGATACCTGCAAAGATAGGAAGAGAGGAGAGCAGACGTTTGTGGCAATTTAAATGCTGGGTTGACCTCCAAGAGTTCTGAAGGACTTCAAAAGATGGAATTAAGTACCTGAAATAGGAAAGTCAGTAACTTAAGAAACAATAGGGTTGGGGGAAATACTCTAACTTCTCTGTTCAGACCCAGATTTCTCACTACATCTGGTGGGGGAACCACAGGTTTCTCTCGGACCTAGAAGAGAACTTCGAGCATGACATCTTTACTTTCCATGTTTGTGATGTGGTCCTGACCCATGCAACTGCCTTCCGGCGTGTCTACCTGCCTTACGTCACCAACCAGAGTTACCAAGAGCGCACTTTCCAAAGCCTCCTGTGAGACCACTTTCTCTGCCTTGTCTTGGCATTTCTTCTCGCAACCCTACTGAACCTCCCAATCTCCAAATTTTACCTACATGTGAATAGCACACTTTGTGCTTTCTGTGAGATCCTGAACTTCCAGAAGTTTCTAGGACCTCCAAAATATGCATGTCTATGCCCTTCCATGCCTTTCACACCATACCTCAGTTCCTTCAGCCAGAGTCCATACCTTCCCTATGGTCCTCTTTCCTTTGAGTATACCCTCTCTGTTTCTTTTACCTAAATTTCTGTGTTAATGACAGGAGCAGCAACAGCAATTTCCGGGAGGTCCTGGAAAAGCTAGAAAGTGACCCTATCTGCCAGCGCCTTTCCCTAAAGTCCTTTCTGATACTGCCCTTCCAGCGTATCACCCGCCTCAAACTGCTGCTCCAGGTAATTTGGGTTTCCTCTTCCCCTCTGATCCCACTTTAGGATCCTCTAATCCTGAACATCCAGCCTCAGGAATTTAGTCTCCTTATTGAGCCTCTTTCAGTGTAGCTGTCACTTACCTCAGACCACCCTGGCCTCTAAGAATGATGTAAACCATTGAACTTTTGCCTGTAATCACATCTGTGCCCTACCTTTTCCCCTCCCAACTCTAGATTCTCTTCCCAGTTTCTCTTTCCTATTTTCCTTGAAATTTTATCTGTCCTTCCTTCACATCTCTGCTTTGAATGATGGGATTCCTTTGCTACAGAATATTCTCAAGAGGACACAGCCTGGCTCCCCAGAAGAAGCAGAGGCCACAGAAGCACACCATGTCTTGGAAGAGGTGAGTAGTCCTGAAATTGGCATTCTACTCTCTCCTCCTTTCCACCAATCTCATGGTCTTAATGACTGGTGAAGGGTGGGAATCTGTGGAACAGAATCCAGTCTGTTCCTTGGCTTACAGAGGAAACTGGCCACTTAGTCTATGTATTGGCATCTCTTCTTTACTCTTTGAGAACTCCCAGTACAGTCTCATGAATCCAAGGCTACAAGGATGAGTAACCTTTTAAAAGACAGTCTTGTTCTCTCTGCCCTGTGTTCACCATTCTTTTATTCCTTGAAACCTCCTCTCCTCACATAACTAGTGAGTCTCTCTCTCTGTGTGTCTCTCTCTGTCTCTCTGTCTCTCTGTCTCTCTCTCTCTCTCTCTCTCTCTGTCTCTCTGTCTCTCTCTTCCTCTGTCTCTGTCTCTGTCTCTCTTTCTCTTACATGAACACACACACACACACACACACACACGCACGCACACACACACACACACACACACACTTTACCATCCCCAAATTTTCCCTATTCAATAGTCAAGAACAAAAATGTCTCTACCAAAGATATCCTTTGTCAGGGGAATGTGCCCTCATCTCTTTCCTCTGGGCATCCTTTCCTGCTATTTTAAAGAGTACAGGAACGTGAGGGCTCAATTTCAGCTCTTTAATGAAAAGCAGGGATGTTCTATTTTTCCAGATTCTAGGACAAAGGGTTTTCTTAGCAACATGGTCGAAGGCCAAAGTCTCTAATACCTGTAATTCTTCCTGTTTCCTCATCTTTTCCCAACATTCCAGCTCATCCGAGACTGCAATAACAACGTCCAGAGAATGCGAAGGACAGAAGAACTGATCTACCTAAGTCAGAAGATTGAGTTCGAGTGCAAAGTGAGCCCCTCAAATCTCCCACTGCCACCTTCAGCTACCAGCCTCTAACCCCCACCCCACCCTGAATCTCTGTCTGACCCTGTATTTCCCAAATGACCTTCTAAGTACCATTCTACTGACCTTTGACTAGGCTTTAACCTGGCCTAGCTCTTTAACCCTCATCTTTAACATTCGTAACCTTCCACAACTTTATATCCAGTCCTCTCATCTTTAGAATCCCATCTAACCACCCATGAATGTCAGAATCCTAACGTAGCCTCTATTCATGGCTGGCCTCACATATCCTGCATTCAAATTCAGTTCAGAGTATGCCTCATCCCCTTCATCTATCATCTTCCTTGCTTCAGTATCATGCATACAGTATGGGGGCTTGTGGTAAGGAAGACGAGCTCAGATCTTGCCTAATATTTACTAGCTGTGTGACTCTGGGCAAGTCACTTTACTTCTGTTAGCCTCAGTTTGTTCATCTGTAAAATGAAAATAATAATAAGACCTAACTCCAAGGGTTATGAGAACCAGATGATACTATATTTAGTGCTTTGCAAACCTTAAAGTGCTATATAAATGTTAGTTGTTGTTATCATTATCATTGTTATTATAAAGAATCTTCTATCTAAAAACACCATTATAGTTCAGAAATCCCCTCCACCCACATCCCTATGCAAAACCAATAAGCCATGGCACCCAAAACCTAACCCCTAATCCGTAACATTCTTCACCTTCCAAATCTGGTTTGTGCTCTTCTCCAGACTTTACTCCTCAGTCCTTAGATATAGTATAAGATAAACTGGTTTCTAGAGCACTTTCCAATGAATGTCCTTTTCGTAATGAAATTGCTCATTTCTAATCCTTCAGTTCCTAGTAATAAGCAAGCCCCTAATTTTCTTAGTCAATTCTCTAATTTCTCCTTTGGCAAGGGTTAACAGGCTGGGATATATAGTTAAGTTCCTTCTACTTTTCCCTTCAATCCCAAACATGGGAACATCCTGCCATAAATAGAACATAAACACAAACACACACACACACACACACACACACACACACACACACACACACCCTCAAGCAAACCTGGATTCAGGGCTTGGTCTAGTTGTGGGGGGACAGTGGCAGGGGAATAATAAAAAGGTATAAGAAAGACCGTAGGTGTGCATGAGTGGAGATACAGAATAGAGAATGATCATTTAGGATAAGCATAGAGGAAAGAAGAGTGCATAGAGGAATATAGTTGTGGTCCTGTCTGTGACAACTGCCTCCCCCTCTACTCCTTCTACATAGATTTTCCCACTGATCTCACAATCACGATGGTTGGTGAAGAGTGGGGAGCTAACAGCCCTTGAGTCCACTGTATCACCTGGGCTACGGAGGAAGCTGGCCACTCGACCTGTCCACTTGCATCTCTTCAATGACTGCCTGTTGTTATCACGGCCTCGAGAGTCAGTGACTGGGCGGGAAGACAGGGAGGGAAGCTAGGTGGGGGAGCAGAATTGACAGCTTCAGTTGGCCTGGAGGTTGGGTAGAGGGGTGGCATATATTCTAGGAGGGATCCTTTTCACTGACCTGTTGGTAATTCATGGTGCTGTGAGAAGACACTATCATAAAAGACAGGAAATCCAGGGATCAAATAAGCTCCTATGATGGAGTCAGAATTTAGAGCTGAAATTAAAACAAATCTCAGAAAAATGATTCAATTGTTTACATCCCCTGGCGATTCTAGATATAACTCAGTGATTTAGTGCCCAAGATTTGGGTGGGTATACCCTCCCATTAGCAACATTTGGGGTCAACCTTGAACCAAAAGGTCTTGATGATGCATTAGTTCTAGAACCCTGAGACTCTAGGATTCTATTTGACGGAGTGAGGGTAACTCAGGGGACTGATTCAGTCCACTGCAAATTTATATTACCTAATCTCAACTGAGTCCTGACTGTGGCAAGGCAATCCTTCTACAACTCTCTACTGAATTCACTCTCCTGCTTACCATAAAGGTTTTTCAAAACCTTTTCATCTGTTTTCAGACTTTCCATAACTCTTCCCCAAACCCCATGGTCCCAGCTTCAAACGTTGCCTTATATTTCACTAAAGAAACAAGCCATTCACAGTGAGCTCCTTCTTCTCCCCTGTCCCTCATCTCACATTTAGATACCTTATGCCACTGACTCTTCCTTCACTTCCATTTCACATGAAGAAGTGACCCTTCTTGCCAAGATAAACTCCCTCTGCACTAACAAGTGAGCCCATTCTATCCCATTTTTTCTAGAAGATTTCTCGCATTCATCATCTCTACTCTCACTAATCTTCAATTGTTCCATGTCTGTTGACTACTTCCCTATTGCCTACAGCCATGCAAATGTCTTCACCGTCTTCAGAAAAGCCTTGCTTGATCTGTCCATCCCCTTTAGTTATCATCTTTCATCTGTCCTCCCTTTTATGGCTAAACTCTTTGAGAAAGACATCTACAATGGGTTTCTCTACATTCTTCATTTTCAGTCTCTTAACTCTTTGCAACTTTAACTGTTTGCTAAGTGTACAACTTAACTTCTTGCAATGAATGAAAGTCCTACAATATGTATCCATCCTAACTATCCGACTTCTCTTTCTCAGTCTCCTTTGCTGGATCCCTTTCTAGTTCATACCCTTTAACTAGTGTGTCCCATACTGTTCTCCCCTGTGCCCTCTCATCTTCTCCCTCTGTAACAGGGGTGGGGAATTTGTGGCCTTGAGGCCACATATGGCCTTCTAGGTCCTTGAGTGCAGCAGTTTTAAAGAACAAATCCTTTTATTAAAGGGATTTGTTCTATGAAGTTTGGATTCAGTCAGAGGGCTGCGCTCGAGGACCTAGAGGGCCATATGTGGCCTTGAAGCACAGGTTCCCCATCTGTATAACATTACATTTCACTTGGTGGTCTCATCAACTTGTATGCATTCACTTATCATTTCTCTGCACATATCTCTCACATCTGTTTCTCTAACCCTACTCTCTCTCCCAACCTCCAGTTCCATACCTCCAACTGCCTCTTAGACATCTAAAACTAAGTGACCCAGAGACATCTTAAGGTCAATATTCCAAAAGTGAACTTACTGTCTATCCCCTTAAGCCGTCACCTCTTCCTAACTTGCTTATTACCACTGAATGTCCCACCATCCTCACAGTCATCCAGGCTCAAAACCTAGGTATCATCCTCAGCTCCCCATTTTCTCTCACCCACCGTGTCCTGTCATTTCTACCTTCAGAACATGTCCTTTTTTATACCCTTCCCCTTTGCTCTGACACCACCATCACTCTGGGGTAGGCCCCTCACCACCTTTCTCTTGGACTGTTGCAATAGCTTTATCTTTTTACTCTGAGCGTGTCCCCCACACCTGGTATGCTGTTCCTCCTCATCTTCACAGTCTGGTTTTCATGGCTTCCTGGAGGTCTCAGCTTAGCATTGCCTTCTGAAGAAGCCTTTCATAATCTCTCTTAATTCAAGTGCCTTCCCTGCTGGGACTGCCCAAGTGCATCCTGCATATCGCTTGTCCATGCATAGTTGTTTGCACATTGTCTCTCCAGTTAGACTCCAAGCTCCTTGAGAGCAGGGATTCTTTTCTGTTTGTTTTATTTTTTGTTTGCTTGGCCTTTCTTTGTGTTCCCCATGCTTAGCTGAGTAAAGCAACTGACACATTAGATACTTAATAAATTCTAGTTGATTGACAGATCAAATTCAGGCCTTGAATTTCCCATACTTGGGCCTAAATCTTCAAAATGAAAGGGAAGGATGGTTAAAGTCTGAGCCATTTTCTTGAGATCAGGGTTGATTCAGAGCTTATAAAGTACCCCAGACCTAACTTCTGGGGTCATTTGGCCTATGAAGTATAACTGCCTGGAAAAACCCCAGGCCAAACTAATCCTGACTCAGATTCCTAGCCAGGAATTTGTTTAGTCAAATGACTGCCGTTCTGTGACTCATATAATAATCTGCAGGTACAGGAAGCTTTGTAGGAGAGGGGTTGAGAATTGTAAGTGAGAAAGAATGAAGTCTGTGGAATGAGATTGACACCCTTTATTTCTCTACAGGGGCAACCGATTCCTGGTGTTTGACCATGCCCCTTTTTCATCTGTCCGGGGAGAGAAGTGTGAAATGAAGCTGCATGGACCACACAAGAACCTCTTCCGCCTCTTCCTCCTGCATAACACACAGGGCACCCAGGCCGAGTTCCTCTTTCGCACAGAGACTCAGTGAGATTGAGCTTAGTGACTGGGAGGGAGTGAAATAGGGCATCAGTAGGAAGTGGTGATGAAGCTGAGGCCTGCCTAGGGAGCATTCACAAAAGCTGCTTAGATCATTTCGTAGAAATCTTTCCAGACTTCTCTGCTTCAATCATAGTCATTGTTTTTTATAGCACAGTAATCTCCAGTTACATTCATGTGCCACAACTTGCTTCAGTGTTCTTCAGTCAGAGGGCACTACCTTCTTTCCATTTTTTTATAACACAAAAAAGGGCTGCTGCAACTCCTTTTGGTTTCTATGGAACCTTATTTACTTTTCACTGTTGACCTCCTTAGGGTATATGTTTAACAATGAAATCTCTAGGTCAAAGGGTATGACATTTCTCTTACTTTCTTTACATAACTCCAACAAAGTTGATTTCCAGCATGGTTGAGTCAATTCAGTCTCCACCCACAGTACAGTAAAGTGCTTGTCTTTTTTCTTTATTTTTTTTTTTTTGGAGAGGAGAGGGCAGGGCAATTGTGGCTAAGTGACTTGCCCAAGGACACACAACTAGTAAGTGTCAAGTGTCTGAGGCCAGATTTGAACCTCGATCCTCCTGACTGCAGGCCAGTCCACTACTCACTAGGCCACCTAGCTGCCCCCAAGGGCTTGTCTTTCCATGACCCCTGCAACATTAACTGCTACCTTCTTATGTTATCTTTGTCAGTTCGCTGAGTGTGAAGTGAAGATAAGAGTTGTTTTGGTTTGCATTTCTCTTATAAATAATTTAGAACATTCTTTCATATGGTTGTTAAATATTTATGATTATTCTTTTGAGAATTATTTGTTCATATACTTGGCTCCCTTATTACAGAATGGCTTTACTTTCTGGGTTCCCATATGTGCTGTATATACTCAGTTCCCTTTGGTCAGTGTGAGCTTTCAAGATGGAGATATTAACTCTATCTGCTCTTTATGTTGAGTGGAAATTTATAGGAGCCCTGGCTTTCTAAGAATACGTTATGTAAACAGGTGATCCAAAGCAAGTACATCTCCTTCATTTAATGATTTTTTTTTCAACCAGAGTCCTTTGGGAATATTAATACAGCCAAAACTCAATTAGACACAATATTATACAGAAACAGGGGCATGGATAATCCAGAAAGCTCAAGTTAACCTTCCTAAGTATATTTGAAACAGATTATAACTTTTCTGTTAATATCTTTCTGATGCTATTCTCAAAATCAAATTTTTTGTTTAAATAAATAATAGCATTATTTGCATTCTCAAGTATATACCAATTCAGCTATAGAAGGAGACTGTCCATAAACATGCAAAGGAGTAGGGCATACAGTATTAATTAACATTTTCTTTAGTCCACAAATATTCATTGAGTAACTATTATGTGTTGGTTACCTCGGGAAATACAATGATAAAGGCGTAATTTCCTAAGCCAAGTTGGGCATAAAATTAATTGTATTGTGTACTAAGGGGAAGAAGATAGATTCCATCTAGTTGGATTATCCGAGGAATTTTTTAGGATTAGATGTTATCTAAACTGGGCATTAATAGACAGGTAGAATTTTGACAGGAGAAATGGAGAGGGTCAGGCATTCCAAGTAGATGAGTTTGAGTAAAATCATAGATAGAGGTACAAAATTAGAAATGTATTCAAGGAGCAGAAGATATTGTAAGTAAGCAGGAGCATAGGATATATTTAAGAAAATAGTGAGTGATAAGGCTGGAAAAAGTATGTAATCAACAAAGTTCATGGCCCATGTGTGTCTAATTGAAAGTTGGACTGCATTGCCACATTTTCAAATACAGTTACTCCAACCAGAAGGAACAATCATAAAGGAAGATGGGAAGGAAAGCAGGTTGAGCAATTAGGAGCTGACAAATAACATTATGACTCAAGTACTTAGCTGGCTTCTAACTAAGCAGAGCTCCAGAAGGCATTTTTTATAGAAATTACCCAACACCCTATAACTATATAGCCTTCACATTCTCCCATTGCCCATTCATCCATTCTTATCCCTACTATGCTCCTGCTTCGTCCTTAACCTCCTTATGTTCCAGATGGAGTTGTGACCCAGCTTTCTTTTTTCAGGAGTGAAAAGCTTCGCTGGATCTCAGCTTTGGCTCTTCCAAGAGAGGAGCTGGACCTCTTGGAATGTCATGGTAAGGATAAGGGGGCTACTGAAAGCTGGGGAGAAAAAGAGGGGGGAAAGAAGGAAGAAGTGAGAACAGCCAGAACTGTCACGCAAGTATAAGATGGACCCTGGTTGTGGGGTGAGGAAAGAGGGAAATGAAAAAACACACCTAAACCAAGAGGATTGGGACAGGAGAGAGATTCAAGATCTTTGGAGCCCAGGCAAAGCCTGGTGATCACAGTTAAGAGAGGGAAAAGGTCTACCATTCCAACTGCTCTCAGATACAGCCCATTTAAGAGAGAGTAAACAGAAGCCATAGTCAGGACTGATGCTGAGGCATGGTTATGAGTCTTATCCCCCTTCCTGTTTGGCTCATTTCTTTAATGGGAGGAAGGAAGGAGGCATACTGCTGGTGGTTGGGCCATGACTCAGGGAAGTAGCCTCAGGGGGAAGGCTCAACCATCTTTGGTTTTCTCTCTGTCACAATCACCTTTTTTTTTTTGCCTCCTCCACACTTTCCCTATTCTCTAGACTCCCCACAGGTTCAGTGTCTTCGCTCTTATAAACCACGAGAGAATGATGAGTTGGCCCTGGAGAAAGCAGATGTGGTGATGGTGACTCAGCAGAGCAGCGATGGTAAGAAGAATGGGTATGAAGGAGGAGTATCTTTTGTCGGAATAGAGGGAGAGGGCTGTTCACAGAGAAGGTTTACTAAGAGCTAAGCAAGTTGTAAGTAGACATCATGCTAATAGAGAGGCCTTGAAAAAAAATGCCTGAAGACTCAGCATCACGAAACAATATTGTTGTATTCAGGCTGGAGAAATGGGTGGGGAGGGGTAGGAATGATTCACCTTGTTGGGTGGCCTCCACTTCAGGAAACTCTGTGGTTGAGAAAAAATTCCAGGTCTGAGACTGAAGGAGAGGCTGTCCAGGTGATTCCTCTCCCCAACACCCACCTTGCCATCCCTCCCCCTTTCTCCCACTAGGTTGGCTGGAGGGTATGAGGCTGTCAGATGGGGAGAGGGGCTGGTTCCCTTTGTCACACGTGGAGTTCATCACCAACTCTGATGTTCGAAAGCGGAACCTGTCAGAGGCACATAGAGTCAAGACTGCGAAACTACAGCTTGTCGGACGCCAAAGATAACTGCAACTCAGGGGCATCCCCTCAGGCCATGGATATAATACTTCTACAAAAGGGAGCTGTCCGTCACCTGCAGCTCTGTAATAGAACCTCTCTGAAAGTCTGAAAACCAAAATCAACAAGACTGGACATAAGTTTCAGACCTTCCATTCATTGTCCATTGGTGTGTGACCACACACATACGCGCGCGCGCACACACACACACACACACACACACACACACACACACGCGCGCGAGCTCACTATAAGGATAGAGGGCAAAGAGATTTGGGGAGGGGCCTGGACTCTGGGAACCATTTCTTTAAGGAAATGCGACCTATCTGGGAGATCTACACTGGAGCCTGAGCCAAGGGGCTCCATTTTCTATGAAATTTACCAGTTCCCAGGCTACCAAGTTGATAATTTGGAGCTGGAGTTTCAAGTACTTTGTTCCAAAATGCATCACTTCTTCAGCATTGCTGGGAAGGAGATGAAGGTGCCTCTAGGGAAGCTGTATGTTGCTATGGAAATGTGAGGGGGGTAGTCTCTCACGCTAATAAACTTGGCACTTTGGAATTTTTCTTCCCATGCTCCTTAGCATTTGCCATTGTTCATAACATGGCTGGACTTCAGGGAGGAAGCCAGACTCGGCTAGGTTTGGGTGCCATGAAGGGCTGTTTGTAGGCAGTGGGTGTAGATTATTGTGGCAGCTGTTGGTTCTTGCCTCCCTGCCACTCCCCCAGGTATCTGGGGAGATTCTCTCTTAGCTATGACCTCAGGAATGTAGCTGTTTCTTGATTCTGTGCCTCCTCCTTTAATGAGTTATGCCAGCAATACCCATGCAGGCCCATCTTCTTGAGAGCACCAGTAACTATTCTACAGACAGTGAGGCTTATGTCATAGTATAACAGAATTTCTGAGTGGTATGGGCATTCAATGATCCTCCTGAAAGATGAATTATCCTTATAGGATGAATGAATCAAAAACATTTATTAAGTGCATACT
The DNA here is from genome assembly GCA_028646575.1 of Pseudocheirus occidentalis. Classification (NCBI taxonomy): domain Eukaryota; kingdom Metazoa; phylum Chordata; class Mammalia; order Diprotodontia; family Pseudocheiridae; genus Pseudocheirus; species Pseudocheirus occidentalis. Next base: position 79,670,379 of record CM053597.1, read on the forward strand.
ACTACATGTCAAGCACTGTACTGAGAGCTGGGGATACAAATATGAAAGAGAATCTCTGCTCTTATGGAGCTTACATTCTAATGGAGGTGGGGTGGATAACACTGTATCCAGGGAAGGAAGTAATGGTAAGTGGAGCAATAGGGCAATCCATTGACTTGTCCTTTTCAGAGGCAGTCATAGTGTTCATTTGATTTTCTTTCTTGGAGCAAGAGGTGGTAAAAAGGGAGGGGGTAGTGGAGGGTGCCATACAGCTGTAAGCTGCTGAGCTGAAGATGGTCCTAGTGAAGATGAAGACATATGGTCCTAAGGTGTTTAGAGCTCAATGGCTTAGCTCATCTCAGGCATGATTTCTAGTAATTTGATTTGGAGGGTGGAGCAGCAGGAAATAAAATGTCCTGACTAGTGGCCATCCAGCCTGTTCTTGAGGACTTTGAATGACAGTAAATACCATCTATTAAAGTAGGCTATTTAGTAGGATACACATTTCTGTTTGAGGTTTTAGCAAATGTTCCAAAATCGCCTAATCTATATTTATTACTTTATGTACATTTTAAATGCATTTCTCTAGTATTTTCACCTGGATATAGCATGGTACCATAAAGAACACTGGATCAAAAGGAAATATGTGTGTGATCTCCAAACCAGTTATTTAATGTCTTTGGGTCTGTTTCTTCAAATATAAAAGGCAATTATCAGTTTAGTAGGAAGAATGAGGCATTTCAGGGAATGAAGATGGAAGTGGTAGGAGGGAGCAAACACCATGTATCCTGTGGGCAGATTCACCAGTGACTGGGGTCTAAATGAGTGGAGTGGGAGGCTGATTGTACTGGGTCAGGCAGGAGCTGCAGTTAACCATGGTATTTGGGAAAGCCAGCGGGAATAAAACTGATGTAGTCTTTATCATAGGCCAAGAGAACTAGAAAGGAACTCAGAGGTCATATAGTCCAAACCCCTCACTTTTCAGATAACAAAACAGGCCCAAGAATGTTCAATGACTTGGTCACACAGGTATGAGCAGAAGAGATGAAGCTCCTCTGACTCCAGAGCCTGTGCTACTATTTCCACGATACCAGGTTGCTTCCCTAATCAAACTGACCATTCCTAACAATAGTTAGAGCATGGATAGAGTGGATGATTTCAAGCAGAATTTTTATTTTTGTCTAGGGGAGATGCAGTGGCCATCCCCCAGTACTGCATCCTAGGACTTTCTCCCATTTTGCCTTTATTGTGCTATATGCATGTGGTCAGGTGAGAGAAGGGGTGTGGAGGGGTTGGTCCTTGAATGGCTGAGGATCATATATTGCCCCAGAGTGCCCACATGTTGTGTCCCAGAATGGAAAGAATAAAAATAAACGAAGCTCATTTGCAAGATAACTCCCTTAGCTGCCCACCTGAATAATATTAGTATAACTTACTCCTAACTCCCTGTTTCTAAAGAAGAGAGGCCCAGCAGCCAGCACGGGACATGTTGGTGATAAAATTTAGACCAGATGGTATCTAAGGCCTCTTCTAGCTCTAAACCTCTTTAATTCTGTGGCCCATTGTAGCTTGTATTCACCAGATGAAGATTTCTAGTCTTTTCAAATTGTCCTGAATCCAGGGCTCCATCCCCATGAACAATTTCTTTGCCCTTTGCTGGACATACTATAGCTTTGTTATGACTTTTGTGACATGGTGACCAGTATCACCTTCCGAGGGCAAATGGCATTGTGTGAGGATAGGCACAGGAACTGGATTTGTGATTTCATTGACATAGGGAACACCTGGGGAGGGAATTCCCCTGTACCACAGCAGGTTGGCAGCTTTTCTGCAATTTACTGTCTCAGCGAGTTGCCATGGGGCACTGACAGATTGAGTAACTTAACCACATCACTTAGCCAAAAAAAATACAGCAGAGACAGGACTTGAACCCAGATCTTGACTTCCAGGCTAATTAGATAGAGGTCAACCATAATGCGTTGCTTCTTGAATTTTTTTCCCCAGCATTATTTTCAAAACCCTTTCTAATGGTGCTGTGTAACCACGTGGTACTGTGGAAAGTGTTCTTAAGAGCTAGAGAGCTTGGGCTTGAATTTTAGCTATTTGGCGTCTGTATGACATTGGTTGATTCAATTGACTTCTATGGGCTCCAGTATCTCAACTGTAAAAGGAGAGGTTAAAGTAGTTGGTCCCTAAGATCCGTTCCAACTCTAAAGCTATGATTCCATGATCTTTTTACTGTGACTTTGAATATCACATTCTGTCTACAAACCATGTTTTACATTTAGGTCTTAAATCTGAAGAGTACTTGTAGGCTCATCTCTGTTCTAGAGCGGCTCTTTTGTCTGATCACTAAATTCACCCCTGACAAAGGGGGGAATACTTCAACCCAAAGCCTGGATCTTTTTCAGAAGTGAGGAATTTATTGTGGAGCTAAAAAGTATGCCATTTACTTTTCTTATTAATGTGTGACTTTATAACAAAATATTATAATGGCAATAACAATGACAATCTTGAATTTTCTTTCAAAAGATACTGGCCTAGGGATTAAAAAAAAAGAAACCTATCTTAATATTTATGACCGATACCCCCTAGTATGCTCCAAAAAAGAACAGTGACTTAAAATATCAGTTCCTGCCAAGCAGACTGGCAAAAATTCCCCCTTGGATATGTGTGCATCTCTTCTGCTTGTTCTCAGTGTTTTCTTTTAACAGATTTGCTGAGAAACCTCATTACAGTTATTGATGACGTGGGCAATCATTTCTGAATCTCAGTATTGGAAGGTATTTCAGAGGTCACCTAGAACAGCCCATTTCTGAATAAGAAGTGCCCTGAAAAATGACCTTCCAGTCTTTGCTTGGAGATGTTGACATAAGAAAAACTGCTCTTTGCCAAGTCTTCTCATTCCATTTTGGGATAACTCTAAAAGGAAATTTCTCCTGACAGCAAGGCTGAATATCTCTCTCTCTCTCTCTCTCTCTCTCTCTCTGTCTCTCTCTCTCTCTCTCTCTCTCTCTCTCTCTCTCTCTCTCTCTCTCTCTCTCTCTCTCTCTCTCTCTCTCTCTCTCTCTCTCTTTCTCTCTCTCTTCTAGAAAGGGACATGGATTCTTGTCCTGGCTTAGCAACTAACTCACTGTGTGACCCTTGGTCATAGCATCATGGATGTAAATCTGGGATGCCCATAGAGTTTATCAAGTGGTCAAATCACTTCATCTCTGGGCCTCAGTTTCCTCATATGCAAAATGAAGGGCAAGACTACAAGACTAGATCAGGAGGCTTTAACCTTTTTTTGTGCCATGGCCTCCTGAAGACTATACACCTCTACTTAGAATAACACTTTTAAATAGAAGGAAATGCTAAATTTCAGTGAGAGATTAGTATAAATAAAGATGCATTTTGTTTGTTTCTTTCCCATCCAAGATCGTGTGCATTCTACCTCTGGAACTCTTGGTGGCTCATGAACTACTTTAAGTTATCTTCACATCTTTATCTTGAGCCCTTTTACCATTTTTGGCATCATTTATTCCAGATTTTCAGTATCTTTTCTGGAAGGTGGCACCCAGAACTGGACACAGTACACCACATGTAATCTGACCAGGGCAAAGGACGAAGGAACAGCCATCACCATAGCTCTGGACACACTCTCTCACTTAATGCATCCTAAGATTATATGAACATTGTTTATACTGTTGTGATTCTTTATATGAACTACTATCTAGCCACACTTCTTCCATCTTGTAGATATGGAGTAGACCTTAGAACCCAAAAATATGACATTAAATTTATTCCTATTAAATTTAACCTTATTCTTTTTAGCCCAGTGTTGGATCCTAATGATATCATTAAACTTGTTAATGAGCCTTCTTAACTTTGTGTCATCTGTGACTTTGATAAGCACACCATCTATGCTTTCATTTGAGTCATTGAATAGAAATGTTTCACAACACAGCACCAATCACTGATCCCTGGTGTGCTTCATTGGATACCTCTTTCCAAGTTGACATTGAACAATTAAAGGCTACTTTTGGGTCTGGCCATCCAACCAGTTCCAAATCCACATAATTGTCCTATTGTCTAGCTCACATCACTACGTGTGTGTGTGTGTGTGCGTGTGTGTAAGAGTAGAATGAAAGACTGTTAAATGCTATGCTAAAATCAGACACCTGCTTCTTGGCCAGTCTAGTAAACTGTCAAAAAGTTTAGTTCTTGCTCTTGCCCTGTTCTTGAAGCCAAGTTGGCTCTTCGTAATCACATTTCCATTTCAAAATGTTAGTTAAATATCCCTTTAACAGGTACTAAAGTCAAGCTAATTGGAATGCAGTTAGTAGTCCTAGACTCTTCCTTTTAAAAAAATTGAGATATCTCTGATTTTTCCCATCCAGTAGCACTTTCCTGCTCACCATAGCCTTTCAAAGATCTCTTGACAGTGATTAGGCAATCACACCTGCCAGTCCCTCCTGAAGTCATGTAGTTCAGCTCAGCCTGATGATTTGAACTCAAGGCAAGCAAGGTACCCTTTATCATTCTCCTTGTTAGAAAAACATACCCCTCCCCAGCCCATAAGAGTTGTATAGCTCGTTAGGAGTTGAACACAGGCTCTTTTAATTAGGCTATCTCACCACTCTGGAAGATAACATTTTGCTTTCTAAAGCTTCTTGCCATTTTTAGACCATGACTGATTTTTTTTTTCTCCCCCTCTTCCCTCCTATCTTTTCTAATCAGGTAAGTTTTAAAGGATGCTATCTCTCAACCTGTCAAACATGATACAATTTTCTAGTAAGTGAAGGAGAAATCTGAATGAATTCTGTTACATTCTTATTGCTTACTCTGTGGTTTAAAAGATTTTAACCCTTAATACTTGGCTTCGGAATTTGGTTCAACAAATATTAATTAAATGCCTATTCTGTTTAAAGCACTAAGTTGAACACTGGGAATACAAAATTTGGAAACACCATGCTCCCTAATCTGAAAGAGTTTAGAAAATGGTAGATTAATAGCACAAGTGATTTTAAGTTTGAATGTGTTCAGTGTGAGCAAGGGGGCAAACACATACCTACAATATTTGGAGAATATGGATCACTTCCTTCCAAGGAGTTCAGCAGTCCTTCCAGAGGAATTGTTGCTGGAGTTGGACCTTGAAGAAAGGGAATAATTTCAACAGGCAGGAACATGGAAGGCATCTGTTGCAGGCACGGGAAATGGTAGGCCCACTGTAGAGGTAGAAGAGAGCAAGATGTGACCAGAGAATGAGTAGAGTATGAAGAGAAATAGAATACGTGTATTTGGAAAAAGGTACAATGGAGCCAGATTCTTGAAGGCCATGAATGCCAAACTCAGTTGCTATTGATGTTGTTGAAGATGATGATGATGAAATAGGGAATCAATCACAGTTTTTGAGCAAAGGAGGGATATAAGAAGATCTGTTCTTCAGGAAGATTTCTTTAGCAGTAGTGTGAAAGGTGGTTTAGAGAAGGAAGAGTCTGGGGTCAGTGAGATCACTTCCACAACTTCTTAAACCTTTTTGACTCAAGACCCCTTCTTAAACTGTGGATAAATGAAGGGTAGAGACAGATTTGATTGACATTTTAGAAGAAGAATTGACAGATCCTAGCAACTAAATAGATGTGTGAGGGGAAGAGAAGTGAAGAGAACTCTAAGGTTTTATTCTGAGTCACTTGGAAAATATTTCTGGTTTAACAGAAAAAAGGAAGGTAAAAGGAAGAGGAAATGATGAGTTCATTGGTGGATATGTTGAGTTTGAGATAGTAGCAGGATACCAAGTACTGAAATCTTATGAGCAGTTGGAAATGTAAGATTAAATTTTGAAGGGAGATTAGGGATACATAATTATCATGGAGCTAACAATGGGTGCCAAGGTAGTCAAAGTAGCTCTTTGAGGGGAAGAATAAAGACAGGAAAAAGAAGTCTTGTTCTTCAATGACAGGCCCTTACGGATTAGAAATTGTTATTTTTCCAGGAGTATATACCTGCAAAAAACCATGACCCATGTATTTTTCATAGTGCTGTTGGTTTTGAGTTAGACTGTGACAGATTATTCAAAGTCTAAAATTCAACAAGGGCAGTTTAGAGCATTTGTTTAGTGTGGTGAAAAGTTCATTGGACACAAAATTAAATAATCTAGATGTGATCCTCTATCATGGAGTACTGGAAAGTAAGCTGGATTCGGAACAAGTAGGCCTAGGTTCAAATCCTGGTTCTGCTACTTACTAATCATACAACTTTGAGCAAGTCATTTAACCATTGAGGTCAGAGCTTAGGTCATGAAATTTGGAATTGGAATTATTAGCACAATGTCCTAGTTTTACAAATGTGAAAACTAAGGACCAGACAGAGGAAGTCATGGAACATTTTTCTTTAAATTGATTCATTTATATATACTTAATATCTGTAATATATTAATATACTTAAATATTATACTATATTAAGAGGTATGAGTCCAGGAGCAACTAGGTGGTGAAATACCAATATTGGAGTCAGGAGGACCTGAGTTCAAATCTGATCTCAGACACTTGACATACTAGCTATGTGACCTTGGGCAAATCATTTAACCCCAATTGCCTTGCCTTACCCCCCAAATTTTTTTTTTATTTCTTAAAAAGAGATGTGATTCTGAACTTCCTTTTCTGAGTCATTCCTAATGGTATTAAACAAGACTGAGTCCAGTATTCATCCTTGGGACTGAATACCCACTGGCTTTTCTCTATCCTTCATTTCTTTTTTTCTTTTTTTTTTTAAGGCGATCAGGATTAAATGACTGCATCTATCCACTGCATCACCTAACTACCCCCTTCATTTCTTATTGTTAAACTGTTTCCATATCTGTGATTCATAGCAATGCACTGTACAACTGAAGTATGCTGACTTGGGAAATTTAGCAAAGATTTCTGAAAATCTAAAATCAGAATCACAGAATCATAGAACTGAAAAGGACATCAGCAGTGATCGAGACTAGCCTATATCGGAAAAGGAATCCTTACTATAACATACTAACACCTATTTGAATGCAACAGAGGAAAGGGTCCCAACTTTGGGGTCTAAGAACCCAATTTTAAATTCCATCTCTAATGCTTACTACCTGTGCAACTTTGGGCAAGTCACATAAGCTCCTTGGGACTTAGTTTCCTCAACTATAAACTAAGGAAGCTGAGTTAGATGACCTCTGAAGTATCCTCCAGCCCTACATTTATGATGCTATGAAGACCTCCAAGGAGAGGGAACACTGTACCTCCAGAAGCAGCTCCTTGAACTTTTAGACAGGTTAAGTTATTAAGAAATGTTTCTAAATCTATTAAATCCATGTGCTACCCTTGGTCTATTTGTGTACTTGCCCTTTGAAAGGACTCATAGCTTAGTCAGGTATGATTCACCTTATGGAAATCACACGTCACCTTTCCTCCAATAGCCTAGATTCAGTAGTCTTATCCATTATTATAAATTTTGCCTTTTATAGAAAATGTGACTCTCCAATCTTCATCTCAGAGGGTTCTTTCTAGAAATCTTACAAATGGTCAAACTGGTAATACATAATCCTCGTGCGCAGTAGCCATTTGCAAGAGTAAATTATACCTTTTGTACAAGAGATAATTTCCACCACCACTGAAGTTGCCAAACTCTAAGGCCAGGAAGGTTCAGTCCCTATGATTATGCTATGACAATGTTCTCACAGGTTTAGATTGCAGGTAGGCCCTTGGTATTAAGGACAAAAGGTCACATGATTACTTTGTAATGTAGTATTCCCACTCTATTGCATTATTCTATGAGAAAAATTGAGGGTTTCAAGACCAATGGAATGGATATATAAGTATATGGATTCAATGACCTATGGGCTGCCTGACTAGGTATGGGACATTCTGTGCATTTCCATCTCTTTGATCTAATACACCTGACCTGTTCATTTTGAAAGGCATTGTGGGATTAACAATCTCCGTATTACCTTCCTCTATAAAGACTGAAGCCGAGAATTCTTTCAGCCTGTGAAATTTGTAGGAGCTAAAACAGAAAGGTCTCAGAAAGGGACAGGCAAGTGATTTAGTGCATGTTATATCTGGGGAGTAAGAGAAGGGGGAGGCAGAGGGTTTTTATGTTTAGTGTAAGTATTGCAAATCATGTTTTTTCCTGGCTGTTGGGGGTGGAGGACTGATCTCTGATCCTGGCTGCTTTAATGAGTGAGTCATAAGGCTGGAAGGCAAAGCTAGGTGGGGGAAGGGACCAAGGCCAGACATAGCTGAGTCTTTGGAAGTATGAATAAATTCAGAAATGTTTCCTTGGCCTGTTTACTGGAAAATTGTAAAGAGGCAATTAGCCATCAGTAGATCAGGCAGAAGCCTGGAAAAGGGGTGAGAGCTCTTCCATTATTGCATAAAGTTCAGTGTGCATGTGTGCAGCTAACCCTAGTATGGAGTTCTCATGTGGGTGTGTAGTCCAAGAAGCTCCTGGACTTCAGAAAACAAGGTTAAGCTTTCCAGTAGGGAGTTTAAGCACAGAGAGGGGCTTCTAGAACCTGTTTTGTTTTTTTTATTAATTAATTAATTTATTATTTTTTTTTTTACAAATAGGCCTAATTACTGCAAATGAAACCCTTAGACTGCCTAGGAGAAACAAAAGGAAAAAAAAATCAGGCAGATGGGTGGCACAATGAATAGGATGCTGGACCTGGAGTCAGGAAGACCTGAGTTCAAATCTAGCCTCAAAAACTAATAGAGGAATGACTGGGAAAGTTACAACTCTACCTGCATCCCTTTCTTTATCTGTAAAATGGAGATAATTAACAGCACCTACCTTCCAGGAATGTTGTCAGGATAAAACAAAATATTTGTTTATTTTTATTCTTTGCTTTCTGGAGGGCCAAGGCAGGGCAATTGGGGTTAAGTGACTTGCCCAAGGTCACACAGCTAGTAACCGTTAAATGCCTGAGGCCAAATTTGAACTCAGGTCCTCCCGACTCCAGAGCCAGTGTTCTATTCACCGTGCCACCTAGCCACCCCTGAGATATTTGTTTTTAAAAAAAGCTTCAAAAACCTTGTTCTACATGTCATAGACTAGTCTGTCCCCCACCCTGCTACTTTCTGAGGACCAGGCAGGTTACACTTCCCTTCTCCAAAGTTTTCTGATACCCTTCAGGGTGTCTGGAGATATTTAAGTTCTCTGCATGGGCTCCAGGTCCTCTGATGGTGGCCCATTCAATCTGTTTACCGCAGGTTTCTCACCTGAAATAAGAATAACCTACTTCCCAGGGTTGTGGAGAACATTAAATAAGATTGTATTTGTGAAATACTTCTCAAACAAACCTTAAAGCACTCTATGTTATTGGTGTACAGGGAATTACTCCAATGCCACTGGACTAGCTTTTACACATATCAAAAGGTATAATAACAAATACATAAATTTACTTCCCCTAATATAATTCTCCTCCTCCCCTGTACCATCTCAGTCTCTGGGGAGGGGCAGGGGATTCAGTTCATAGTTTAGCTCAGCTCCTGCGGAGCTCAATCCCAGTTCTAAACCCAAACATCCATGGGATTCAGGTCCAGGCATCACGGCTTCTCAAGACTTCTATGCTGAGCTGATTGGCTGCAATAACCAGCTCCAAGGTCGCCTTGGCTAGAACTCTTAGAGAACAAGGTAAAAAGCAACAGAGAAGGCTGACTCAGTCTCACTAGTATTAAAGATTCTGGCAGTCAGTCAAAGGAAGCCAGCCCTAGCCCGTGTGGTGGGGACACAGTGGGCTCTGTGATAGACAAAGCAGGCATGATCACAAGGCCCTTCAAAGATATCTCTATGTTAGAACTGGCCATGCCCTGAGAAGTCTGGCATACATGTAAATGTTAACGATTATTATTACAAAATACAAGTGGTAAAGATGGAAATGGAAACAGACTGAATTCTTGTGATTTGGTTTAATGGTCTGGGATAGCTGATATAGTGCGACCCACTTCCTTAAAAGGGAAGCTACAAAATATCTCTTTTCCTCTGTCCTCCCCACCTCTTTGGCTCAGAACCACCCTACTCCTATCTCACAGCCCAACTGAATTTATCTTTAAAAAGTGATATCTAGGCTGGTTTTCAAGCTGCTTGCCCTGAGTCCATTTTGTGAGTCATGCCCTTATACCAAAACTAGACAAGATAACATTAATTGATAAGATTCCCCAGAATAGACAAAGACAAGAGGTGATATGAAGAAATTCAGTAAGACAGGAGCAGCTAGGTCTGTACTTGCCACTTATTTATTTGTTGATATATTCGTTCATTTATTCTACAAGCACTAATTAAGCACCTACTATTTGTAAAAACACTAGAAAGCTTGTGTGCCAGGTGCAATGTTCCATGGGTTCTATCACTTAATCTCTCTACAACCTTGAGTAAATCACTTAATCTAGAGGGACCTCTGTTTCCTCATCAGTTTAAAAAAAAAGGTAAGGAATATATAACTTGGACCCAATCTAATTTTCCAGGCTTGTTGCTAGTTATTCTCCATTATATACTGTATGTCCCAGGCAAACCAGACTTACTATTTCTCAAACATGATAGACAATCTCCCATTTCCATGTCTCTGTACTGGTTCCCCTCCTCTTGTTTAGAATTAAAACCCTCCTGATCTCTGTCTCTTAGAATTGCTAGTTTCCTTGAAAGCTTAGCTCAACTTTATCACCTCTTCAATGAAGCTTTTTCTGATCCTGCTACTGCCACCCCTCCAATTACCTTGTTTCTATTTTTCATGTGACTGTATATGTACACATCTCTCTTTGCTAGATTGTATTTGGAGGACAAGAACTATTTCACTATTGCTTTTCATGGCCAGTGCCAACCACAACGACTAGATAGAACATAGCAATAATATTAATTATTAATTAATAAATCTTTGCTTATTAATTCAGATGAGATTTAAGATCCCTCTCAACTCTAAATGGATGACCTTATGATTCTAGACAGGTTTATTTTTGTGAGAGTAGGGAAGGAAATAGTAAGATGCTGTGGAAGAAACTGGGAGGTTCTAGAGGTAACCTGTCTTATCTGATTGGTCACTGAAATTCATGATCCTGAGGCAGCTGGGTGGTAGAGTGGATAAAGCACTTAGACCTGGAGTCAGAAAGACCTGAGTTCCAACCCTGCCTCCAGTGCTTAGTAGTTGTATGACCCTGGATAAGTCATCTGACCTCTACCTCAGTTTTCTCACCTAAATGGGAATAATAATATCACCTGCTTCCCAGGATTGTGGAGAAGATTGTATTTGTAAAGTGCTTCTCAAACAAACCTCAAACCTGTATTGTTCTTCAGTGGCATCCAACTCTTCATGACCCCACTTGGGGTTTTCTTGGCAAAATCCTGGAGCGATTTCCCATTTCCTTCTCCAGCTGTTTTTAAAGATGAGGAAACTGAGACAAACAGGGTTATGTGACTTGCCCAGGGTCATACTGCTAGTATGTATCTAAGGTCAGATTTCAACTTGAGTCTTCCAGATTCTAGACTCTATCAATTGCTTCATCTAGCTGCGAATAAGGTACTACCTTAAGACTAAATGAGTGGCTCTCTAGGATGCCTTGGACTGCCCCTATATTGTGTAAAGGGATAGTACTAGGAAGGAGGGTTTTAGGTGTATTAAGCAATGGGGGACCTTTGGGAAGAGCTGGAACAAAGCCATATAGGAAGCATAGGCTTACTCTGAAATATGTTGGTCTGAGCAGTTACCACATAGCCATAAAGTTTTGTTTTGTTTTTAATTAAACATTACTGGAAAACCAGGAATACAAAGGAAATACAAAGCACATATCAACAGAAGTTTTGTTAAAATTCCATGAAAGCATCACTGAAAGTACTCAGCTCGCCCAATACAAGATCTAAGAGGGGAAAAGAAGAGATTGTAAATGCTAGCCAGAATATGTAAATACTTCAGAACCTGTGCAAGAAGCACATTATGCATAATAAAGTGGGTAAACTGGAATGCTTGGCAGAAATCAAGGACTTTAGAATTAGTGTCTCAATGATTAGCTGGACAGAGGTTAACTAATAGATTCTTGTGCATGTTAGCTATAAAGCCTATTGGAAATGGGAGTGAAGAGTAAGGAAAGGGAAGCATTGCGCACATTGTAAGTAAAGAATGACATAAACAGTCATAGATCTGAAACAGATGAAAAATCAGAATGGAAGGTACTATGGAATCTACACAGGTGGAACTTCTGTAGTTAAATAAGAAAATTATAACAGGCATGGCAACCTGGTCAGGATAATGAGACTGGTCTAGAAATACTAAATGAGAAGGGGGAGGTTACAGAATTCAATTAGGTACCAGCTCCCTCTCTGGGCTTGTTCATGTGAATAACACCTACTCTGAGCAAGGCATTCTACAAGCAAGAGCAATAGAGGTGACAAAGATGACACAGTTCCTAAACTATTCCAAACCGATCAATGTCAATAATGTCTTTCTTTGAGAAGGGATATGGTGTACTGTACACAGATAAGTGAGGACAAAGTGTAGACAAAGTATCAAGAAGAAGAAAGTACTAAAAGAAAATGGCAGCCCTTCCTGTAGCGGGTGGGGACTGAGCTACGTTCTGAAAATAAGTTTGCATTTCAAGCAGCACCGTATCCATTCCTTAAACCTCAGTTTCATCATCTGTGAAATAAAAGAGCTTGGCTCAACTATTTCTAAATTCCTTTCTAACTCAAAACTTCCACAAAACCATGCTTCTTCACTTGCAAAACCTCAGCCATCCCTTGGTCTCTTCTCTCTTATCTCACGTCTCACGTCACCAAGTTCTGCATTTTCTTCCATTGTTTTATCACTTGACCTTGTCTCTTTCTTACCCTTTCTGTTGCTGCTAAGCCACACCAGGTTCAGCCCATTTTCCATTTTTGCCTATTCTCTCTTTTTCAAACAATACCACACACAATTGGCAGAGAAATCTTTCTGAAATACAGTTTATGCTACCTCTGTGCAGGGACTCTGAAACCTTTACTCATTCCCCCTTGCCTACAAAATAAAGTCTAAGTTCTTTAGCCAAGCATTCATACCCTCCACAATCTGGCCCCAACCTCCCTTTCAGTTTTATCTCACAATACTCCCCAACAACAGCAACAACAACAAAAATAATATCTCTCAGTTCCAGCCAAAGCAATGTGTTCATTGTGTACTTTCCTGCCTTCTGCCTGGAAATGTTCCCACCTCCACTCTACTTGTCTAAGTCCTAGGTATCTTTCAAGCTCATCTCTTTTCACCTCGTTTAGAAAGCCTTCCCCACTGCTAGTCATCATTTCTTCTCTTGAGCTGTAATATTATTGTCCATATGCCTTTGACACTTGGGATAATATCATGTCTTTTTTATTTTTGTAACGTCTAGGTTCCATTTCCCCAATTAGATTTTTAGACCTTTTAGGTCATGGATGGTGTCTTATATATGTCTGTATCCTTGGTATCTATCCTGGTTTCAAATATGGTTCGAAAAGAAAGATCTGATTTTATTGATATCTTTAATGCTAATTGATTTGATCCTGCAAGTATAGCAAATGATAATCTCTATTTCTAGAAGAGATGGATAGGAAAGATGGTGGATTTTATTTGGGGGCTGTTGATGGGGAATTCTGGGTCCTGCCTTAAATGTGATTTGGGAATTTCTATTCCTAGTCAGTTTCAGTTCCTTTAGATTGGGTATTGATTCATAACAGTGCCACCCATCCTTGTTTTTTGGTTGAGTATTCTTCTCCAAAAGAATAGGAGGGCAATTGTAAAGTCATGCCCCTGTGAGTGTTGCTATAAGAATAAGATTCAGCAGATAGGCACAGCACCTTATCTCTTCGTTATGACCAGCTTAAGAAGTATCCACCTGGAGTAGAGAGGGAAGGTAAGTGTACAGACCATGAATTTGCACAACTCTGCCTCACTTAAATCCAATTCACAAACAAGTCATCATCATCCCATGATGCCATTGGTCCTCTGCAAAGATAAAGGACAAACCATCTATAAGCAAGATTACCTCTGGAACACTATGTTCACATCTTGGTGTCACATTGTAGGAAGGACATTAATAAGTTCTATCAGAAAAGGGTGCCAAGTCTAGGGAACAGACTGGAGAGCATGCTATATAAATATCAGTTGAAAAAAATCATTTATCCTGGAGAAAAGCCTACTTAGTTGGGACATTTTGGAGTATATGAAGAACTGTGACATGGAAAATAATTTAGTTTTATTCCCCTAGATCTGGGAGAATAGAGCTAGATCTTGAGAATTTTGACTCCCTAGGACTAAAGATTTTTCTTTTTTCTTTTATCTCTCTTGGTCCTAACACAGTACCTCGAATATGACAGGTACCTATTAAATGCTGGTTTAATTGAATTGAACTGAACATATGGAAGTTGGAGAATGACAGGTTTCAGATTAAGGTAAAGAAAAATTTTTTAATTATTAGAGCTATATCAGAATGGAATGAACCGTCTCAGGATGTGGCGAATCTCTGATCAATAGAGGTCTTTAAGCCAGAGTTAAATGACCCCTAATTGAGGATATCACATGGAGGATTCCTGTTCAGATATGTAATGAGCCAGATGATATCTGAGGTTCCTTTCAGCTCTTAGATTCTGTGACTAAGGCCCCTCAAGCTTTTCGTACACTACTTTATACTTTTCCTGGGGAGAAGATGAAGAGAAATGGATTAAACAACAATGTAGTCATACAAATTCCTAACTGGTTGTATGGTCGGAGTTGAAGAGAAGTTTTTAATGATTCAATATCAGTCAGTCAATGAATAAGCTTTTATTAGGTCTCTGTTATGCTGTCAGGCACTATGCTAAGTGCTAGAGAAACAAAAAGAGGCAAAAGACAGTCCCTGCCCTCAAGGAGCTCACAATCTAATGGGGAAGCAGCATGCAAACAAATACATACAAAGCAAGCTATATATAGGATGCAGTGTGGCAAGAGATCTGCAGTGCACCTTCAGCATCTGTGTTCTCCCAACAAAGCATGCCACCCTGCCCCCAAATTCTTAGAATTACTAGTTTGATTCATTTATAAATGACTTGGTTAATGGCACTCAAGACACAAAGCTAGGAGGATAGTTAACAAAGTGAATAACATAGTCAGGATCCAGAAGGATCCTGAAAGCCTAGCACATTGTGTTCAACCTGTAGGCTGCATTTGATGCCTAGCTTGAAGGTCTACATGACCTCCCAACTCTAAGATTCAATGATTATTTGGTTCTGTAACCCTTTAACTATATCCCAGCTGGAATACCTCTACCACTCTGAACTTCCGACTTGTGTCTTCTCTACAGGGCCTCTATGCTATTGGCTGATTTCTCCACTTCACTGTCATTGTTCAGTTTCTGTTCAGTGATGTTTGTGTATGATTCTATGGTTTGTGGCATCTCCACTGCCAAATGAAAGAAAGAAAGAGAGAGACAGATGGAGGGAGGAGAAAGAAAGAAAGAAAGAAAGAAAGAAAGAAAGAAAGAAAGAAAGAAAGAAAGAAGAAAGAGGGAGGGAGGGAGGAAGGAAGGAAGGAAGGAAGGAAGGAAGGAAGGGGAGAAAAGAGAGAGAGAGAAGGAAGGAAGGAAGAGAGGGGAGAAAGAAAGAGAAAAGAAAGAGAGAAAGAGAGGCAGAAAGAGAAAGAAAAGGAAGAAAGAAAAAGAAAGAAAGACAGAAACAAAGAAAGGAGAGAAAGAAAGAAAAGGAAGGAAGGAACAAATGAACGAATGAATGAACCCACGAAAACAAACAAATAAGTGAACAAATAAATAAAGAAAAAACTACCTGCTTTTTATGCACAGAATTGTAGTTGCTTTCTGGCCTCTTCTTGGCATAGAAGTAATGTTTTTGGTAGACATCTATTGGTTCTTTTCTGACTCATAGCCAGACCTACCACAGGTAGCCCAGCAAGAGTCCATCACTTCAAATCTATGTTTTTTATTTCCCTTTTAGAGGCAAATCCTTCAATCCTGCTTGCTATTTAGATTGGGGTGAATAAATCTTTTCATCTACTACCACCCAGGTAGTATGGCAAAATAGAAAGAAAATTGACTTTGGTGTCAGAGGCACTGAGTTCAAAGCCAAAATCCAAAACTTAATACCTGTATGAATTTAGACAAATAGTTTAATCTCTCTAGGCCTCAGTGATCTCACATGTAAGATAAGGAGGTTGGACTAGATGACCTTGAACATCCCTTCCATCGCCGAGTCTATGATCCTAAATTTTTGGTGGCTAGCACTAAGGCCATGCATATTACGTGCATGCTTTACCCAGAAAGATGGGGGCAGTGTGAAACTGGCTATCTTTGGCTTGAATTTCTGAAGCTACACCGAATCATTGCTCTCCCAACAAAGCATGACACCCTGCCCCCAACTTCTTAGAATCACTAGTTCTTTGTTCACTGCCACCACAGACAGACAGTTATTGGAATGTTCTCTGTTAGTTGTGTCTTCAGCAAAGATGTTCTTGTACTTCTCATCGTGAAATTTCTTGTTAACAACATCAGGCTGGTCTTTGTTGGTGCATCTTAAATACTTTATGACGGAGAGCAAAGATTATGTGCAGGCAAACTATTTATAAGTTACATAATACAAGTCATCTCTTTAATATTCACATGATAAAGTCCTCTCTTTAACATTATTTTAACATTAAAAAAATTTAGGTTTGCCTCTGTTTAGATAATGCCTCCTCTTCTCTCTTTATTTCTTCAGTTAGAGGGGTAAGGAGAAAATTATAATTGTTTTTTTTCCTTCTCCACATATTCCAGAGAAAATTGTCTTGTTTTAGTTTTAAGTCAGAACATGCTTTATGCTCTTTCTTGATTTTACCCAGTGTGAAAGGCTTTTATATAGAGGATGTATTAGATTTGCTTGGTATGACTTTAAAGGATACTCTACATCATTTTTGCTAGTTTACATTCTCATTCTTATTGCACAAACTAGCAAAAGTCCCACACTTCCTTTGCCAATGTTAAACATCTCCTCCTTCATCCTAAACATTAACATAAGGGCAAGAGAACTATAGAGTCCTTATTTACTAACATAAGCAAAGAGGGAAATTTTATCAACCCTATCACTAAAATGTATTTGTTTGTAAGTGACAAACTGATATTTCAAAATGCCTGACTGCTTAGCACTTTATTATCATGATATTGTTGAAGCTGTTTATCCTTTGTTTTCAAAGAGGACCAAGGCCATCAGGAGGAGGAGGATGTCTTGAATTGCAAGTGAATTGGCTGTGAGGCAGAGTTGTGCAAAGTCATCAGCTTCACTCTGGTCATTAGAGTCCAGTGGCAAGACACAGGTCAAGACAACGGGCAATGGCCCTGGATGCACTGCGAGACCCTGGCCTTTTCAAGCTAAGTTTTTCCCAGATCTCAGTTTGTCTGAAGCAATGCGTATTCAGTAATTAAAGGCCTAGTTTGCTTTTATAAAAGAATTAGTCTGGGAGGGAAAAACCATCAGTTTCTGGCCAGAACAGAAAAAAATAATAACAGGGTAAATGTTTAACAACTGACTGTGGGTGGAGAACTTGTATTCATGACACATTTTTAAATTTAATCAGCATTATCAACATTTTCCTCTATAAAAGGTTATAAAAGTTTCAAAGTTATATATAAAAGGTTCAAATTATCACTGAAACTATTTTTCTTTTAATAAATCCTTTGAAGTAGGTCATTGTAATTGCTATCATTTCTGATTCTGTGAATCATCAAACCATCAATAATGTAAATATTTGTTTGATTTGGTAACTTCTTATGATTAACATTAAAAGTCTTGTACTGGAAAACCTTCAACCTCTCTACCCCATAAACCACTAAAAATCTTGAAAGAAAAAGAACCAAACCGCTGTTGATTCAGTTGGAAGATTTGAGCTTCAGGATGACTGTTACTGGCAGTGTTAACAGAAGTCTAATTGTAATGTTGGAAAATGGATTAGTTTAAAGAGATATATGTTTGGGGAATTTCTATGTACTGAGTGTTCTAGACGAATGACGTCCATTTGCCAGGAAAAAGAAAAACAGCTTTTATACCACTCTTTAGTCAAAAGGATTATGAATGGAATTAATGAAAACTTTTGTTACAGAAAGGAACTTTTAATTCTTTCATTAAAATAAGCTACTCAACTTCTACAATTGTAAGGGATATATATTCTATATTTTTATGAATAATTTCCCATTTTTATCTTTGAAAAGAAGTTGTCAAAATCAAGAAATGAGAATATATGTGGAATGACTATTGTAGGGGATTCAAAATAGCATCTACAGCACTCTACTAATAATCATAATGTGATAGAATTAAAATATGCCTTATTCTCAAGCATTTTTCAGGTACCATCTAGTCAGGTTCAAGGATATGGCTTATTATAGTGCAGATGTAAGGGCCACACATTTAAAAGATAAAAGATTTATGGAGCTTATTGGAAACTGAGCAAAAAGGAAAATAGAATGGTTTATGTAATTTTAACTCTGATTTTTTTTAAACGGGGAATAAAATATTTGTTATACAGATTTTGGTTTTTTTCTTTTTCAAAGGAGGGGGTATCTCTGGGCAAGTCACTTACCCCCAGTTGCCATCCAAAAAAAAAAAGCAAAAAATAAAATAAAATAAAGGGAGGCTAGGTGGCACAGTGAATAGAGCACCACCCCTGGAGTCAGGAGGACCTCAAATCTGACCTCAGATACTTGACACACTTATGAGCCATGTGATTTTGGGCAAGTCACTTAGCCCCAATTGGCCTCAAAAAAAAAAATAAAATAAAAAAGCAAAAAAGTAAAAATAAAAAACAAAGGATTGGTTATAGGACAGAGAGTGGAAGTGTTTTTGTTAATTGAAAAAATAAAATTTAAAAAAAATCAATACAGTGAGGCATAAAAGTTCAACTCAAGAGAAACTATTTTCCCCCTGGCATGGAATTCTAAGAGGAATTCATCATGTTGGTTTTTATATAAGGGACATTAGATAACATCAGACAGAATCTTCAATTGTGGTTTAGGAAAAAAAATCCAGGAATGTTAGTCAAATATATGTTTCTTAAATCAACCTTCAAAGTGGAGGGCATAGCTTTAAATCTTAACTTGGGGAAGGCATTTCTGTGGGGAGCTAAGACAATATAGCAGAAGTACATAGCTGACTTAATACAGGGATAGCTCTTGGAGCTTAGAAACCTAGAGGAATGCAGAGTTAATACGTGTTTTACTCTGTCTCTTTCAAGTAGCTACAGACTTTTGGCAAGTGCTGGGTCATAGTCAATTCACATTAGAATTCTCTGAGTGCCTGAAATGCCAATATTCTGTTATGTTGATTAAAGAGGGATATAACTGCCTTAGATTCTAGAAGTAGGAGAAGGTAGCAGAGAGTAGTGTTGTGGAAAGGGCACCATACCATAGCTAGATGGTCACGGTTCTGCTTCTTACTACCTGTATAACCTTGGGTAAGTCATTTGCTATCTCAAGACCTCAGTTTCCTCATGTGCAAAATAAATTAGTTTATCCAGACACTTTCTAATATTCCTTCCAGTTCTAAATTCAAGATGGTATCCCTGACCTTATGAAGCCTCATCTGGTACATTATAATCTGATGTACCAATATATCAATGTTCTCTCCCTATTCAAATTTCTTTAACATTCATTTGCCTGTGGACATGTCTGGTAGAGTAGAAATAGCCATGAATTTGTAATCAAAGAACCAGGGTGCAAATCCCACATCAATGAATTTGCTATGCTCTATGAGCAAAGCAGAATTATAGTAGCTCAAAAGAAATGTGAGATGCACAAATTTAGAGACATATTCCTCTCAATGGTCATATGGACTATTTGTGCCTGACCCATGGTAGAGCCTTCCCTTGTTCTGATCAGCCACAGCCACAGTCAGCCACACTGTACTTTGACCCAGACATAGTGACATCATTTTGGTCCTCTTTGAGCTCAAAGGATAACAACCACCATAACCTCTGTGACTTTGGACAAGTTATACTCTTAAGAATTTGGATTCCATGAGTGGATTGGATTAGATGGCCTCTAAGATCCTTTCATTTAGAAATCAATGATGCTTGGTTATATTTTCTGCCCTCCACCTCTTCTCCAGTGGACTGTGATCTCCTTAAGATCAGGAACTTTTTTTTTCTTTTTTCTTATTGTCTTTTTTCTTTTTCCTCTTTGTAAAATGTTTCTTTTGTATTCCCAGTGCTTAGTGCAGTGCCCGGCATGTGATAAGTACATGGTGCTGTTGATTAATTATAATGTAAGCTTTCTTAAGGGAGTGGAGGGGATGGGAGAGTTCTTAAATTTTTCTTTGTAGCCCTAGGGCAGCAGTTCTCAACCTTCCTAATGCTGCGACCCTTGAATACGGTTCTTCATGTTCCTAGCCATAAAATTATTTTTTGTTGCTACTTCATAACTGTAATTTTGCCACTGTTATGAATCTATTTGGTATGCAGGGTGTATTTTCATTGTTACAAATTAAACATAACCCACAGGTTGAGAACCGCTGCCAGGGCTTGACATAGTGCAATAGGGACACATGTAAATTTCCCTATCGTTTCTTTTCTGTCTGCTTCATCAAAGTAGCGCACTAACTGCCTCACTCTGACTACATTCTCATCTCTAGCCTGCCTATCTACTGCCTGCCTTCACCTTCCAGTTCTCCATGTTTCTCCCTACATCAAAGCTGTTAATCAGTTTGCTTACGTGGTGGTTTGTTTCAGATGAAGCGCTCTGCTGCCCTCTGCTGTTTATGGTAAAAACTCTTGACCTTTTCCTATGAACACTCAGAAAGGAGAGATTCAGAGGGTGGTAGCACTGAGCACAATGCAATCAGTCTTGGATAGTCTTGACTTGTCTGAACACACCTGAAAGACATAATGCAGAAAGTTTTTGTTTGTTTTTGTTTGCTTTAATGGATTTTGGTCTCCAAGACCAGATGAGATTGTGTGAAACAATATGAACTGACAAGTAATGAAAAACTGCGATTATGGATTATAATCATAAAGCAAAATGGATTGTCTGTTCATCAGTCTAAAATACTGCAACATGGTATGGTGAAGAGAGTGCTAGGAAGTCAGGAAGATCTTCATTCAATTTCCCCGTTCTAAAATTTACGAGTTATGTGAACCTGGGTTGCATGTTATAGGGGAAAATTTTGCTGTTTATGGAGTTGGAAGACTTAGGTTCAAATCTGGCTCTGTCATTGCCTGACTGACCTTGGGAAAGTTACTCAACATCTCTGGGCTCCAGTTTTCTCAGCTGGACAATCAAAGTTTTAGACTAGAGGAACTTTGAAGTGTCTTCTAGCTCTAAATCTATGACTCAGTGAGTCTAAGGTACTCAGGTTTCCCTGTGTAAAATGAAGCTCTACATACCTTTAGATCAGGGGTTCTTAATGTGTGTGCAAATTATATTTCCATATAATTACTTTCCTTTGTAATCCTGTATCTTTTGTTTCAGGTACTTAAAACCATTTTTTTTCTGAGAAAGGGTCCATAGTCTTCATTAGATTGTCAGAGCGGTTCATGACAACACAAAAAGGTTAAAAACCCTTGCTATAGGTCTATGATCCTATTTCTGTACCTCAGGCCCTTCCCTAGGAATTATCTGCTAAGTGTTTGATATACCTGATACTATTCACAGTACCAGATTTATGGGCATTATCCAGGTCATTTTTTGTTTGGTTGATTTTGGTTGGGGGAAGTGGTTTTGAAGCATTATTGCCCCCTCAAGAATTTTTACTGGCCTATTAGAGGCTTTCTATCCCTTGCCAAGAGGCCATCATTTCTGTAATCTAAACTGTGCTTCAAAATTCCAATTCCCATTCTCAGATACTGTCTTCACTTAATCTGTTTGCTTCACTTTCCCTATCTGTAAAATGTATGTGTTAATATATTGTTGCTAGGAGCAAATGAAGTAATTTCTCTAAAAGGTTTTGCATTTATATAGAGGTTAGCTATTATGATATAGTACATTAAGGTTTGCTAATCCCTTAATAGCTGTTAATTCATTAGATCTTCCCAACAACTGCAGGAAACTGGTGCTGTTATTACCCTCATTTTACAGATGAAAAAGAAATGAGGCAGAGATTAAGTGACTTGCCCAGGGTCACACAACTAGAAAGTATCTGAGACTGGATTTGAATTTAGCTCTCTCCTGATTCCAGGTCTGCTGTTCTCTCTGCTTCCCTAGATACTCTTCTCTAGCCTCACTTGAGAAGAGAAGTATACTTTCTTTAGTAGATAAAAGTATATAAGCCACACAGAGATATTATAAAATCTATTTACCCATCTAATTTTCCCTTGGCACTACTCTCCAGATATCACCTGCTATGTTATACAGTTCTCTGGTTCCTCAGTGCCCTTCCTATGATGAGGTCACCAGAACTGAACACTGTAATTCAGATGTGGTCTCACTTTACAGAGCATAATGGGTCTACCATCTCCCTAGCTGCTAAATAATTCTATCAGTCAAATCTCCTTGTGCTTCCCTGGACACTAGGCTCTCTGGCTTCACAGGTACTTGGAGGGCAGAGGGCAAGAGGCTCAAGTTTTTAAGCAGGTAGATGCATGACCGAATTCAGTTATAATGAGATCTAAACATCTTGTTGCAACGCACCGCTGTTCTTCAGAACCTCCTGTCTAGTTTCCCTGGATACTAAGCTCTGTGGCTATCTCACACAAAGCTCACCACCTCAAGAAGCAGTTTAATCCATTGTTGAGCAGTTCTGGGTCTTGGAAGCATTTCATTTTACTATTGACGAACTTTACTTCTCTGCAACTTGTCCCCATTGGTTATTGCTGTTGTTACTGTTTGTCCTTCCTTCTCCAAGAGGACCATGGCATCATTGGAAATAGCATTGGACTCCGGGTTGACCATAAATTTAACTTTCTGCTGCCTCCCAGTGGTAGTTCTTTTAATAAGCAGATCTTGCTTATTTCATGGCATTGGCAGTGTGACAGCATGTCCTCTGTAATGAAAATGATTTCTCTCCAATTGAGAATGTGGTCTTATGGGAAAGGTCTTGTCACCTGGAATGATATTACACTTGGAAAAAATGGTCCATCCAGTCATTTAATTCTCTTTGGTTCTTTTTGAGAAAATGCCTAACAGCCCATCTAGAAGAGATGTTCTCCTATGAGAGAGGACATTTTGTTATTACAAACAAGATAACTGCCCCATGGCAATTGCTGCCCTTTTCATAGCTAGGAACAACATTTAGCAATGAAAATCTTTAGAGCTTGAAAGCTAAAAGTAATTTACTAAATACAATAGTTTACTTGTGATTCTCCACCAGGGCTTCTTAAACTTTTTCCATTCAGAACACCTTTAGCACTTTTTAAATTGTGGGTTGTGACTGCATCCAGACCCACAGTTTAAGAAGCAATACTGAGGGGTGATAGAAGAGGACGGGGTAATAGCTTTCATCATTTAAAATCATTTTAATAGCTTCAATTGTTATAGAAGGCAATGTGGTAGAGTAAAAAGAATTCTACTATTAGAGTCAGAAGACCTGAGTTCAAATCCTATTTCTGAAGCTGTTGCTTATGTGACCTTACGCAAGGTCCTCAACTTCCCTGGATTACAGTGTCCTCTGCTTTAAAATAAGGGGATTAGACCAGATGACTTGTGAAATGTCTTTAACTCTGAATCTGTGATAATTTTTTAAGATAATTAATATTTATTATTTATTGTGTATTGTATAAGAGGAAAGAGGAGGAAAGCAGATTTATATTTGTAACTAGGTAGTACATATGCAAACATTCCCATTCCCTGAGCAAACAATCCAGTAAGGGAAGGTCATTTGTCTGCAGTGTATTAGAGAAGGCTTGGGATTAAAATTGCATCATGAATAAGTAGCATGTGATTAAGCACTGATTTCCTATGTGATTTATCATTGACAATTATGTTATTTGTGTATACTGTTTTTCATCAGTTCATATTGTATTGTGCCCTTGTGTTATTACATTAGCATTATGGTTACTTGCATGTATATAATATCTTTCCTAACAGATTCTAACTTCCATGAGAGTAAGATCTGCATGATCCATTATTGTGGCTACCCACAGCCATGTACATAGTATTACCCTTGGTTTTGGAAGAAGTCCAATGACATCAATGGTGACATCTTGACTTATGCGTGAATTGGATTGAAATGAGGCAGAGCTGTATAAAGTTGTGAGGCCCTAAAGATCCAGAGACAAAAACAGAAACTTGCTTTCCTCCAAAGCCTCTTATTATTCCTGTGGGGTATTAAATGCAAGACAATTTGAAAAAAGGAGAGAGCACTAATTAGGGAGATGAAAGGAAACTTAATGCTATAGTTGGTACATGGATCTGAGTCCTGAAGAAAAATATGGACATGAAGAGCAAATAAGATTTTAATTTCAATTCTAAATAATTTGACCAAAAGCATGAAGAAAAGAAATGGAATGGAATGAAAAAACAGCTAGTTTATACATTTATATGTATATATATGTACATATATATGTATGTGTGTATATATATATCCATATATACACATACACTTATTTATACATAATATATGGACATATATGAAATAAACCTGGAAAGGTAGATTGGAGCTAGGTCGTGGAGGACTTTAAATGCCAGTTGGAGTAGTTTGTTTTTGATTCTAGAGGAAAAGGGGAATTGCTAAAAATTTTGAAGTAGGGGAGTGATATGGTCAGACACAGGATGATTATTTTATTAAATATGGAGGGAATTAAAAAAGGGAAAGTCTAGAAGAATTTTTTAAAAATTAGTAGGCTATTACAGTAGTCCTGACAAGAGATAAGGTTCTGATGTAATAAGGTATTGACCCTGTGAATAGAAAGAATGGAATTGGTGTGAGTGATATTATGGAGATAGAATTGAGAAGACTTATTACGTAATTGGATATGGGATTGGGGGTGGTGGTGAAGGGAGTTAAAGGAGAGGGAGGAGTCAAGGATGATTTCCAACTTAATAACTTAGCTAATTTGGAGGTTAGTGGTACCCTAAAAAGAAATTTTGCAGATAGGTGATATGGAATTATGGGGTGGGTAGAAGATGATGAGTTTCACTTTTATCATCTTGATTTTGAGATGTTGAAGTATCTAGGAGGCAACTAGCAGCCACCAAATGAGAACTATATACAGTACCTAGCAAATTTTAAACTATTGGCAATAGAAATGCTGGCAATCATTACCATCATCATCATCATGATGCCAGTAATAGTGTTTAGAAAAGAGATCATGACTGGATATGTACATTTGACAGTCACCTGTTGTCATGGTCACATTTCCTAACTAGAAGTTAGGAAACTTGGGCACAGTGGACATAATTACACAAAAGTATCACACAGATCAGTAATGCATAAATCCTACGCCTTTATCATGGTGCTTTTTAGCTGACCCAGGGAAAGCCCACAGCCTTAATTTTAACAACAGAAGTATGAAGATGGGAGTGGGGAGACAAAGGAAAGATACAAAGAGATCTATGAAACTTCAGATGCAGTGATCTTCAGGTCATGTCAGGAGGAGTAACAGAAGACTCTTAAGAGAGGGACATGATTGATGGTCTTTTGAAGAGGCTAGCTCAGATTTGTTACAGACAGTTTAGTTAAGCTTTCGACTACTCCTGCTTATTGGTGGGTGGGCCAACTACAGTCCCATCGCCTCTTCCACACAGTGACTCAACGAGGAAGCAAATGTGATAGGTTTTGTAAGGAGACGTCAGACTCTGGCAAGATCAATTGATTTCCAGAGTAGTTACATAGCAATGTTGGTGCTCAAAGCAATTATACCCTCTAGTTATTTTCTGGGCCTCTTTTGCCATTTCAGTTAGTCTATTTTTCAAGGGGTTATTGTCTTCAGCATTTCGGGGGGGGGGGTCTCCTTTAGCAAGCTGTTGACTCAGTTTTCATGATTTTCTTACATCGCTCTCCTTTGTTTTCCCAATTTTTCCTGTACTTCTCTTACTTGATTTTCAAAATCCTTCTTGACCCCTTCCATGGCCCTCAACCAATTCATATTTTTCTTGGAGGCTTTGGATGTACGATTTTTGACTTTGTTGTTTTCTTCCGGGTGTATGTTTTAATCTTCCTTGTCACCAAAGTAAGATCATATAGTCTATTTTTATGCTGTTTGATCATTTTCCCAGTCAATTATTTGACTTTTTAACTCTTTGTTAAGGTAGGACTCTGCTTCCAGTACAGAATGTGTACTGCCCCAAGCTTCAGAGGTTTCATGCAGCTGTTTTCAGAGATATTTCTAGGAACATGTAAATTTTCAGTTCTTTCAAGATGATATAATCAAAGGAGAAGCGATTATTCCTCTCCTAGTCTGTGCTCTGGTTTGTGAATGACCACAAGCACTCTTTTCTGCCTTGGACCTGTGAGGAGGATTCCCTCTCCACCATTGCCACAAGCTCCTTCATGCCAATGCTCCTCTTTCCCCCAAGACCACTACTTAAGACTGCAACCCAGATCCAGGCATGGACAAAGCAAGAAAATCCAGCCTCAGCACCAGCAAGGAAATCCCTGCAATCCCCCTCCCATCAGCCACTCAATCCCCCCATTGACCATGGGCAGAGAGCTCCAGAAACAGCTGCAGTCCTGGGGCTAGGGCTGGACCACACTTCTCTCTCACCCAAGTCCAAAAGACCTTTCCTATTGACCTTCTAAGTAGTAGTCTCTGGTGTTTGTGAGTCTGGAGTAGTCTGGGAACTGCCACAGCTGCCAGTGATTCAGTGCCCTGAAGCCAGCTCTGGATTTGCTAAGGTCCATTCTATGCCACCATGGCCCACACTCAATTGTACTCTTCTCAGTCTGGTGCAACAGACCTTGCCTGTCAACCTTCCAGGTTGTCTTGGACTAGAAATTTCTTTTGTTCTGTCATTTTGTGGGTAGAATTTGTTTAGAGTCATTTTTTCAGGTATTTGGAAGAGTTTGGGGGAAAGCTCAAGCAAGTGCCTGCTTTTACTCTGTTGTCTTGGTTCCGTCCCCTAATTCTTTTCTAATTAAAAAAAAACATAGCTTTTTTTCTAGATAATTAGTTTTAACATTCCTAAAAGAATGAATATTCTGTGAATATGTAACAAGTTATAAAGTTTCATAACTTTTAAAAAATCTTTTAAAAAATGTTTGTACCCTCTAAATTTCAGTACTCTGGGGAAAAATAATGGTCATTCCACCCTAACTATTAGTTCTGTTAGTTTTAGACTCCTGATATCACAGACAAGAAGGTGCAAAAAGCTGAATGGTAAATCAAATGAGGAAAGGAAGCACAAGTTATGAGAGTGTCAAGAAATGACAGAAGCAGGCGCCGTCTACAGAGGGGAGGCAACTTGCTGCTGGTAAATCTTATAGCTCTCAGCAAAGGCCCACAAAAAATAAGCTATTTTGAACTATCTGTTAAGGAAAGAAATGAGATTGACATTTATGGGAACTAGCTGAACAGGGATCTTTGCATAGCCCTGTGCTATTTAACATCTTTATGTATGGCATGCTTGCTAAATCTGTAGATGACACAAAGTTCTGAGGGAGGGCACCATGTTGGATGACAGATTCCAGATTTTTTAAAAAATACTTTGTCAGGCTAAGACTTTGGTCTGACTCTAACAACATGATGGGAATAAATACAAATTCTTACACAAGTTAAAAAATAAGTTTCTCAAATATAAGAAAGGCAAAACCATGGCTAGATAGCAGTTTATCTGCAAAAGACTCTGGATTTTCGTGAACTGCATATTCAAGGTGAGTCAACAATCTGAGAGCATAGCTTAAAAAAAAAGGAATCTTAAACTGTATTATTAGAATAAGGGTGTCCAGAACAAGAAAAGGTGAAAGCTCACCTGTCTTCTGCTCTGCTCAGAGCACATGTAGAGATTTATGTTCACTTTCTAAGTGCTACATTTTAGGAAAGATGAAGATAACTGGAGAGCACCCAGAGAAGGGCAACAAAAATGAGGAAGCATGGTGACTCCAGGAGACATGAGTACAGGTTGACGGAAATGGAGATATTTAGGGGCATCTAGGTGGTTCAGTGGATAGAATGTTGATCCAGAAATCAGGCTGACTCATCTTGCTGAATTCAAATATGGCTTCAGATACTTGATAGCTGTCTGACCCCAGGTAAGTCACATAACCCTGTTTGCCTCAGTTTCCTCATCTGTAAAATGAGCTAGAAAAGGAAATGGCAAACCACTCCAGTGTCATTGCTAAGAATACCCCAAATAGGGACGTGAAGAGTCAGACGCCATCGAACAACGACTGAACATCAAAATGTAGGAGAAAAAATTGTAGTTCTGGTATGGGGTAGAATATTTGGATTCTCAAGGCCCTCCAAATCTGAGATTCTCTGATTCTGTGACCCAACCCAATACTCAGGGGTGCCCTGAAATATGGATCTACAGAAGGCCCTAGTGTAAGCATTAGACAAAATCTGTTAAGAGAGAAACTATCCTTACTATCCCAGGGCACATAAAATTCACTCTCACATGCCACCAAATGGCGATGTTGGTGGTCACGGGTTGCCACAACAACCCCCAAGACTTTGCCTTTCTCTTCTGAACTAAAGAATAACCTGGGAGAGGCACTGACCACCACAGGGTACCAAATAGGTGGAGCTCTATGATGAGAAAAGAGAGTTCTGTTGTATTCTTTAGCTTATCTTCTTTTGCTTGTTACTGGTGGGGAAAGAAATGGATACATTTTGGAACTGTCATGTTTCTTCAGAAAATTTTTTTAGTGCTTTCCTCAGAGCGCCCATCACCTCCTTGTTCCTCAGGCTGTAGATCATAGGGTTCAGCATAGGGGCCACTGTAGCATAGAATAAGGCAAGCATCTTTTCATGTTCTGCTGAGGAGGTGGCCTGGGGCCGCATGTAGGTGAAGATGGTGGCCCCAAAGCAAAGGGAGACCACAGTGAGATGGGAGGCACAAGTCCCAAAGGCTTTGCGACGTCCTTCAGTAGAACAGATACGCAGAATGGCTTTAACAATCTGGGCATAGGAGAAAAGGACCAAGGAGCAGGGTAACATGAGGACCACAAAACCAGAGAAGGTCACCATGATCTTGTTGAAGGAAATGTCCACACAGGCCAAACACAGCACTGCTAGTGTCTCACAGGCAAAGTGATTGATAACACCTTTACACAGGGGAAGTCGAAAGGTAATGATTGTCTCCATGAGTGAATTCAGGAAACCAGCGGCCAAACAGGCCACAGCCAGAGCCATGCACAGCCCTCCATGCATGATGACTGTGTAGTGTAGGGGATAGCACACTGCCACATAGCGGTCATATGCCATTGCTCCCAGCAGGAAGAACTCAGTCCCACCCATTGCCAGTGAGATATAAAGCTGAAAAACACAGTTCTGGAATGGGATAGATTTCTTTGAAGACAGGAAATGAATAAGCATTTGTGGCACAGTACTGTTCATGTAACAAATATCCACAAAGGACAAGATGCTTAGGAAGAAGTACATGGGGGTGTGGAGTCGGCTATCCAGCCTGATCAGGTAGATGATAAGGAAATTTCCCAGCATAGTCACCAAGTACATGAACAGGAAGAGGACAAAGAGGTAAAGCTGAATCTTCCAGTCACTAGATAGCCCTAAGAGGATGAATTCAGTCACCCATGTCTGGTTGTTACAGGCCATGTTAGGGTATTTCTATAAGGATGGGAGTAATATAATGGAGTGCTGATGCTTTGATTCTAGAAGAAAAAAATATTTTCTTGTAAATTGTTGGTAAACTCTACTCACATACATCAGAAGAAAGGAAAGTATTTACACGTTTCAGCTTAAAAACACAATTTGGGTAGTATGAGATTAATTTCCTTATAACACTACCTTCAGGGGGAAAGTAGTACAACTATTATCTCCCTTTTACTGTTGAGAAAAGCCTTAGCTCAGAAATTTTAAGTGCTTCCCATGTTTTCACTAGTAACTAGCATTCATTCAATCAGAGCAGCAAAAATTTATTTTCCCTCATGGATAATATCTAAAAATGTAAATTTCTGAAAATTTGCCATGATCCTTTTTGTCCTGGGGTAAGATTTTTATATTCTTCCTTTTTTTCCCCTTGGAATCCTATCATCTCTACCACCCTCTTCTCAGGCTGAACAGAATTTCCAGTGGAATGTATCCTTACCACCCAAAGCACTTCATACTGTTGTTTTTATACTATCTCAGAATCTAAAAGTGATTCTCCATCCTTTCAACTTTGTAGTCACTGAAATGTCTCTTTCCATTTTAGAAAGAAGATTGCAAATTATAAATTCTGAAATAAAACAACAACAACAACTCACAAACAACCATTTTGGAGAGAAGCAGGGACAAAGAAATTACTAATACATTTTCTAGGCATAACATGCACAAAGGAATGAAGACTTCATTGGCCAAAATTAGCTTTGTGAAACATGTTTTACAAGCAAGTGAAATCTGGGTCACTGAACTTAGACTGAGAATAGAGAATATCAGGCCCCTACTTTTCCCTGCTCCTATCTAACTGTGGGCTTTCTGTAGAAGGAGAAAAACAAAAACAGTTAGAATTCAACAGAGATGTACACTGCCTCTCATTCCTATCAAATTTTGTTAACGAGCTGTTCATATTATCAAAAATAATAGAATATTGTGAGAAGAAAAAACGTGAGATAAGGCTAAAAAAGAAAAGAGTGGTGCCACTGTGTGTGTGTGTGTGTGTGTGTGTAGAAAATGAATGCCAAGTAGCAAATTTTTAACTTTACTCAAGAAGTAGTAGGAAGTGTTTTGAGCAGATGAGTGAAATGACCAGATTATGCATGAAAAGGACATTCTGTCACTGCTACCCAGAATAGGTAAGTAGTATCTGGAAGGGACTGAGGGAGAGAGAAGATAAGAATTATGTAGTTGTGCTGTGGTGGAGGGTGGAGTACTGAGGACCTGTGTTTGGGTGGGGACAGTTGGAAGATCGAGAAATAGATGTAGAAAAGGAAACAATACACTTGGGAACTAATTAATAGCTAGCACTGATATGGTGCTTTAAGGTTTACAAAACACTTTATATATGTTACCTTATGTGGTCCTCACGGCAACCCTGTGATGAGATATGAGTAAGAGAAGCAAGGAAGTATCAAAGATAACCCCGAAGTTACAAACAGGGACAGTTGGGTGAGTGGTAGGGACAGAGACAGAAATAGTGAAGTCAGAAAGAGAGGATTTAGAGCAGAAAGATAATGAGTTCAGCTTAGGACAAGATGAGTTTGAGGTGTTGGTGGGACATCTGAGTGGAGACATCCGTGGGAGATGTATGTGCATGCTGTCTCCCTGATAGAATATAAGTTCCTTGAGGGCAGGTACTGTTTTATTTTTATCTTTGTATCCCCGGTGCCTATCACAATGCTTAGCACACAAAAGCAAAAAACAAAACAAAAAACAAAAACAAAAGGGGAGGCTAGGTGGTGTAGTGAATAGAACTCTGGCCCTGGAGTCAGGAGGACCTGAGTTCAAATTCAGCCTCACACACTTGACACAAAACTAGCCATGTGACTGGGCAAGTCACTTAACCCCAACTGCCCTTCAAAAAGCAAAAAACAAAACAAAAGAAAAAAGCACAATGCTTAGCACATACTAGGAATTTAATAGATGCTTGTTGATTGAGTTCTTTCCAGTCATAGTGGATGATCTGTCTAAAATGCATGTAGGTGGGAGAATGTACAACAAAACTGAGGAACATCCAGAGGTCCATGTTGGCTGCGCAGTCAAATGCATGGAGAGAAAGAGACTGAAATAATATGGAAAAGGCAGTATGAGTCAGAATGTGGAAGTCCTGAATTGCCAGTTTATTTAGGTACCTTGGGTGTCATAGGTACATGTCCCCATATACAAACTCTTCACCTAAAAACATACTTGCAGACATCCACTGACTTACCTGCATATATTTAATATTGTGTGCATATATATGTTTGCCTATTCACCCCTCCATATTCATTCATCTGTTCTGCCTCTATATAAAAATATACATGGCTATACACACAAGTCTAATAGCAGGGGTGGGGAGCCTTAGCGGATTTGTCCTGTGACATTTGGATTCAGTCAAAGGGCTGTACTTGATGACCTAGAGGGCCACATGTGATCTTGGGGTAATAGGTTTCCCACCACTGCAACCCTTTTGTAATCACACATACTCAACAAATTCATTAAACAAATTACCATTGCAATCCCTCCCTCCAAGAAATAATAATTATTTTTAAAAGCCTACTGTATCAGGACAACTCAGAATATGCAAAGAGAAGACCCAGAAAACATAAACAATAAAAAGGAAGAACAGAAAATGAGTGAAACAGAATGGGTTTAAAAAAAGGAGAGATAAGAACATAGAAAGGGGTAAGAGAATACATTCTAGTCAGTTAAGACAAGTAAAGTGTGAATGTGGCAGGAAGAGGAGAAAGCAGAGAGCCAGCAGGAGGAGAGGAAGGGTCAGAAGATGAGACTGAGGGGAAAGAGAAGAAAAATGAGAAATCAAGGAGAGATTTCCATGAAAAAGGCAAAAGCAGAAAGAGTAAATGAAGTCAAAAGAGGAGTGCAGGGGCCATGATAAGAAAGGCCAAATACATAACCACAATCCCTAAGTAACTGTATATGTTCCTATCATTTATCCAATGCTAATAAAATATTTATATGGTCTTTTATATTCCTCCAAAAATTTCCTCATGACTGCCTTGTGAGGGTTGTCACAGATGTGACACAGTTCTCGATTTTGTAATGTTAGTGTAAAGAGCCCTGGCCTCAGTCAGGAAACTTGGGTTTGAATGGATTAGCTGTGTGATCTTAGAAAATTTGCTTAGTCTTATTTTTTAAATTGGTATAGGATAGTAATAATACATCTCTGCATGGTTTTATGCATAAAGGACCAGCCTTGGAGCCCAGAAGATCTGAGTTCTAGTTCTGCAAGGGACACATATTAGCTGTGTGACCATAGGGAAACTACTTAATCTCCTAGTGTCCCAAGCAGAGTTCCTTACTGTGTGTGTGTGTGTGTGTATGTGTGTGTGTGTGTGTGTGTGTGTGTGTGTGTGTATAAGAGAGAGAGAAAGAGAGAGAGACAGAGAGAGAGAGAGAGAGAGGGAGGAAGGATGAGAAATAGAGAGATGGACCCCTTTGCCACTCTAGTGAGGCCGATGGACCCCTTCTCAAAAGCTTTTTTTTTAACATATAAAATAAAATCCATAGAAAGGAAGCCAAAAATTGAAATACATGATCAAAATATACTTTGTAAAAAGGTCATGCTCCACAGGTGTATGCATTTGGACCTATGCTATGTAAGGGTCTTTTGTTATCACTAGGTCTCTTCCCAGTGTCATGCTTATTGCCTTTTTTTTTTCTTTTTGGAGGGGGGAAGGTAGGGCAGTTGGGGTTGAGTGACTTGCCTAAGGTCACACAGTTAGTTTTTGTGTTAAGTGTCTGAAGGCAGATTTGAACTCAGGTCCTCCTGACTCCAGGGATGATATTCTACTCACTAAACCACCTAGCCACCCCTGTCATGTTTATCGTCTTACATGGAAAGGGGAGCAGTCTTCCCTCATATAACCTAATTGGAGTCTTGCCTTCATGGCTAAGTCTGACTAAAGGAAATTACTCATACAAATGCTTTTAGATGAACTTGTCAACAAATCATGAAGAGCAATGTGAAAGATTATAGTCAGGAGCAGGGGAATTGAGGAAGGAGAGAAGGGGAAAAGATGGAGGGAACAGGAAGATAACAGCAAACAACTGACTCATCACAGGCTAGGCATCTGCAGAGAAGCTATGGATGCTTGGTTGGTCAGCTTTCTTTGGCTGAGAATGTCTCCTTATCTCCTACTTTCCTTCTTATTCCTCTCTCTGCTCAGCTGCTTTTGATTTCTGTCTCTTTACTGAATTTACTTCTTTTTCCTCCCTTAGCATGTCGATGTGTGTATCATCACAGTACCAGGTATACATTAGTCATTTGAGAAATACTTGTTAGTGATTTTTTGCATCAATGAAATGAACTAAGATGCAAGATATAAGAGCACTCTGAAAAATTTAAATACTGTAAAGGGTAAGGTATAATCAGCATTGCGATTAATGTAATAAAAAGCAGCATTTCAGCATCTGAGTATAAAATATTTGTTTTATGTATAGATCCAAACCTCATATAGTAACAGACCTAGGGATGACAGAATCAGAGAAAGATCTAGATGTAACCTTAGGAGCCATCTAGTCTAATCCTCTCACTTTTGTAGATGAGGAAACTGAGGACCAGAGAGGTTTTGTAATTTGCCCAAAGCCTGGCAGAGAGTACACAGCAGAACCTGAATTTGAGCCCAGGACCTCTGACTCCAAACCCAATACTCATCCCACTACATTTCATGTTTTTTGGAGGCAGTCGTGAGGGAGTATTTGGGGTGGCATGGCTATATTTACTTATTGAAACAGTTTTGTTTCACCCTTACTATTTATTTCGTGTTTTTATTGTGGATGATGTGATTCTCACATATACGGTCCCAGTGCCACTGGTTGGGCTTGAAAAGTCTAATTGGTGTGGGGAGAACAGTGACTGAAAGCAAAGGGGGAAGACACGTTGATTCTGATTTCACTATTTGTCAGCTCCCCTAACAAGGTTAAGATTTGAAATAAGGTTTAAAATATTAGTTGAATTTTCACTTTTTGACCACATTTTTACTGAGTACACCATGTCATCTATGGTTTATCTCCCTTTACTCCCTCTGAGGACATAAAGCAAGTTGCAAAGAAGCAAATTTATGCTTGGTCAAAGGGAAAACTTGTTAATGATTGGAATTATCCAAAACTGAAGTGGGTTGACTTGGGAAGAAGTGGGTTCTCTCTAACTCAAGGTCTGTAAACAAACTGTGGATGGGATTTATTACAAAGAGAACACTTGTTGTGTATAAATTGGAAAGAAGGCTGTTGAGGTCTTTTCCAACTAAGATTTTGAAATCAAAATCAATATTACTTGCAAGTTTTTATGTTACCAAAGCATGAATATGCAAAGCAATGGAAAAGAAAAAAGCTCTGGGCCAACATGTTAGCTAAAAAGGAAAAACTGGGGCAGCTAGATGGTGCAGTGAATAGAGCATCAGCCCTCGAGTCAGGGTGACCTGAGTTAAAATCCGACCTCAGACACTTAACACTTACTAGCCATGTGATCTTGGGCAAGTCACTTAACCCCAATTGCCCAGCCCTTCCCCCCACCCCATAGATAGATAGATAGATAGATAGATAGATAGATAGATAGATAGATAGACAGATAAATAAACAAATAAATGAATGAATGAATAAATAGATGAATGAATGAATGAATGAATGAATGAATGAATGAATGAATGAATGGGAAAACTTTGTCACTTTGTAGGTCATTCATTGATGAAGTGAACACTTCAAGGGATGCTGTCTTCACTCCCTCAATTCATAGCAAAGCAGTTTTCCCCAGGCTCAGAAAAAAAAAAACCACAAGTAAATCCCTCTGTAGGAGCCAGCCTCCCCACCCCATCATTTAGAAAGAAGCCATGGACCACCAGGTTGACATCTAGCCCTTACACCCACTTGCAAAAGTGAGAAGGTCCTGTCATAGAGCCATGATCCCTGCTGAGAATCATCTGATTTGGTGGAACCTCACAATGGCTACTTTTCTCTTGCTTCCTCACTTAGCTGGAATATGTCTTAGGAAACACCAGAGCACCCACAATCTTTTAGAACTAGATAGCCAATATGTCACTTGCCTTTCTGGTTGCCAAACTCTAAGTCATTTTTGCAGAGGTTATGAAGCCAGGAGTCAATAGATTTCAGAAAGCCTGCTTTCACAATAGCACTCTTAAGCCATGAAGGCCCCCAACCATGTGATAAATCCAGGAAAACAACTAATTCACCTCCAGGGCAAGAGGCCATCCTTTGCATGGGAAGCAAGGGCAGGACTGAACAAAGTGTGGGGCTTGAAACAAGAACAGACAACTTTTTTTGACCTCAGGGAAGAAATCTCAAGGGGCCAATTATTATTATTATTATTATTATTATTTGCTTGTTAAGTTCCTGTTATTTTCCCTCCCAGTCTATTTGGTCACTTGCCCTCACCCAAAGACCTCACCTGCACTCCAAACTTTCCAAATTTAGTATTTGCTTTCTCTGTCCCAGAAGTAGCTGCCTCACCTCCTGAGGTTCATTAGAGGGCATTCCCCCAAGGTTTCTAGTGACACTACCCTCAGATATTTGCATTGTTTTTACAATGGGATGTGCATATATTTCTGAAGGAATGCATGTGAACCTGATTCAATTCAAGTCAACTTTTATTAGTCACCTAAAGTGTGCAAGGAACGGGTGAAAATAGTCTGGATAAGATAAAATTCCTGCCTCTATGTAATATAGAAAAATAATACAGATACATTAAATATTGAAGAAGTTTTATAGTGAATTTCAAAATACAAGGGCCACAGGTGGGGTGGATAGAAGGTTTCCAACTTGGAAATGGATGGTGAATCGGAAAAGTCTTCCTAAAGAGGTCTCATTTCATTTTAGTTATAAAGAAAAAAAAAAGGAAGGGAACAAAAAAAAAAGATTGAAAAGTAAGAGAAAGGGAAGAAACATTTCAGGCGTAGGGAACAGTATGACCATGGGGTCTTAAATTGTCTACTGCACAGGGTTTTCTTAGAAAAATGCCTAAAACTCTTAAAGTACTATGGTAAGGTCAGCTCTTACTTTCATTAAGATCCTAACCAGGGACATATAGTTGCAAAAAGAAAGTGCCACCATCCATTTTTCCTTTTCTCTTTAGTAACCAATCATGTTGCTGGTTGACAAGGACAATTGTTAAACTCTTATGTTCTTCATGTTCATTTAATCTCCACAAAATAGTATGAAATAGGAAGAGATATTATTGTTGAAATAATATTACATTTGAGATTGATGACTCTGAGTTCAAATTCTGGTTCTTCTACTTGTTACTTGTGTGACTTTGTAAAAGTCACTCTTTTGTTTGTTCATCTATAAAATAATGGGTCGGAGCTGATCATCTCTTGGGTCCTTTTTACAAATTAGTGAACTGTGATTCAGAGAAGTTAAAATACAATGTTCAAAATCTGATGTCTAGACTGTGGAACTGGGAAGAACAAGGAAGCAAAAGGGCCATTTCTAGACTACATGGTATAATCTTAATAGAAAATATAAGTAGCAAAGTCTACAAGAATTTCTTCCATCCTTCAGTGGTCCCTCTGTTGTCAGACAAAAGAAATGTGAACTGCATAAATTTAAATGATACTCACTCCATATGTTCATATGGACTATTTGTGCTTGTATTGATCTGATCAGCCATAGTTGGATACTCTATACCTTGTCCCCAATGTAGTGGTGTCTGTTTTGGTCCTCTTCAAGAGTAAAAAACAATCACCATCACCACTCAGACCTATCCTGAGAAGAATTGGTTCTGCCCCTTTGCCTTCCCTTTTGGAAGTTTTAGAGAAGTTCATTGAATCACAGAAGTTCATAGTTGGAAGGGAACTCAGAGGCCATCCATTTCAACCCATACCTGAATAAGAGTTACCTTTAAAATAGAATCAACAAGTGATTACCTAGCTTTGCTTAAAGATCTCCAGTTAGAGAAACTCAACTGTCTTCAAGACAGTCCATTCTATTTGGGAATAGCTTGAATTACCAAGAAAAGTTTTTAAAAGCCAGAATAATAAATAGTAAGTATTATATAACACTCTCATTTTTGCAGATCTGTAATAATGAGAACTTTATCACTTTTACCACCTGCTATAAAGAGTAGAACCTATGATTCAAACTGAAATTCTCAATTAATGACCACTAGCACATCCACAATACCTCACCTTTTCTTTCTTTCCCTTTTATTTCATCCACAAGGATATGACAGCAAAAGCTGGTTCAGGAAAGGATATAAAAAACTTTGTAAATCCCTTTAATTTGGAAGAACCCAGAAATACTGACATATTTTAGCATTAGCCAATACTTTGGTTTTATGAGCATGAGATTTAACTGTGGATTAATTAAGCAAATAAACTATGAGAATGGTCGTTATAGGAAAAAAAAAGAATTAGGCAAATTATTATCTGCTCTGCTTCTGACAGATAAAGGCAACTCCTGTAAAGTGAAACTCCATCACCACTTTGACATAGGTCTATGCTAGGTATGTGATCTCTTTCCTTAATATTTCCTATACTTATCTTTCCTGCCCAAGCGATCTGTGATGACTTCATTTCTGTTCAGTTGGTCCTCCTACAATCAGCCAAACAATAAGTATTAGTCCTCCTTCTATATCACCCATTCATTCTTTGGTTCCTGGATTTCATCACATGAGTATATCATAATTTGAAATTCTATTTCTTCCCTCCTTCCCTTTTATCTATCTTTTTTTCTTCTTAAAACTATATATCACCTTCCACCGTCCAGTTCCAGTCACTGATCTCATCTCTGTCAGTTACATTCAATTTCCTTTCCGTTGTCTAACTAATATTTTCTCCTCTTTGAATCAAACTGCTTTCTCCTCCTCTTCTTACTCCTTGAGTCTCTCTGTTTCAGTATGACCCCTTATCCTTTCTTATTCCTGTTCAGATCTTTCTTTTCCTTCATCTTAAGGCCTTTTGCTTCTTTTAAAATCTTTCCATATTTCCTTTTCCAAAACCAAAACCATCCAGATCTTTGTCACACTTTCTTCTCCCTTTTATCCTTTCCTCTTTGCTACCATTCAGGCCTTCCTCCCATAAGAATCAGAAGGTGATATATAAAACCTCATCCAGTTATTGCAGAAGAAGCAAATTGGGAAATAAAAAGAAAGTCTAAGTACATTGCAAATTCCATAAAGACAGAAGGGCATCTGCCAAATAAATGGGAGACACATTTCCCAAGCTTTGAGACAGGGAAGAGATCAATGTGAAGAATTCACTATGAATTGACCCAGAGTGAAAGAGACAGATTTTTTGGTGCCA
The DNA here is from genome assembly GCA_028646575.1 of Pseudocheirus occidentalis. NCBI lineage: Eukaryota > Metazoa > Chordata > Mammalia > Diprotodontia > Pseudocheiridae > Pseudocheirus > Pseudocheirus occidentalis. The sequence continues at coordinate 79,709,256 of CM053597.1, forward strand.
CCCAAGCAAAATAGGGTATCAGAGGTATCTAAGGAGAGAGCTAACTATGAAAAGTAGATTTGTGGGACTGATAAAGCCATTTAAGCCAAGGAAGGGAACAAAGGAAGCCAGGTGACCAAGCCATGAGCTGAAAGTCTTAAAGAACTCAGAGGCATTTTCACCCTAGGATTGAAAGAGCTTTTTCTTCACCCACTGATTTTGGAGCAAGCATCATTTTCTGGGGAAAAGGAACAGAATAGAGATTATCTATGAGGAAAATGCTAGCAATGGTAAGAAGGATAAATACAACCTTGGCTAGAAGCAGAGAAAACTGATAGTGGATAGAAGAATTAGAGTGTCTGGTGGGAACAGAGAACCAGCAGAGTGATAGAAAGCTAACAAGAAAGAGGAAGACAGAATGATATAATGGCCAATAGTCAATGCAGATAAGGAACCATAAGAAGATCAAGGTGGGGAGCAGCAAAGAGTATCAAGAAGCACCACAGCATTTGTTGGGAACAGACAGTGGCAGCAGCATAGCAGATCATTGAAAGAGGTTCTACTTAGTCCAGAATGGGTATTATTTCTTTGAAAGGTAAGGAACTGGTAAGAGTGGGCCCAATGTATTGATTTAAGATCTAGCCTACCTGACTGGCTTATAAGGGAAGGTATGATAATATCAATAGTAATGTGTATTCATAAACTAAAGTTGGTAAAAGTGTTTCTCATATATCATATTACTTATTAAATTGAACTGGCTCTGGAAATTACAGTGTCTCTGGTATATTCTTGAATCCACCAATGAAGATATTAAATGAAAATTCAAGAGACTGTTTGTGGAGTCAAGAGGTTCAGGGATTGTCAATATATTCATGTATCTCTGCATATAAGCTAAATAAGATGACAACATATGGCCTCACCTTACTCTTTTTCTGATCTTAATCCAATTAATTATTCCATGTTCAGTTCTAACTGTTGCTTCTTTACCTATATACAGGTTCCTCAGGTGACAAGATGATCTGGTACTCTCATCTCTTTGAAGACTTGCCACATTTTGTTGTTGCTCTACACAAAATTTTTAGTGTGGTGACGTATAGTAAAACATATACTTAGACGTAAGTAACTAAATACATATGATTCCACTGTGCATACTGTTTATGTTTTTAAAAAAACACATTTTATTCGTTAGAGCAAAATAGACTCTTTAAAGTGCTCCTCAAAAAAAAACTGTCTGTGGGTAGCTAGGTGGCGCAGTGAATAGAGCACTGGCCCTGGAGTCAGGAGGACCTGAGTTCAAATCCAGCCTCAGACACTTAACACTTACTAGCCATGTGACATTGGGCAAATCATTTAACCCCAATTGCCCTGCCTTTACCCCTCTAAAAAAATGTATAAGAGGTAGCTAGGTGGCGCAGTGAATAGAGTGCTGGCCCTGGAGTTAGGAGAATGTGAGTTCAAATCTGGAGTCAGACACTTGACATACTTACTAGCCATGTGACTTTATGCAAGTCACTTAACTCTGATTGCCCTCCAAAAGTCAAAAACAAAAAACAAAAATTGTCTTCCATATATATTTTGAAATTGAAAAAAAATTTGTAACATGCATCAATTGAGGTAATACTATTGTGGTATCAGGGGAGTTCAGCCCAATTCTCTGACAAGCATCTCTTGGCTTTTAGCCAGAAATACAACCTAGAATCATAGTATTGTACTTAATACTCACTTAAACATTCAATCAATCAATTCACAATATATCAATCCTCCACTCATGGGGCAACCATTAACTTAATCAGTCACTCATCTAGCAGTCAGTCACTAAGCTAGATTCCTAATTACTAAATCTCATTAGTCACTAATACAGTCATTAGAAAACCACACAAACTCTCCACCCCTTGGTTTCCAGCAAACCTCAGTTTCATCCAAGGGGAGGCCTTTTCTTCATCTTGACTCTGTGTGGTCTTTCTGATTCCCTAGATCTCCTTCCATGGTTCCAGCTCCCTCCTGAATCTGCCAAATAATCACCTGGATTCAGAAGCAGACAGCTGCCAGTCTTCAGAGGTAGACATCTCCCAGGTCCTTGTCCAGTCCTCAGGGCAATCCCCAGCACACACTGAAGTTCACAGGGTTCAGCACATCTCAAACCCTTCACCACTTCTCTTCCCTGGAACTCAAGGATCAGCCAGGCCATGAACAAAGTCTTATCCCGGTCATGCTTCTTTAGTCTTCCAGAAGTTTGGCTGGTCCTAGGACCCAGAAGGAATATCAGCCTTCTGGATGGCCTTCACCAGATTCTGGTCTCAGGAAAACTCCATCTCAGGTGTCAGTCAGCTTCCAGATGCTGGGAGAGAAACTCTCTCTCTCTCTCTCTCTCTCTCTCTCTCTCTCTCTCTCTCTCT
>CM053597.1:79712130-79740724 GCA_028646575.1 Pseudocheirus occidentalis
TCAAGAAAACTCCAACTCATTTCCAGCAGCCCAACTCCCAGATGCAGAGACAATCCTGCTTCCTCTACAGGAAAATTCCAATTCTGTCTCTCTGTCTCTAGAATTCTTCTTTATATACAGTACTGGCCTCCTGTCTCAGCCAATAGTCTTCTTCCACATCAACAGGGGAGTTCATGCCTTCTCCACAGTGGGCAGGGCTCACATTTTCCATACTTAGCCCTAAGTTACTAAGTATTAAGTATCTGCTAAACTTGATTGCTATTATACCCAGCTATGACTGGAAATGCTGGAATCACTAGCATTTATACAGTGTTTTGAGGTTTGTGAAGCACTTTACAAATGTATCATTTGATCATCATAACAATTCTGCAAGACAGGTCCTATTATCCCCATTTTACAGATGAAACTTGGGCAGACAAAGGTTAAATGACTTGTTAAATGACTAGGATTGCACAACTAATGTGAGAGTCTTGATTTGAACTCAGGTTGTCCTGGTTCCAAGTTCAGATTTCTTCCAAGTATACCACTTAGCTGCCATCTCCTAGCCAGGATAATAACTTTACCCATCACTATAGAAATATGCAACTTTTGCTCCCAAAAGCTACTCCTGCTTGCTATAGAAGCTCTTCTCCATTTGGGAATAGGGAATAGTGCTAGCAGAAACTCCCTGATGAGGGAGGAAAAGGATAGAAGAGGCTAGGAGGGTGAGGACCACATCAAGTCCCAAACAAGGGGTGAACAGGAGTGATGAAACCCACTGGAGCTGCATAAGTCTGGCTACATGAGTACCCAGTAGCTTACAATGGTAAAAGAAGTCTTAGTCCCCTAGGGGCTATGGTACTCCATACCACTTTCCACCCTCTTGCTTCCTTTTCTCTTTCTCCCTAACTCAAATCTACCTATCATTTTCCTCTACTGAAGTACCACAACCTTGAGTCCAAATCCTAGATGATTTTATCCTCAAGTCACATACGAGGCATACCAGAACATGTGGATAAATTGAAATAGCACTAGCAATTGCTATTAATGGAAGGAGTGATTTACACTACAAACTCAATTGCATCCTTCCCAAGTGAAATATTTGCAGTCCAAGAAATGACATGAGATACCAAAAGAATTCTGTAAATGTACATCATGAGCATTTATAAATTAGTCTATCATATCATTGGGAATCACCTCAGAGATGTAGAACACATACATATGTGTAATACACATATATGTATATATATATATATACATATATATATATAGAGAGAGAGAAACATAGGCTTTTATACCAAATTTCATATCATCCAAATGAGAATTACATGTAATAAGCATGAGTCAATTCAGAAATTCAGAATGCACAACCCATAAAGCAAAAGTATGTATAATGAGGTTGTGCTCTATTGATCAAGGATTCTCAAAGTTTGGTATAGGGACTTCTGGGGTTCCCTGAGACTTATGGTCCAGGAAGGTAGAACTATTTTTTTAAAGATACTAAGATTTTTTCATTTATTTTTCTTTTCTTTCTTTCTTTCTTTTTTTTTTGCTTTTGGAGGGCAGTTGGGGTTAAGTGACTTGCCCAAGGTCACACGGCTAGTTTTTGTGTTAAATGTCTGAAGTCAGATTTGAGCTCAGGTCCTCCTGACTCCGGGGCCAGTGCTCTATTCACCAAGCCACCTAGCCCCCCTGATGTTTTCATTTCTAATATGGTAAATATCAGTAGATCAAAACCATATAAACAAGAGCTCTTTGGGTTTTTCAATGCTTTCTAAGAGTTTAAAGGGGTCATGAGATCAAAAAGTGTGAGAACCACTACTATAGACAAAATATTTAGGTCATATGCAATGTATAACACATAGAATCACATATGAGAGGGCATATATATCACATGCAGAAATCTAATACTGTACATATACATTTAGTAACAGCACATAGAACAAAGGTCATTAATATGACAAAAGAGTACATTTTAAATATATAGAAAACATACTAAACGCGGCATCACATATTATAAGTTCATACATATTATACATTTGCATGCAGTCCACTAATGGGTATTATCTGTTTACATATACCAGCTCTGTAGACTACTCTGTCTTTTCACTAACAGTGTTGCAAACGTCAAGATGCCTCCACCCTAGAGCCTGTGCTCCTTCCTGATTGATGAGTCCCTGACTGGGATCACTATTTATTTCATGAGGAACCCTAGGCAGGTATACTTCACTCCGAGCTCCACGCACTCTCCAGAGTTGCTCTGCTTCTCACCAGTAGGCTTGTCCCTGCCCAGATAACTTTCTTTCCTCTCCCCTGCTTTCCCATTCCCTTTTATGTTTTGTCTTCCTCTGCTCTATATAATATAAACTCCTGGAGCACAGAGAATATCTATATGTTTTCTTCTATTAATATCCCCAGTACTTAACACAGCCCCTGGTTCATAACAATAAATGCTTTAAATATTGTTTATATATGTGTGTATACACACACACACACACACACACACACACACACACATAACCTATTACTCCAGAAGTTAATGATTTTCAGCTCCAGTATTATGTTCTTATTGTCACAAGGACCATAGGGTAAATAACTTTCACCATTAGTGGCTATTTCATTTCTAGTAATTTATCAGCTTGCCCACTTGTCTTGATGTATTTGGCAGGGATAGATTTGCCTGGACGATACAGGCTCAGTTACGTTGTTTCACAAGGGAAGACCATGAAATAACAGATATAAGCTGGTGAGACATAGAACTAGAGGAAAGAAAAACGGCATGGCACATCATGCCCATCTAGGCTTTAGGAGGATATTGAGATTTCCACTGTCCCTATAGCAAGGTTGGATATTGGACTTTATACTATATCTGATATTTGAATGAGATTCATGCTTACCTATTGATTTTAGTTTTAGAGTTTCAGAATACAGAGAAGGCATAGAGACTGATGACTATGTCTCTTGTCCAAAAAATAAGTTGTAATGGGCCTACTATCTGTCTAGCTATGGCCTCAGTTCAGAAAATTTCAGAACAGTATAAAGAATCTTATGATGCTGGAGTTCACTATCAGAAACTTCATCAATGAAACAGAGTCCTGTTAAGGGGTCCTGTGATTTAGAGAAAACATGAAATAGAAGGCTGATGTTAAGCTACCCCATACCAAATAGTTTAAAGATTAGATAATCTTTCAGTTTACAGAATAGCCCTAGAGAATGTCCAGAGGCCTGTAAATGCAATCCACAACCACCTATTACTGAATAAGAAGTTGGTCAGATAAGGACCAGGAGGAAAAAAGAAATGGGGAAACAACTAAGCTAATTCCAAGGGGGAAAAAACAAAGTTATCACTAAATTTCAGATGGAATGTTAGAGATGGACATTGACTTATATGAAAAGCAAACACAAAGCTAATTTAAGTAATGAAGAAATTTGATGTTGGAAACTTCAGAGGTTCAGAGGAACTCAAAGAATTTTATAAGGAAAATTTCATTGAAAGAAGGAAGAAATGAAGAAAACTAAAAGCAGACTCCTTGGAAATAGACACCATAAGATAAACAACCTTACAATGGCTATTCAGCAGGACCCTCCCACAGTTCATGAATAGGTACCAGTAGTGTCAGGCAGTGCTGCTATCATGGCTTGTCTAACTATTTTGGGCAGTTCCTCCAATTCTGTGCATCTTCTAACAGATGCTGCCAGGTATCAGAGACCCCAGCAAGTAGCATCAGGCATCGCACTTTGGGCTTTATTTGTCATTGGATACTCTCCCTCCTGACTAAAGAGAAGACTGCTTCCAACACGGTCCTGGTTGTCTGGCACAATTGTCATGGTATTCCCCAACATGCTGCCATCTTCCAAACCTCCCTATGTCTATCAAAAGCACCCACAAACTCATGGCTTCCCAGGTTCATAAGCTCAACATTTATCGTGGATTGCTACCTGTCCTTTACCCTACGTATCCAATCAGTGGCCCAAAATTCTCATTTCTCTCTTCACAACTTCTCTCACATCTGACTCCTTGACACACACCATTACTACCTTATTTTAGCTTCTCATTACCTCTTCCTAAATAGTTGCAACAGTTTTCCAATTGGTCTTGATATAAGTGTTTATATCTCCACTCCAGTCAATCCTACACACTCCTGCCAAAGTAATTTTCCTTAAGGATAGATCTAACCATGAGACTCCCCTAATCAATTAATTCCAGTGTCTTTCTGTTAAACTCTAGGATAAACTATGTACTCCTCTGCTTAGTTTTTAAAGCCCTGCACAGCCCGACCTCAGCCTGTCTTTTCATCTCTTTGGGCATTACTGCCCCTTTCATATTCTCTTATCTGACCAAACTGGCCTCCTCTCTTCCTCACACTCAACGTTTCACCTCCTGTCTCCATGTCTTCATACTAGATTCCTAGAATGTACTTCCTTTTTACCTCTAGACTCTAGAATTTCTCTTTTCATTTAAGATACGCATCAAGTAGCATTTTCTACCATGAAACTTTTACTGATCTTCTCTCCCAAACTTCTCTCCCAAACCACCTTGAATTTATTTTGTATATATTAACAATATTTATTTATTCGCCATTATAACATAAGCTTATTGTGAGTAGGAATTGTTTTCTTGGTACATTCATCCCTAGTGCCTACCACATATTAGTTGCTTAGTAAAAACTTGTTAATTGTTCAGTCAATTGTCTAGTCCTAGTGCTACCTCCTGTTGCTCAATGCTGCCATATCTACCAACTGGCCCAGGAGGGGCATGTCCAGGGAACAGAAATTCCATTTCTCTCTATCTACAAGAGAATCTCAGTCACTAATATCTATTTCAAATATGGATGCTACAAACTTAAATGCCCTTTGTCACTCAAACATGTGGGAGTGGAAGTGTCTTGCTTGAGAAAGACTTCCCTTCATCAAAATCTGACAAAGCACACACATTTCTTCTGAATTATTTCTCTTCAGTAACCACAAATCTTCCCAGAGATTGTTTGCTTACCCTAAGTTATTGCTAGTGCCCTCCTGTGAAAATGTGATACTCACTCAAATGCCCTATCAGATGCTTCTACGCTCTGGTTCATTGATTCCCTCATATAAGTACATCTTCTTCCTATAGAGTGCTATTTTTTTAATTGAATAGGTCCTTTTGTAGTCAGAGTCTAGTAATGAGTTCCATCCCACAAAGTCTCAGTGGTGCCTATGGGGCTATATTTGCCTGCTTCACCCTTTCTTAGGTATGGGGAATAATGTGAGTAAAGACATAAAAAAGGGGAAAGGCAGTTTGGAGAAAAAAGAAGTCCAGTTGAAAAAAAAAATAGAATGTATAGGTGAAGTATATCAGATAATGTTGAAAGGCAGAGTAGCCTGAAATGCCAAAGACTTTGAACATTACTGAGTAGGTAGACCCTTGAAACTTTCTGAGCAGAGGAGTTATATGACAAGATCTAAGCATAAGAATGATTATTTTAGCTATAGAATGAACAATGGAGTGGCAGAGGGCCATAATAGAGGTGGAAACATCTATTAATATTATATTATAACAGCTAAGACATTGTAATAATTACTTGTATTAGACTACTGGCAGGGGGAATAAGGAAGTATATATGGGTAAAATAAATAGAGGGGAGGGAAAAAAGGGGTTTCCCATTGAATGGTCTCAATATTTCCAAGTTGGTGACTTTATTATCTGCTCTCAGCATGCAGTTTTGTGGTTTGGATAAGATTAAGAGAAAAAGGGATATGGTTTGGAACAGTCACTATTGGGATTGAAAAGAGGAATAAGATAAGTAGGAAAGATTTTTGGACAATAGTTAAGTCCTAATTGAGTTATATACCATAACTCTCTCTTCTGGTTCATAAATTATAGGATTATAGATTTGGAGCTAGAAGATATACCAGAGACTGTCTTGTCCAAATCTCTGATTTTCAGATGAGTTACCTGAGTCCCAAAGAGTTTTTTACCTGCCCTTGGTCACAAAGGTGACAGAGTCAGGATTTGCACCCAGGTCCTCTAATTCCAAAATCTGACATCTTTTTTTTACTAAAGTACCACTCCTAAGGGTGTATTGTGGTTATTATGAGAAGGGTCAAAGATACAAGAGGGTAGCAGTAAAAGGTTATGTTGCTCAGCCTCTAGTCAAAGAAGGGACTTCAAGTCCTTGGATGAGATGAGTAAAGGAAAGACAGCTTTTCTGCATTGGTATAGGAGGAGACCAACCTGACTTGGGGGACAGGTTAATATATTGGATTGTCATCTCTAACTGGGATGTGGCCAAGGAACAACCACCGATTTTGTGTTTTCCCCTTACATGGGATGAAAATTTTGAAGCCTTTTGACTAATAAAAGTGTTACCAATCTGAATGTCTTAAACCTGTCTTTCAAATTGCTTTGAATGCTTTTTAATCAACAGTTGCCAGTCCTTTACTGCTGGTGAATACTTTGATTACATCATTCCTTTAATTCCTAATGTCAATAGGTCTAGACAACTGAATCTATTTGACCTTCTCTGTTGATTCCTCCTTTCCTGGCTTACAAATATTATGTCTAAGAAAATGCGGTCAAATCTGTCAATGGAACTTTCATAATATTTCCTGATTATGAAAGAGCAAAATGGGAGGACAGTTTGAGAAGAAAAACACCATGCTGAAAAGGTATTGCAGACTTTCTGAAGTCTACATAAGGGAGGAGAATACCTGGAGACAACTTAGTGGAATTTATGAAGCCTGACTAGACTCCTTTGGGGGATGAGGATGTGTGATCCAGTGGGAGATCTTGACTTCATTAATTTGGAATTTGTCAAAATTAGGACCAGAACTGGGCCAAAACAGACTTCTGAATGATCCATGAAGAATAAGTTTACCAATGACATGAATGGGAAATTCAAGAAAGTGAATCCACCCATCACAAAGCCTTGAACATACTTGGCCTCAGTAGATACGTGTTGAATTAAGTTGTTGAATTAAAAGAAAAAATACAACAAATCTGTCATTGATAAATGATCCTCTGATTTCCCTATGTTGATGCATCTGTGGTCTCATATTTGAAAATATTTCCTCCTATGGTTCATAATGGAACTCATCCACATTCTCTCTTCCTCTGCAACTCTTGTCCATATCCTCCAATAAATTCTTCATGAGGTGTCCACTTGATGTGACAGGGGCCTTCCTCTAGATCAGCAGTTCTCAACCTATGGGTCAAGACCCTTTTGAGGGTTGAACAACCCTTTCACAGGAGTCCCCTAAGACCACTGGAAAATTTCTGATGGTCTTAGAAACCAAGACACCATTCTTCTATCCATCTCCAGGCCGGTTCACCCACATGCAGAAATGCCCACAGATGAGTATTAAAGGGTCACAGCATTAGGAAGGTTGAGAACCACTGCTCTAGATGTTGGTGGGGTTTTTTTGCCTTTTTTTTTTTTTGCTTTTTGGAGGGCAGTTGGGGTTAAGTTACTTGCCCAAGGTCACATGGCTAGTTTTTGTGTTAAGTGTCTGAGGCCAGGTTTGAACTCAAATCATCCTGACTCCAGGTCCGGCACCTATATCCACTATCTACTATGTCCTCTATCCACTATCTACACAATCAGAGTTGTGCCTAGAGTTAAACAGGAAGAAAGTGGCCTGAATTATCTTTGAGAAATTACTAAGTTGTTTTAATGGATTCAAGAATCCTATGAAAGCAAAGGCCTCCTCTTGATTCCAACATTCTACTGGTGTTGAATCGGTTTTAGCAGGAGATATAGATACATCCATCTTTAAAGAGTTAAAAAATAAATGACAATAAGTGTTTCTTATCTACCTGTTAGTTATAAATACTTGGTTCTTTACATTCCCTTTGTGGACTTAAGAAATCTACTCCAGAGCAGTAATTTAATCAACACGGGGATGCAGAGAAATTTTGAGGTAAAGAACAGTGTATGGAGGTGTGAACAGTTGGTTTTTTCCCCCTATCGCTAATGGTGCTATTTTGCTTTCTAAGACAGAAAATATGAGTCGAGTGTTTCTATTAATTTTAACATTAACCAGAAACTCTTGTTTCCACCAATCATTAGACTCTTATTATGATGCAAGCATATGAGATATATAACTAACATAGGGAAAATAAGGAGTCAATGTTCAGATAGGCAGGTCCCTACAGTGCAGGAGTGTACTGCCTCTTCCTCTTAAGTGCCCATGATCTCTGCTTCTTATCCAGTAGACTTCCCCAAGTCCACACCGCTACCCCTCAAGGTCCTTTCACCATAGCCTTTCCCAGCTCTGACTTTCCTCCACAGCTTCTTACTGGAGTGCTCCATATCTCTGACTACAATCAAGGTAAAACTGTGCACCCATCTTCATCCCCACCCTCCAACCACTTTTTCCCCAGATGAAAATAAAAAAGATCTTTTTAAAATGCATAGTTTTTCATAGGCCTTTGGCTATGATGACTTAATAGTCATCTATAACATATGTACTACATCTAGCAACCAAGGACCTGTTCTATTGTGTTGTGAACAATCCACCTATAAGTATTTTTGAGGTGCTTACTATGTGTTGGGCATTGTGCTAAGAACCTTGGGATACAAAGAGGCAAAAATCAGTTCCTGACCTCGAGGAGTTTATAATCCAATGGAAAGACCATTTTATGTAGCTTCACTTTCTGATCTTCACTCAACCAATCCTATATAAATGGGTTTGCATTGTCATTTACTAGGTACAAAGGGCCATCAGTGTAATAAGGATTGCTGACCATACCCAAACAATTCTCTTTTTTGTAGCACAACTCTCTCTGACATTTCAGGTATCAAACCTTTTCTGATTCCCCTCTCTCCCACCTCCTTGATCACTCTCTCTACCTCAAGAAAAAAAAAAACTGTGTATATACTTTGTACTCATTTGTCTAGCATAGCGGGTATCTAGGTATGTCTAGGCTGACGCCACAGGGGCTGGCTGCTTTCACTTCCAGGCCTTTATCTGTCCTGGTGATTTGCTCTCAGTTCATTATTCTGAGGTTGGCTGTCTTCTCAACAAGAACAAGGCTTCCCAGAGTTTTGATTCTATCCCCATCTCAGGTTCCTGAGGAATAAACAATCTTATTTTTAGCTCTAGAGACAGGGAGTTAAAAAAAAAAAAAGTAACCAGAATACAAACATAAATTCATTATGGAACAGGTAACTTTAGGTCCACAAAGGCAAAGAAACACTAGGCCATAAATTATGGAATGATAGACATAAGGTGAGAGGCCTTTGGGATATTTGCAAATAGCTCTTTTATAATCATAGTTTTTCAGCTATTTTACATTAAAGTTCCAATGAATACAGCCCAATCAGTGCCAAGTGGGCTCTTTCTTTCTAGTGTCCTCCATCTCCCTTTCTGCCTCTCTCTCTCCATCTCTGCTCTCCCTCTTTCTCTCCCTCTCTCTTTTTTTCTTTTTTCTCCCTCTCTCCTTTCCTGGGAGACCAGCAGCATTCAGCTAGGCAGAAAAGGAACTTTATCTAGTCCAGCAAGAAGGCTTTTGGAACCTCTAAAATGTCAGAATGGTGGTGATCTGTTTTTAGAAGGCCCTGCTTAAATATTTTGATCAGTAAAGTTTGGTTGCACACATTGAGAAGTATAAATCTATGGTTTCTGTGGCACTAAATTAGCATGTGAGATGAGAAATTAAAGATATTTGATTAAGTCACATTGAGCTGCTTTTCTCCCTGAACCTGCTTGGATAGTTGCTAGCTTGCCACTTGGGTATCCTGGAAGGAGAAGATTTTAACTCCATTTTGAGATGTTACAAGGCCCATATGAGATACGCATTCATCCCATGCCCAAGCCCTGACCCACCTAGAAAGCTCTTGGCCCAGAACTTGGTCTCACCTCTCCTTATAGAGCCCAGAGACTTGTCTTTATACTTCCAAGCTGACAGTAAGATGAGACCTGAGAGTACTGGAGAGTTGTTTTTAGCATAAAAGTGGAGTTTAGGCCCAGTAGAAAATTAAGAGTCATCATGGCCCATCAGAGGTGTCAAACTTGAAGTCTTTCAAATTCCAGAGTGCTGTCCAATCAGATTAAAATGTGGCTGGAAAAATTTAAGAAAATAAATATAAATATGATATAAGTGATGATTATTTGTGATTTTCCAAATCATTGTGCAAGCATGCAGGCAGCCATTTCTATTTGAGTTTGAAATCAGGAATTTGCCAAAGGCTATCTATCTATATCTACCTTGAAATGGGTGAGGGGGACAGGGCCCTTCCAGGAGGAACTCCAATGCTATTCATATTTTATCATATGTGTGTTTTATCTTTTATCTTTTCCACATTGCAAGCTCCTTGAAGGCAGGCCCTATAATTGTCTTGGTATTCCAGCATTTCACATGTAATAGGTACTTAATAATTTTTTAAGATTTTACTTGAAATAAAACAAGCACTTCCATAACATAGTAGAACAGAAAAAAAAATAGATAATTGCACAGGAAACGGCGAATCTAAATTGTTGACTGCTATATGTAAAGCACTTTGCCTTATATAGTAAGTATTACTATTAGTAACAGTAAATCATTGCTATTATTTTACAGAAGAGGAAACTAATGAAGCTTTGAAAGGTTAATTGATTCCGTAAGCAGTAAATAGCAGAATTGAGCATGTAATCCAGGGTTTCTTAACTTGGCTTCCATGGAACTTTTTTTTCCCCCCTTTTTAATATATTAAAAAGTATTTCAATATAGTTGGTTTTCTTTTTTAATTTTACATATTATTATTACATATTGTATTTAATCTTACATATTACATATATTTATGCTTTTAATAACATTATTCCGCAAAGGGGTCTATTAGACTACCAGAGTGCTAAAAGGTAGGGGTGTGCTGATAAGTATTTAACAACTGGTTCTCAGGGGTAAAACAATGTACAAATAATACACTTTTAAATGTAATCAGCATTAATATTTTTTCCATATCTTTGTTAAGTCTAGATCATTAACAAAATAAATCAGGCCCTATCAGCCTTTGCTGATTTCCAATGTGTAAATGTTTACACTGAAAAATTTAGCAATAGGCCAAGCTGGCTTGAGGGCATTAGGACTCTATGACACCTAAAAAGGTTAAGATTTTGGAATTCTGATCTCTCTCCATTTTCCTTTCCCTCCCCCTCCCCCTCTCCTTTTCTTTCTCTCTCCTTCTCCCCCTTCCTCACCTCTCTTTCTCCCCCTTCTCCCTCTCTTCCCTTCCCTTCTTTCTCCTTATCTCCCCCTCTCTCTCCTTCTTCCTCTTCTCTCCCTCTCCTCTCTCCCCTTCTCCCTCATCCCCTTTATCCCTTTCCTTTCTCCCCTCTCTCCACCCACTTTCCCTCCCCCCCCTTTCCCCCAAATCCTTCTCCTCCCTCTGTCAGTCTCTTTCCTTCTCTTTCTTAAATAGGGCTGTGCTTGGGCCCACAGGCCCTGAATGACATCTGAGGCCTAGAAATAAGCGGGCACAGGGAGCAGCTCGGTCTCCGTGCAAGCTCCACCTCATTCAGGCCCGTAGCCAAGCTGACCAGGAAGTGGAGAGAAGGGAGATTCAGACACACCCCCTCCTGCTCTAGAAGTCTCTGGTTTCTCTTGTTCTTCCTTTTCACTTCTCAGGAGGCTTCTCCTTTCTCCTTGTGATCCAGGAGCAACTGAAACTGAAGGACTGGAATGTGAGTTTTCTCCTTTCTCTCTTTCTCGGGGCAGAAGGTTCCCACCCGCCGTCCCCGGCCCTCCAAAGGACAGCAATCTGGTTTTCTGGGCTGGATGTAGGAGATGGGAAGTGAGCAGGTAACAGTTTTGGGGAGCAGATGGTTATCTATGGGCTTGCAAATGGGGTATGTATGTAATGAATAATCTCTGCACCCCCAAAGTGCCAAAGGAGTTTACTCACTGATCTTGGAGCTTATCTCTCTCTCTTTATATTTGCCCCTAATATTTACTGGCCTTTCAATCTGAAACACAGCCCCTTCCCAGAGCAGTATCACAGAATCATTTTGTACTGTTCCCAAAGTCACTTAGCTAGTACAAGGGTATGCCTCAGACTCCCAGGCTGGGAAGAACACAGAGACTATTAGAAGATTTCAAACCAGAGAAAAGAGATTCAAATGACCCATTCCTGTGTGACCCTGGGAAATTCCCTTAATGACTGCTTCCTAATCTATAAAAATGAGGGAGTGAGACTAAATGACTTCTAAAGTTCCTTCTAGCCCTGGGGGTCTAGGATCTTGGAGAAGCAATCAGTGTAGTGAGTCCACTGGCTTGGACTCAGAGGAACAAAGCTAAGAGTCAGTTCCTCTCATCATCCATCCATCACCTGTAAAATGGACTCAGTGTAGGAGAAGGGGTTAGAGATGGACTCAATAATCTCTTAAGGATTCTTCCAGAAAATCTCTGCATTGTCTCTGTGATAGGAGAACCGGGGAGGGGAGTGGGGGGGAAGGGGGTAATGTCCTGGAAAAAGAAAGCAAAAGGAAGGAGTCCATGGTGAAAAGTAGCAGATGGTACCAAGAGATCAGGGAGAATGAGGACTGAGAAAAGACCAGGAGATTTGGAAATTAGGAGGTCAGTGATGCCCTTAGAGAACACTTGCAGGAGAGCAGGTAAGACAGAAGACAGATTGAGGGGAGTTAAGGAGAGAGTAAGTATGTAGTCAAAGGTGATATATGATGTGCAAATCTCCATTGCCTGTGGGGAGTGAGTCTGGCACAGCCTGGTTATTTCTAATCTTCCTTTTCCCGGAATTCTAGTGCAGTTTCAATTCTGCTTGGGGTGTTAACTATGAGAGGCCCCTCTGAGCTGATTGTCCTTTCCTTTATACCCTAAGCTTCTCTGGGACACACTGCATAGAGACTTGGTCTGGATTCTGGAAGATCTGAGTTCAAATTCAGCCAGAGACTTACCAGCTGTGTTTTCCTGGATTAGTCACTTAACCTTTCTTTGCACTGGCTTTCTCAACTATAAAATGAGAATAATACTAAGGGCTACTGTAAGAATTAAGTTAAGTATTTGTAAAGCATTTAGCACAATGCTTTTGTGCATTTTCCCTTCCCCTCTTCTTCTTCATGGAAGAGAATGATCTGTTTGGCTGAGTGTGACTACATGCCTCTACAGACATGGATAAAATTCAGTCTCTGCTATAATGTACTGCCTTCCCTGGTGACTGTGGCTGAGTTTCCTTGCTTCAGTTTTCTCACTTGTAGAATGGGGAGAAATTCCCTGGTCAGAGAAGAAATGAATTACTGTCTTTAAATATTCCTTTGAACCCTACAAATGAACCTCTACAAACCAAAGAGCTGCTAGTTTGATATCATTCTTCTCCAGTACTTTTAGGGGGAAGAGGACGAGTGAACTAATGTTTTCTGATTTAAAAAAAAAAGTGAATGGAATTTTATATATATATACACCTAATGAGCTGTCTTTAATTCTTAGCCAAAATCTAGAATGTGTCATTAAAAGGATCATTAGTGAATGTCCAGAAAATTAAATGGCAGACATCTAGAAATGGGAGTGATGACCAAAATGAGCCAACAAGGCTCTATCAAGAATAGATTATGTCAGATTAGTCTCATTTTCTTTATTGATAGGGTTAGTAGACTGGTAAGTCAACAAAGAATTTTAGGAGCAGAAGGCTATAAGCATTTATTAAGCACTTACTCTGGGTCAGGTTCTGTGGAGGGAGGGGTAAGATCAGGGCTATGTCACCAATCTGAAATTTTGTTCTCTCCCCACAGCAGGCAAAAAAAAAAAAAAAGCCATGGCAATGTCTCCATCAGATGATTTTGAGGTCCTAGTGAAAGGACTGAACAATTGGAATTTTCCCAGGGGCCCTATTCCTTGTGAGCTGTTGCTGGTTGGTGAGGCTGCCTTCCCAGTACTGGTGAATAAGAAGGGCCAGGTCCTCATTGCTGCCTCTCGTTATGGCCAGGGCCGAATGGTCATCATGTCCCATGAAGGCTATCTGCAAGATAGCATGTTGGCTCAGTTTCTTTGCAATGCTGTGGGCTGGCTCAACCGCAGCCCAGGAACTACTGTTGGCGTGCACACATCTGTGGAACCTCTCACTGGCATTCTCCGTGACTCTGGGATGGATGTGCAGACCATAGATGACCTTGAGGACTCCCTAGGAGTTTACTGCATCAGTGCCTATGATAGCACCTTGGCCAAAGATATAATTCAATTTGTGAAAAATGGTGGTGGTTTACTCATTGGAGGCCAAGCCTGGTATTGGGCAAGTAAACCCAGACATGACAAGGTTCTGTCCAACTTCCCTGGGAACAAGGTGACCAGTGTAGCTGGTGTGTATTTCACAGATACCTATGGAGATACAGATTTCCTCAAAGTTTCTAAGAAAGTACCTAAAATTCCACTTACAGTCAGGTGAGTATCAGGGGTATAGTAAAGATTATATTAAGAAGTAGACATAGTTCCCTTAATGATACAAAACTAGAACTAATTTTGAGAAGAGTAAGTCTCATTTGTAGTGTCAAGTGACAGGGATACTATGGGCAGACAGAAATATTGGAAGTCCATCATCAGTAATTTATATTTGGTTAGAGGGAGAACCATGGGATCATTACCATATGAACATCAATGTCTGCTTTGGAAAAGGGAACAGAGAAAGACTGAATAGAGAGACAAATAAGGACACAGTAGTTGTGTTCATGACGAATTTAAGTCACTAGGGCCAGATGAACTTTACATGTAGGTACTGAAAATGCCAGCAAATATGATTACTGAGCTACTGACAAAGATCTTTGAATAAAAGATTGGGAAAACCAGGAAGGAGCCCTGTAGGACATAAGGACTAATGTTATTGCGATGTTCAGAAAAGGGAAGAGTGTGGAGTTTAGATACTATATATTCCAGTGAGCTTGATTTGAATTCCTAGCCAAATTCTATACTATTTTATTGACAGGATGGTTAGTATAGATTCACAGAGTTAAATGGTGAGTCTCTAGACATGGTGTTGATGACTTTCAAGACCTAGTATGGCTTCATCAAGAACAGATTATGACAAGTTAACCTTATTTCCTTTATTGATAGGACTAGTAGACTGGTAAATCAACAAGGTATTCTAGGAGCAGATGGAACAAGCATTTATTAAATGCCTACTAAGTTCTAGGCACTTTTGGTGCTTTATGGATATTATTTCATTTAGTTTTCACAACAATCCAGGGAGGTAGGCACTATTATTATCCCTGTTTTATAGATGACGAAATTGAGGCAGATAGACGTTTAGTGACTTGCCCAGGGTCACACAGCTACCAAGTGTCAGAGCCTGGATTTGAATTCAGGTATTCTTTTTCTATGCACAATAGCAATACTTGATCCACTGCACTTCTTAGCTGCATCTGAGGATAGAGTAGATGTAGTTATTAGCAAAAACATTTCACAAATGCTGTACTCTGGTGCTGTCCTTGTAGATAAGACCAAAAGGTATGGGTTCAGAATTGGTCCAAATTCTGAGGAGTAGTGATTAATGGTTTCTTGTTAGAAGGAGTTTTCTGGCTGTTGTGTTCTATAGATCTGTGCCTAGTTGTGTGGTATTCAACATTTAATCAGGGGCTTGTATGGAAGTATAGATTATATGCATGTCAAAATCAGGATCCAAAGAGATATCAACAAGATATAATGTTGGGATGAATCTAAGAAGATGAATATTATTCTGGATCAATGTAAAGTCTTTTACCTGGGATCAAAAAATCAATTTTTAAAAAATGCAGAATGACACAGATTTGTCTAGATAGCTCTTCAGCAAAAAATCTTTTGGCTTTTTAGTGGGTTGCAAGCTCAATGAGCCAACAGTGATATAACAACAACAAAAAAAGCTGTCTATCTTAGGCTTCATTAAGAGACGCTTAGGCTCCATAATGCTGAAGTGTTATAATGTTATGCTCCCTTTCTATTCTGATGTGGTCAGACTTCCTCTAGGTATTATGTGTGTCCAGAAATTGTTCTTTGGAGGTCAAGGCAGACGTTTGGCCTGTTAGCCTGACTGTGACAAGGTGCTACCTTCCCTGAGAAGCAGCCAATAGACAGGGCAGGAATCTACTTCACAAATACAAACAGGTTTACAGGCCTCCTCAAAGTCACTGAAAAGAACCCATAGGAAAGGTACCCAAGTTGAAGGATCATACTGACATAAGAAAGGATGTTCCCTACTACAAAGAGTCAGTTGCAGCTGAGATGCTGGAAACTAAGAGGCCTAAGGTGAGGGTACTATTATAAACAATTATTATTATTCCCAGGGTTTGGATGCCAAATCTGTTTATCAGGCAGTTAGGTGTTACCGCTGAGCAAATGCTGACTTAGAGTCAGGAAGACCTGAGTTCAAATAGAGGGAAATTAATATTAATGCTGTATCATTTGGTTATTACTACTAGTCTATAATGCATGCTCTTCTGGCAAAAACTCCATCTTTTAGCCTAGGTCTGGAGTGGGGAACCTGCGGTCTGGAGGTCCCATGTGGTCCTCTACGACCTCAGGTGTGGCCCTTTGACTGAATCTAAACTTCGCTGAACAAATCCCCTTAGTAAAAGTATTTGTTCTGTAAAACTTGGACTCAGTCAAAAGGCCACACCCAAGGACCTAGAAGGCCGCTGGTGGCCTCAAGACCACAGGTTTCCCACCCCAGGCATAGGTCAAGAGACCTTTCCCAAACTGGCTGAGGAATGTAATTATCCTCAGGCCCCAAGACAGCTACCTGGATAGGAACTCTTGTTTTTTTTCTTTTTTAACCCTGTAAACAGAAGCCAGTCTGAGTTAGGTTTTTCACCCAAGCATATGGTGCTCTGCCCTTGCTGTTCTTCTCATCAAAGTTGGGGGTGACCTGGTTTTCCCAGGAGCAGACCAAGCCAGTGAAGACCTGTTAGGGATGGCATATGTTTTTCTGGCCTACAATCGTTAGAGGTAAATGTCTGTCATGAAACACTTGGCATTTATTGAGGGCCAGAGAGGGGCATGATCAGCCACATCTGAAGGCCAACCTACCAGCAGTCAGGTTCGTGGGAGGTCCCAAAGATGTACTCTCAGAAGGAAGATACCTGGATTTAAAACCTTAGACATTTATTGGCTATATCACTCCTGGCAAGTCACTTAACCTCTCTCTGCCTCTGTTTCCCCACCTATAATATTGGGTGTGGGAATCTGATGTCAGAATAGGCCATCTCCTAAATTATCTTTTTAGACTGGGAGGAAGGTACGGGGTTATTCAGGAGCAGAAGAATGGATTAAAGCAAATTAACATTTATTTTTGTCTATGATTTTGATTCTAGAAGGACTGGTTATACCTGTACTGCTCTTTTCATTTTTTTTTGCAGCTAAAAGGCAGTCAGAAAAGAGGCTGGCTGGAGCTTTATTTACAATTAGTCATTTTCCCCCCTAAGGCAAACCTGGGACACACCCTCATTCCTTTAGATTTCTAATTGAGATGATCACCACTGACTTGATCTTAATTACACTTGAGCTTGGTGTCTCTAGGCAGTTTTCTGTTAACATTCTAGTTTTATCACTGTCATGCACGTTTTGTTTTTAAAAAATATATATTTCAGCATATGATTGGAAACTCACTTCTCTGTTGATTTTGTAGCAGGGAGCGGGGCGACATTTTCTTGATCTTGTGTCCACATTCATTTTCTTGTTATTTTCCTAAAAGAATCATATCCTGTCAACCTAACCTGTTTTTCCACTCTCAAACTCCCTAATCCCAAGTAAATCTCATCATCCAAACCGGCTGTCACTATTCCACAGTTGAACAATGCTGCAAGTTAGAGTTATGCTTATTGGGTCAACTACAAATATATATTATTAGACCTACTAAGTGCACTGAAAACATGGTGCTTTGTCAGCAGCCTAGCTCTTAATGCTGCCAGACTCCTTAAGCAGATAGTGAAAAATCATAGCGTCAAACATTTAGTTAGAAGAGCCCATTAGAAGTTGTCTAGATCACCCCCTTCATTTTGCAGATGAGGAAATTGGGACCCAAGATAATCAAGTGACTTCACGAAGACCCTCAAGCAGAGTAAGTAACAGAGTCAGGATTCAAACCCACATCTGACTTCAAATCCAGTACCCTTTCCACTGTGCCAAAATGCTTTTCAATGCCCTAACTCCAGACTTTTGCCTCCCAGCCTCTTACTGTCTATAAAAGATCTCCCCCATGTTGGTGAGTTTTCCCTGATTGACCTACCAGCCTTTGATCACTTCTTACCCCTGGGGATGCTCTGCCCTTATACCCTCATTTTGTGCTGTATAAGCGTAAAACAGCCAATACCGGGAATTAGTTCTGGGAAAATGTGATTTTGCTTGAAACAGCATTACAGAGGTCATTTATTTCCGTGTTAATGTTATAAATGAAAGCTACTTAGCTGGGCTGCTCAAATATGGGCTTTAAAAGCTCAAAATGTGTCATTTTAGGGATTTGAGACAATTACAGGTTTAGACTGGGCTGGGTAGAACTGGGTAGGGCTAACTAGGTTGACCTTGAGGTGTAGAGACATGATCCTTCAACCCTTAAGACAGACTTACGCTCATTTTTGTGGGTGGCAACTAGCAAAATGGGTAGAAATAAACAACAGTGTATGGGGGGAGGTATTGGCTGACCAAAGGATGAGAAAAAAAAATTCATTGGCGTCTTAAAATTGATGGAAAAAAGGAGATTAATTCTTTTCCTCCCAGAAAGTCTCTTATCAGATCAAGTAAATCCTATGTGAGGGGAACATTCCTACAAACAATAACCTCTATTGTCTGTAACTGAGGAATTTACAATTCATTTCCTCAGAACAGAACCCCGAAAACATGTTTAGCTCTGGTGTGAAAAGGGGAGGATGGTTAGAGCTAGAACTGGGGGGTTCTGGAGCCAAAGTATCTTTAGCCCTTTTTCTACAGACTAAAGGAACAAGGCAAGCAGACACTGACTTGGTAATTGTAGAAACTGGATCAAAAATTTAATATCAAGATTTTTTTTCTTTTTGTCCTTTTTTCCTTGGATCCAAGAAGCAGCTAGTTGAAGTGATTAACTTACTGCTTCTTTATTTGGGGTTAGAGCTGCTACTGAGAGGCAAAGCTCTCCTAACTGAACTCTTGATAGGAAGTATTTACCAACTCTGATATCTGATAATCCAAAAGAAGGAAAGAAATAAACTTTTATTAAGTGCCTACTGTATGCCATAAACTGTGCTAAGTGCTTTACAAATATAATTTCGTATGGTCCTTACAACAACCCTTGAAGTAAACACTTTTTATTCCCATCTTACAAATGGGAACACTGAGGCAGACAGAAGTTAAGTGACTTGCTCAGTCACTCAGCTAGGAAGTAGGTGAGGCTAGATTGGAATTCGCATCTTCTTGACTCTAAGCCCAGTGATCTATCCATCTATCCAATATAAATATAAGAAAACATCCTATACTATACCATGGATTTCACTCATACTGGCAGTTTTCCAGGACTCCTCAAAACTGATCCATGACCCAGTCCAATCTCTTATTCTTATTCTATGCCCAAACTCCCTGCTCCAAGGGAGTCTGAGGCTGGAGAATCTCTTGAGCTCTGGAGTTCTGAGCTTCAATAGGGATAAAGCCAATCTTGTATTCATATTATCACTCATCAGTATGGGGAGACCTTAGGAACAGAGGGCCCAGAAATTTGTTAAGAAAAAGAAAAACCATCCCAGGTTAAAGAAACAGAGCAGTTGAAAGGTTCCATGCCAGTCAGTGCTGAGATCTGGCCTGTGAGTAGTCATTGCCCGTCCAGTTTAGATAAGATAGGGATACCCCATCTCAAAAAGTATTCTTCCATTTTTTTAAGCTTTGGTGGTCTCTGAATCCCAATTTGAAGCATGGAGGAGTCAGCCTGCCCTCATGCTCCCTAGGCTTATTTTGCCTAATGAATTCAAAGCCTATCACATAATCCTTAATTACATTTTCTCATTCTTATGCCACTGACATGATATCTAGAGATATCATAAATTTAGAACTGTGAGTTAAGTTAGCATCTATCCCAAGTTGTTCTTCTGAGGTCGTTTCTTGCTCAACATCACACAACTTTTAAATAACAGCGTTGGGGGTCAAACATGGGTTCTCTGATTAGTTCTTTCTTCCAAGTCATGTGATGAAAGGTCTAGACCTCCAATTCCCTTCCCTTTCTAGCCCAGGCTCAATCTCGTATTCAGTTTTGAGCTGAGCTCATTGTCTGTTTGAAGCACCTGTGTGCCACGACAGCAGTTAGGCTCTGCCCATGAAGAACCCAAGGCTGGTTAGCATTTTTTTCTTATGGGCATTAGTAATGCCAAAAAATTAACCCCTCAATGGTCAATCTTTCTGACTAATGCAATTGGCTATATTTGAAGCTGCATGTCATGATACAGTTAACACACATTCTTCATATCCTTTGTTTTCCCAGTGAGGGTAGATTGTTACAATAATAGTAGGTAAGTGTTTCTGTGGAGGGAACACCAATCATTTGGTCTCAAACACTTACTAGCTGTGTTTCCCTGGGCAAGTCACTTCACCCTGTTTACCTCAGTTTCTTCATCTGTAAAATGAGCCAGAGAGGGAAATAGCAAACTATTCTAGTATGTTTGCCAAGAAAACCCTAAATGGGGTCACCAAGAGTGAAATAACTGAACAGCAAAATTGACATGTAGAATTCTGTTAAAAATATTACGTATTGATCACTTTATCTAAAATATTCTTCCTCTTAAGGAGAAGCATGATAGCCTGGTAGATAGGGTTCTAAACATGGAATCAGAAAGCCCCAGATTCAAATCCTACCTCACACTTACAAGCTGTGTGGCCTTGCATCTCTCTGAGTCTTAGTTTCTTTATATAAAGGGGGAAAAAAGGACTTATTTCACAGGGTTGTTGTGTGATTAAATGAGGAAATTTATGTAAAATGCTATGTGAACACCACCTATTATTAGGAGATTTCTAAATGGCCTACCCTTCTTTGGCCTCTTTCATTTTTTAGTTTCAAGTCACATTTTTCAAAATAGTTTCTCCCATCTTTTCCTGTGTCCCCATTTACAGTAAATTCACCGTGTAGTGCTATAAAAATAATGTCAGGAATGCCAAGGCCCCAGTGAGCTGAGACCAGCAAGCAAAATTAAGAATGATAAAATGTTTGGATTTAGCTAAGAGAGAAAAGGGAGTTAGGTTAGTTAGTCAGTTAGAAGAGCTTTGCTTGTAGTGGATAGGACAATGATGTCAAATACCAAAACGATGCCAGAGCTGCTCCATCATTGGTATGTTTCTGTTTTATCTGCCAATGATAATGTTCTTTGCACTGGAAATGACAGAACAGAAATAATTAACAGGGAAAAAGTACCCAGTAAAAGTAAAAGGTTCATGAATACCTAGCTGTGTTTGGTGAGTTCAAGTTACCTGACCAGTTCAACTCCATCATTGGATAATGAATGAACTGGCAGAGGTGATTATTTATCTATCGTTAGAGCTATTTGAAAGATTCTAGAAAGCAGGAGTAGTACCATGAGATTAAAGAAGGATAAATAAAATATGCTGATTTAAATAAAAGAAGAGTCTTCAAACTCTGACTTTGATTCCTGGGGAAATTCTAGAATGAATCATTAAAGATATAATTGTTGAACATCTTCAAAGGGAAGTGTTCATTACAAGGAGCCAGTGTGGTTTCATTTCGAACACTCCAGTCCAGACTATAAAATTATTTTCATTTTTTTTGCCAGAATTACTAAATTAGTAGATGTAAAGAAAGCACTGATAGAGTTTACCTTGATTTTAACAAAGCTTTTGATAAAGTATTTCACACTTTTCTTGTGGAAAAGATGAAGAAATATGGACAAGATGATGCTACAGTAACATGAATTTAAAACTAGTTAGCATGTCTGGACCCAAAGAATTATTAGTAATGGTTCAACATCACTGAGGAAGGAAGCATCCAATGGAGTGCTTTTTGGTTCTGCACTCCAAGAATTATTTCTAACAATGACTTGAATAAAGATTAGATGTTATTCTGATAAAACTAACATATTGGACAGTGGAGTTTGGATATGAAAAGATCTCAGTAGACTGACTATAATAAGATGAAATTCAATAGGGATGAATATAAAGATCTATACTTGGGTACCAAGGATCAACTTTACAAGTTTAACAGACAGGAGACATGATTGGACAACAGTTCAAAAAAATGTTTAGAAATTATATGGATTGTAAACTCAGTTTTTAGTCAGCAATGCAGTATGATACCCATAAAAACCAATGTCATGTCAGTCCACATTAAGATGTACGTAACTTTCATGAATAGGGAAACAATAGTCCTACTTGTATTTTATTTCAGCAGGCATTATTTGAAGTATGATGTTAAGTACTGGGCATGGATAAACTGAGGTGTGTTCAGTGGAGAGAAACCAGGATAATTTAGGACCTTGAATGCATGTCATATGAGGATATGCTGAAGGGACAAGATGTTTATCCTATAGGAGACAAGATGTGGGAAGACATGATAGTTGTACTCAAGTATTTGAAGGGTTCTTACATAGAAGAGAGATTAGACTGATTCTTTTTGGCCCCAGAGAGCAGAACCAGAAGCAAAGAGCAGAAATTACAGAGAGGCAAATGTAAATTTTATTTCAGGAAAAACATAGAGCCTTTGAAAAATGCAATGTACTGCCTTGAAAAGTGGTGAGTTCCCCTTGTAGAAGCATGTAAGCAGAATCAGGATGACTATGTGTTGAGTATGTTATACTTCCTTTTACTTCCTTTCCAGTACATGAGCTCTACTACACAACCATTGAGGTAAATTCCAACTGTCACAATTCTATAACTTCTTACTCACTTCGGTGGCTTTTATCAAATTCCTCAGAATTTTTCTGCTTTTTAAACTTTCTGTTGCCACATAAGCTATCACTTAGGCAGCTATGTAACCATAATGGAAGAGGCAGGTTAGTGTAGGGGATAGACCACTGGACTTGGTGTGAGAAGATGAAGGTTAGGAATCTACCTTAGATATTTATTAGCTTTGTAATATCGGTTAAATCTCCTTGCCTACCAAATTTCTAAGATTCCTGCTAATTCTAAATGTATCATGCTATGAGCTGTCTTTATACTGATTTATTTCCTTATGCTTAGACTGAGTAAGGTGAGATAACCAAATTACCCATGAAATAATGTTTCTTGTTGACTTTGGACACAAAGCAAACTGCTCTAATTGCCTTCTCTAAGAACCTGAGAGTAGCCCACCCATTTATGTTAAACTTTTTGACTGGTTTCTTTTTGCTTTTATTAATAGTAAGAAGTTTAATATGGATATGCTTCATGTCTTCTAATAAGTATTAACTCTGTTGTTGAACAGCATCACACATTAGGAGAATCAACATTGAGATAGCGTAAGGACAATACAATTTTTAGTCCCTCCTGCCCCCTTTAATGCAACTCTTCACTTGTACAGAGCACACATGGGCCACAGAGGCTTGATGACTGCTTTGTAACTTAATCCAGTTCATGAAAAAAAATAATAAATCATCACTTTGTGACCAATTGAGCTGCTTCTTGCTTAGTGGACTAATATTTGGATCAATGAAAGAGTCTTTCATGCTTAATAGAACCTTGTAGAACCTCTTCTACGCTGACATAGTCAACAAGAACATAGTCACCTCTGTGACAGAATGAAGAACTTCTATGGAAGGATTAAATGAAACACATATAAAAAATAGTAATCCTTGCTTGGCCCATTTCTCTGAAAGAAAAAAATGATTGAAAATAATTTCTATAGTTCAATGTTATTAGCTCTTTAAAATATTTTTTTTAAAAAAAGAATGGTTTCAAGTAACCCGGGAAGACTTGAATTTGTGATGCAGAAAGAAGTGAGAAGATTGTATAAAATCCAAAGGAGGGTGACCAGGATGAAGAAGACACTGGAAAGCATGTCACATGCTCTTAAGTTAAAGGAGTTAAGAATGTTTGGTCCACAGAAGCAGTAGGGACAACATGATGGTTTAATAGTTGTTTTCAAGTAACTGAAGAATTGTCACACCAAGGAGGGAATTTATCTGTTCTCTTTGTATCAAAGACAAAACTAGTAACAAAGGTAGAAATTATGTGGAATAAGATTGCAATTCATTGTAAGGAAACCTGTCATTTTTCCATATAAATGCTGCTATTATTAATTGTTATTTTATGTGGGCACATAATACAATGAGTTTCCTCATATGCCATACAAAGTATAACAGACTGACTGGATGCATGACATCCTACCTGTCACCCCAGAAACGTGACCTGCTAGCCTGGTCACTATCCAGATAGTTTTGCCTCTTCAGTGTGCAATTCTGTATGCAAATTGGTAGTGGTAGCCCTCTGTCACTTTTGCACCCCTGATCTCTGTAACCAATGGGGTTGGGTCAGTAAAGGGAACCTTTCATAATAGTTGGCACTGCTCAGAAATGTAATGGTCTGTTTCAGGGCATGGTGAGTTCAAGCAATGGTTGAATTACCTCTTTTGATTATAGAGGGATTCATGCTTCTGGTGGGGCTGGTATTAGATCAGTTTTGAGATCATTTCTGGCTCTCCAATTCTATGATTGCATCTGGGTAGACCCCTGCATATAATGGGCACGGGAAATACGGGTCATGTGGAATAACTGACTACTGACTGCTTTTGCAAGAATATTCCCATCTCCCCTCTTCCACATCATTCCTTCAATTACTAATTGGAACAAATGGTTCATTTTCAGGTTTGGGGAGGACCTCTCTCAGGACCAACAGCAGCTCCTGGATGGCATCACAGAACTAGATATCAATACTGGTGGCGTGCCTTCTCAGCTTCTGGTTCATGGAGCCTTGGCCTTCCCTCTTGGGCTAGACTCTTCCCTTGGTTGCTTCCTGGCAGCTGCTCGCTATGGCCAGGGGCGAGTGGTGCTTGCTGCTCATGAGGGCATGCTCTGTGCCCCTAAGCTGGGTCCTTTTCTCTGCAATGCTATTACCTGGCTGGCAGGGGGACAAACAGGCAGAATTGGAGTTAGCCCTAATCTTAAACACCTGTGTTCCCTGGTGTCCGAAAGCGGCCTGGAATGCAGCCTAGAATCCCATCTGACCACTGGGTTAAGTGTTTACTGCTGTTCAGCCTACAGTGACCAAGAGGCAAGGAAGCTGCATGAGTTTGTGGCAGAGGGTGGAGGGTTACTGATTGGGGGCCAAGCCTGGTGGTGGGCCTCTCAGAATCCTGGCAAGGCTGCTGTGGCTGATTATCCTGGGAACCACATCCTCAACCCCTTTGGCCTTAGCATCCTAGGTTGCAGTCTAAAACATGGCCAGTTTCCTGTCCTTGCACCTGGTAAAAGGATCTATCACTTCCGCTCAGCATTGTCTCAGTTCCAGGATGAAGTAAAAGGAAGCAAGGTCTTCGTAGAAGGCTGGCAGTCAAAGCTAAGGAAGGATTGTGGGGCCTTCCTGAAGATTCCTGCAGAAGGAATCCCTGCTTATGCCTCCCTACATAGATTCTTGAGGAAGGTGCTCAAACAAACTGGTCTCCCCAATGTCAGTGAGACTCATCCTGTGCACAGCAATTCCTGTGAGGCCACCCTGCTCTGTGTGGCCACTGAGCTTGCTCAAAATGGGACTGATTGCTTTTCACTGGTCAATAGAGCTAGTAATGGGACTTGCCCTTCCCAACTGCACTCCCCTGGACCTCCTGTCACCATGGAGATCAATGGGACCAGTCCAGGTAAAGATGGAGGAAGAGGGCCAGATGGATGGTTGGGAAAGAATGGGCTGGATGCATCCAGTAGGACCGTACAGGGCTTCAGTCGTGATAAGAGCCTATCCCTTTAAGTTGATGGGGCCTAAGTTATTGGGAGTAGCGAGAGGGTAAGCAAGTAGGGAAAGGGTTGGGCAATCTGAGGTTTAAAGAGAGTATAGTAAGTCTCTTGGAGGAGGTGGGAAGGCTCCAGGAGGAAATATGGGCTCTGGAAAAGGGATATAAGAGCTCTTGAGAATGATATCTGTGCTTTAGAAGGAGATATGAGGACTGTAGGAGGGTACTGGGGGTGGGGGTCTGAGAGGTAATGTAGGAGATGTGGGTGAGGTAAGGAGAATGAGGGGATCAGGGGAGAAGAATTCTATTCATATGTCTCTTTTCAGATGTTACTGTATGGGTGAGCACTGGACTCTACCTCCCTGAAGGCTTTACTGCAAATATCATGATGCCATGTACTGCCACTGCTGGCCTACAGGTAACTCCCCTGTGCCTGCCCACTGCCTCTCCTGTATTTCGTAAATCCAAAAATGAAAATGGAGCTCTGTATCTTAAGCTCATCTGTCAGGAAGTGTACAGCGTATTTCTTCTTTGATCCTCTAGCATTGGTCAGAGTTGTCAAGTCTTGCAAAGTTGTTTTTCTTCATAATGTTGTTGTTACTGTCTAAATTGTTCTGATTCGGCTAACTTCATCCTATCAGTTTCTACAAGTATGCCCAGTTTTCTCTGAAACCAGCCATTTTGTCAGTCAATATACATTTATTAAGTGCCTGCTATGTGCTAAACACTTTACTAAGTCCTCATCTCTTAGAGCAAAATAATATTCCATTAAATTCATAAACCATAATTTGTTTAGCAGTTGCACAGTAGATTGGCACTCCACATTGGTTTCTAAGTCTTTTGTTATTGTAAAAAGAACTGATATAAATATTTCCATACTGATGGGTTCTTTTCCTCTTTCTTTGATTTCTTTGGGGTACAGGCTTTGTATCAGTATAGGTAGGTCAAAGGGTATGTACAGTTTAATTGCGTTTTAGGCATAGTTCAAAATCTCAGAATGGCTGTACCAGTTCACAGCTCCACATTACAGTACATTAGTGAGCCAGTTTTCCCACAGCCCCTCCAACAACCTACACCTATGATTAAACCTCTGCCTTTCTCTTCTTATCCTTTTCCCCTCCTAGGAGTACTTCCAAGCAAAATAATCTAGTCTCTGGACCAGATTCTGTCCTATGAGACAGTGTATCTTAAACATCAAAGAATTCAGAGAGTGTTTTATCCAACAGCAACAAATGGTCATAAGGGTCCATACTTTATTTTGGTTCTCCCCCCTCCCCCAACCTCCTTCTGGTATTAATGACTCTCTTCAACATGAAGTTTCCTTATGGCAAATAGCTACCAAGTTTCAACACACTGGATGCCTGTTCTATGCAGGATATATTCTTTAACACAGACAGCAAGGAACAATTTGTGTGTTTCATCTCCTAATGTCATCATTGAAGATTGGAGTTATAATTAGAACATCCTATTTTTCCTTAACAGTTCATTATGCATCTGTCACCCATGATTTTGTAAATCCTTATTGAGCCCATATAATTGTTCTACATGTATGAGCCCTTGGGAGTATTGAGTCACTACCAACCAAATACCCATAATTCAAGGCTAGCTTGCATGTAAGACACTGATAAGGGATTCAGCACATACTTTCCAGTGGTTGCTAACTGTGCTCATGACTCCACTTTCCCAGGTACAAATTGGCTGCCACTCTGATGATCTCAATGGGGCCAAGAAGCTTTGCCGAGCACCTGTGGTGATTCACAGATGCTGCCTGAACAGACCAGAGCTGTCAGTCTCCTCCCTCTGGGGCGGCCTTATCTATGTACTTGTGCCCAAGGGCAGTAACCTGGGTCCTGTGTCAATCACCATCACTGGAGCTGTGCCTGCTCCTTATTTCAAGTTGGGTGAGTAAAGGTTTCATGAAGGCTAAGCCCAAGGGAAGCCAGAGAAAAGGTGAAGTAATTATAAACTAGGTTACAAAGGAGGAAAAGAATGTGTAGCTTTGATTGGTCAAGAGGAAGATGATGTTTTTGGTGGGATAAGGAAGAGATGATCTATTTTAAGGCTATGGGTAGGGCATCAGGGAACTTCCTGTGTTGATGGAGAATTCAGAGGAACATGAGGAAAGGTAATCAAGGATTGGGCTTTTATTTGCAGAATTGGGGATAGGATGCATACCAAAGGTGAGAGCAGAAGAAAAAAGCATTGAATTTAAAATAAAAATCTTGAGTTCGAATTCTGATTGTGCTACTTATTAGCTGTGTGAAATTAAACATTTTACTTTAGTTCTTCCATCAGTAAAATGAGAGAGTTATACTAGATCCACAAACTTATTTTTAAAGAATATTTTGATAACTGCATTTCAGCACAATTGGTTTCCTTTGTAATTTTATGTATTTAAAGATTAAGGAGTCTGTAGGCTTTACCAGACTCCCAAAAGAACCCATGTCACAAAAAGGTTAAAAAACCCCTGCAGGACCTTTAAAGTTTCTTCTAGCTCTAAATCTCTGATCCCTTAGTGTTACTCTCCCACTGAAATCAAAATTTCAACTTTCAGCCTTAGAAAGCAGAAAAAGGAGTATTTAAATAACATAATGTCCAGAAGGAAGGAGGTGATAGACACATGTCATATATTGGGTCTTTCCTAAAACTGTAATCAGAGTTACATTTTAGGATAGACATTAATGAGTTATACCATAGACAGAAAGTGATCTGGCATGGTAGGATTACTAGAGTGTGTGTCATATGGGGGTTAATTTAAGGAACTGCACGTATATAACCTGGAAGGAAGAAGTCTTGCAAGGATGTGGCAGCTTTCCAATATTTGAAAGGCTGTTAGGTAGAATTAGGATGTTTTGTGGTCTGTTTGG
>CM053597.1:79741224-79759532 GCA_028646575.1 Pseudocheirus occidentalis
CTTCAGGACTTCTCTTTCCTGGAACTCAAGGATCAACCAGGCCACCAACAAACAAAGTCCCATCCTGTTCATGTCTTCAGTCAGCCACTGAGGAGCCAAATCCAAAATCTGTCTGTTTCTCCAAAATTCTCCTGCTTATAAACACTGGCCTTCTCCCAAGTGAACAGGGGAATGTCTCAGCCAATGGCATTCTTTCACTTCAACATGGGAATTCATACCTTCCAGACAACAGGGGAATTCACACCTTCCAGACAAGGCTCACATCTTCCATACTTAGCCCTCAATATCCAACAAATTGATTACCATTACAGTTCAGGGAACAAAATTATGAATAGGCAGCATAATTTAGAGTGACAAATTTGAAAAATAAAAATAGAAAAAGTCAGAACAATTAGATCTGCCCCAAAGTAAAATGAATTGTCCTGGGAGGACAATTTACCCAAAGGAGGATGTTTTCAAATAGCGACTGTATAACCGCTTACCAGGAACAGAGGGAAGGGAATTCCTGTTCCTGTTCAGGTATTGGCTGCATTAGATTGTCTCCAAGATTCTGTGACAGGCCCATTAACCCCACAATCTCTGTCCAAAGGGGAGACATCTCTAGAGGAGTGGAAGAGCTCTATCCGCCACTACCCTGTGCCATGGGGAGAGCTGGCAACAGACAATATCATCCTCACGGTGCCATCTGAACATCTTCAAGACCTAGAAGACCCAGAGCCTTTGCTTCATCTCTGGGACGAGATGATGGGAGCCGTGGCCAGACTTGCATCAATAAGCTTCCCTTTTGCTCGACCTGAGAGGATCGTGGCTGATGTACAGATCTCAGCTGGTGAGTGTTCTGAAAGTTGGGGTGGGAGATGCTTTGTGCAGGTGATAAGTCACTACAAAGTTCACATCATATTATTTATTCATCATCTTCTCTATTCAAGGCATTAGGTATGATGGATGATAATACAAGTGAGCAGGAGCTTATAAACTAGTTAGGAAAATAAGAGGAAAAACTATACTGAAATTTCGAAAGGAATACATAAATTAAATAATAGCATTCATTCCTTCATTCAGTCACTCACGCATCCATCTTAGCTTATTCAGTAAGCATTTATTGTGTGCCTCTGTGTGCAGCACAAGAGTTTTTCCAAAGTACTGCTGGAGAAAATAAACGCTGATTTCAAAAGGGGGACTTCAGTATATTGTGGAGTGATGTAGGAGCCTTCAGTGGAGTGTGGAGGAAATGAGCTGGGCCTTGAAAAATCGGTAGAAGACAAGTAGAGTGAAGTATAGGCAAGTCAACACAACTCTTATCTTTCATTACCAAATGAAAATGACCTTCTTTCCTATATCGTAAAGTGCACTAAGTTGGGGGGTTTTTTCATCCCTTTACAATGTATAGTATGCTGAATTTTTCAATGAAAAAAATTCCACAAATGTTTACAAAGTATCTAGTATAACTAAGATAACTTTGCTAGAGATACAGAGGAATCTTTAAATGTTCTAGATCCATGATCTTATACTCCAACATGTTTAAGTTTCTAATGTTCCTCTATTTATACTAATACATCTTCAGTAAGCGCATTATTATTACTGAGTGTGAGGCACTGTTCTAACAGAAAAAGAAAGGCAAAAGACAATCCCTCCTCTCAAGGACCATATATTCTAATACAAGAAAACAGCTTGTAAGCGACCAAGTACGAAAATGATCTACACAGTATCATTGGAGATCATTTCAGAGGGAAGCACTAGATGAAGGGATTAATCACTGATCACAGAGGCCTGGACCGGCACCAAAGACTGTATAAATGGGAAAGAAAAATCATCTTTCCTTGCTTTAGGAGAATTTGCAATTTAATTGAAGTTGGCCATAAGAAAGGGTAAATTGCCTACACTGTTCCTGTCTTCCTAAGCCATAGATGGAGCAGACTAATGTGTAAAAACGCATAAAATAAGCTACTAATGCTTATGTAATGGTTACTATGTCCCAAACACTGTGCAAAGTGCTTTACAAATCCTATCTCATTTTACCCTCATGTCATCCCCAGGATTTAGGTGCTTTTATTTAATCTCATTGTATAGTTGAGGGAACTGAGGCAAACACAGATTAAATGACTTTCCCAAGGTCACACAACTAGTAAGTGTCTAGAATCGGATTTGAACATAGGTCTTCCTGACTCTATTCACTGATAGAGTGAATTTACCGATATTTGCCAATTGGCTGCAAGAGGAAAAAAAAAAAGTTAACCCAACACATGGATCATTATGGTGCCAGTGTACAATTCCAAAAACTGACAGAGTGTTAGAGGTGCTTACGGACGATAGAACTCTTACGTGAGAGACATGAAACTGGGGCTAGACAGGTGAGGTGAAATGAAAGTGTTCTTCCCTATTATGACTAAGTGAAGAGAAGCCATCTGTTCTCATAGAGGTTTGAAAATGTCAAGGATGAGAGAATATAGGGGAGAGTTTCATTATGAGAATAACCTAGGGATGGCAGATTGGGCTCTCTCACGTAGAAATCTCTGCCTTTTCTTCCTTCCTCTGCCCCCCAGGTTGGATGCATTCAGGATACCCCATCATGTGCCACACGAAATCAGCAGAGGACATAGTCAATGAGAAGAAAATAAGGTCTAATGGGCTCTGGGGCCCCATCCATGAGCTGGGCCACAACCAGCAACGGCAGGGCTGGGAGTTCCCCCCACATACAACTGAGGCTACCTGCAACTTGTGGTCTGTCTATGTACACGAGATGGTGCTAGGCATCCCCCGAAGCCAGGCCCACCCTGCACTGACTCCATCTGGTAGGGAGACCAGGGTGCAAGAATACCTGAGGAAAGGGGCTCCCCTAAAAGAATGGAGCGTTTGGACAGCACTGGAGACTTATCTGCAGGTACTGGAAAGGAGCTGGCCAAGAAGGGAAGTATACTCCTCCTCTGCCTCTGCCTCTGCCTCTTCCTCTTCCTCTTCCTCCTCCTCCTCCTGCTACTCCTCCTCCTCCTCCCAGTGCTACCACCACCACCACCACCACCACCACCACTACTACTACTACTACTAGCACTACTACTACTACTACCATTACTACTACTACTACTACTACTACTACTACTACTACTACTACTACTACTTTAATATTCATATAGTGCCTCAAGGTTTACAAAGTACCTTTTATAGTTTTTTTCATTTGGTCCTCACAATGACCCTGTAAGGTAAGTGCTGTTATTGTACAGATAAAGATACTGAGGCTGAGAGAATTTGTGTTTTGCCCGAGGTATCCATCCATATCAGGTGATGAAATCCTATCTGAATCTTCATGATGCTAGATATCCTATGACTGCTTCTCTGTGCCTTACTTGTATAGCTGTAAAATGGGAGTGATAGCCCCATCCCTACCTATCTCCTGGTGAGAAAGTGAAGATAAATGAGGGAGTAGATGAAAAGTATTTTCCAAAGTTTCTTT
This sequence comes from Pseudocheirus occidentalis, assembly GCA_028646575.1. NCBI lineage: Eukaryota > Metazoa > Chordata > Mammalia > Diprotodontia > Pseudocheiridae > Pseudocheirus > Pseudocheirus occidentalis. The sequence goes on from CM053597.1 coordinate 79,744,673, forward strand.
TCAGGGCCTCCACAGAAGAAAACATTCTAATTTATGTCGCCCAGATAAATGTTCTCTTGACTAGCTATAATTACAAAGATCCTATTTAATATTTCCATAAAGCATTCTCCATAGGTCTAGGCACAAAGGGTGACCCCTCTTGTACTATTATTATGGCATTATTATTAGTATTACAAAGGTGTTATATTATTTGGTCTCAATGTGTCATAATTTGACTAAGGCCTAATTTTCACTAGAGTGATTAAGCATTCCTGAAAGCAAGCATTTACCCAAGGCTGATAGTAGAGAATAAGACCAATTGATTATGTCTAAATGGATGTTTGGTGCAGAAAAGGAGGGAATCCTGTTCAAATGGTAGGAATGTGGTTAATATTCTAGAAGGAGCCTCTTACTGCAATAAAGTGGAATCACTGATACTCATTTGCTGGGTTGTCTCTGGAAACTCAAACCCTTCACTCTACCCCCTTTTCTCTTCCTTCTCTCTCAGCTACAGGAGGCCTTTGGCTGGGAGCCTTTCACCCAAATCTTCACTCAGTACCAGACCTTATCTGGGGTGCCCAATAACAATGCTGGCAAGATGAACCTGTGGGTGAAACAGTTTTCTCACCAAGTGCAGAGGAATCTGACTCCATTCTTCCAGACCTGGGGCTGGCCTATCAAGGAGGAGGTGGCTGCTTCCTTAGCCTGCCTGCCTGAATGGCAAGAGAACCCAATGAATGTATACCTTCTCATGACAAATTAAGGGGTGTCCAGCAGGCCCAGTGTGGCTGTGGGAAGGATATATCTCCATCTCTAAAACTTAGTTTATGGATTGGGTGGCAAATGCTCTGAGGCAGCCCCATTCACTCAGCAAATATTTATTGATCTTCTTTGATGTTACAGTATAGGTGGTGTGAGGGAATAAAGTCATCATGAGTGTACTGCCTGTCTGAAGGGGAAAACAAGAAAAACCACGTGGAAAGTTGTACAGCATTACACATTAAATAACAATGAAGAGATTTCTTCCTCTTCTGTCTCCAAAAGAGACCTCAGAACCCATCACAGAGTGCATCAAATATTCCTTCTCTGTGGATCTGTTTTTTATTTAAATATGCTATTATTGATCAATCTAGTATAATGGTGATAGCACTAGGTTTGATGTTGGGACTTTGCTTTAAATCCTGTCTTTGCCATCTAGTACCTGTGTAACATTGGGCAAGTTATTTAATCCCTTTGGGTCTCAGTTTCCCTATCTTTCACATGAGAGAATTGGACGTGATGACCTCTCAAGGTCCTTTGTCTCTAAACCTAAGATCTTATGAAATTCCTACCTGATCCTGAAACATCACAACCCTGAGACAAGTTCAACGTGTCTTTTTAGGAATCCAAAAATATTTTTTTTCTGAGCTTTTATTTTTGGTCCACTGTTATTAAATATCTGGCTATGGTCCCAAACTGAGACATAAATGTTTCATGAGAATCAGCACACCCTTAACAGCCCAGGGTTGTCATAGTTAGTTCATCCCCAATCTCTGATAGAACCTATATATGTATATATAGTGTCCAAAAAAATCTTAGTGAAGTTTTAAACTTTTGAAAGCTTAAGCTTTGGGATACCCTGGATAATATCAGGGAGCCAGAGTGACATGTTGTACCTCTTATAGTCAAACCTACCTTTTAGGTGATACTTAGTAACTTTTTAAAGTTTTTGAGATGTAGTTTCAGAAAGATCCAGTCCATTCAATAGTATATTCAATCATATTTTAAAGGAAGGATTCTGAAATATTCCTTACACTATAGAAAAAGGACTGTAAAATCACAAGCTGTGATAACAAAATATATTATGGTTTACTCCCATCGGTTCATTCCATCTACCAATATCTTTTGCATGATGAAGGCAGTGGTAGAGATTGCGTTGATAGAACCCAAGAAAACCAAATTAAAAGTTTTTTTCTCTGTGGCTTGATCACTTCAATAAACATGTATGTGTTGGGCATTGTGATAAGTGCTGGGAATAAAGAGGCAAAAAACCTGTTTTCAATGAGTTCACAATCTAGTGTGGATGTGTCACACACACACATACACGCAGAATAAATAGGAAATAAAGTGAGAGGCTGGGAAATGCTTCCTATGAAAGATGGGGTTTTAGTTGGGACTTAAAAGAAGCCAGGCAAAGAATTGGAAATTGAAGGGTTATCTATCGACTGAGGAATGGCTGAATAAGTTGTAGTATGTGGATGCAATGAAATGTTATTGTTGTATAAGAAATGATGAGCAGGCAGAGTTCAGAAAAACATGGAAATACTTATGTGGAACTGATGCTCAGTGAAGTGAACTGAACCAGGAGAAGATTGTATACAGTAACAGTAACATTGTGTGATGACCAACAATGATGATCTCAGACAATTCCAAAAGATTCATAATGGAAAATGCTATCCACATACAGAGAGAACTATGGCGTCTGAATGCGACTAAAGCAGACTGTTATACTATTTTCTTTTTTTTTCATGTTTTGTTTTTTCTTCCTCACAGTTTTTCCCTTTTGTTCTGATTCTTCTTTCACAACATGACTGATGTGGAAATACATTTAACATGATTGTACACATATAGCCTACATCACACTGAATGCCTTCTTGGGGATGGGCCAGGGAAAGAGGTGGGGAATTTTAGAACTCAAAATCTCATAAAGGTGAATGTTGAAAACTAAAAATAAATAAATTACTTAAAAAAGAAGCCCAGGAAGTCATTAGGTAGAGATGAAGAGGGAGAGCAGCTCAGGCATAATAGGCAACCAGAGAAAATGCCCCTGATCGAGACATGGTATGTCTTGTTCATAGGAGAGTCAGGAGGAGACAAGTGTCACTGGCATTAAGAGTTCATGCCTGGGAGAAAGATATAAAAAGACTGGAAAGGTACGAGGGGACTAGGTTATACAGTGCTTTGAATACCAGAGCATTTTGTATTTTATTCTACAGGTAATAAGAGGCCAGTGGAGTTTGAGTAGAGGGGTGGTTATAAGAGCTGTACTTTAGGAAAATCATTTGGTGACTAAATGGAGAATGGATTGGAATGGGAAAAGACCTGAGGCAGGCAGACCCACTAGCAGACCATTCAAGTATTCAAGACAAAAGGTGATGAGGGCCTGCACTATAGTGGTATCAGAGGAGAGAAGTGGGGCATATTCAAGAGATGCTGCAAAGGTGAAATCCATGCGACTTGGCAACAGCTTGTCATCTGACACAATGAAGGCATTAAAAAAAATGCACCATGAGACTTCAGGACATCAACACAGAGGTTGTGAAGCCAGTGAAATTTATGGAAGACTTACAGAGCCCTAAGTTAGTATATCCTTCACTTTTCAGTCCGGAAAAAAAAAAGTTCCTATTGTGTGCCAAGCATTGTATGGGAGGATATAATTTGATATTCTTGAGAATCAAGAAATTCTAGGGCAGCTAGGTGGTGCAGTGAATAGAGCACCGGCTCTGGAGTCAGGAGGACCTAAGTTCAAATCGAGTCTCAGACACTTAACACAAAAAAACTTAGACATGACCTTGGGCAAGTCACTTAACCCCAATTGCTCTGCCTTCCCCCCTTCAAAAAGAAAAAAAAAAAGAGAGACAGAGACAGAGAGACAGAGAATTAAGACATTCCTCTGATAAAGAAAAATTCAAAAAGAAGAATGTTCCTGTCAAGAATGTCACATATTTTCACTTTGGGTTTTCAGAACTGTTTTATTTTTTTTTTATTCTTGTTTCTTTTGATCATTTCAATTTCTTTTTTTCTTCTGTTTACTTATGTTTCTTCTTTGGGCTGAATTATGCTACTAGCCTACAATGAGGCAAGGTAGAAGTCCTGAGTTTTATGATATTTTTATAATGATGTATATATTTTGATACTACATATAATATTATAATAATATAATATGTGTAATAGAACAATATATAATATTACAGCATTATACAATCCAGTATTTTATAATACTGCCTTTGCTACGAAGTATCTGTGTGTCCTTGGACAATCACTGAACCTCTTACACTTCGTTTTACTTATCTGTAAAATGAGGGAGTTGGATCTCTAAAGTTATTTTTTTTCATTTCCAAATTCTGAGTCTATATGGCCGTATGATTCTTATTTCTTCTGATTTCTTATGGTTTCATTACTGGGACTGCTTTGGGGCTTCTATGTCATTGCTCCTTATTAGGTCTTGAGTTGCTCATATAGTCCTAAGCCTCATGTTCTGAAATCATGTGAGCGCTGAAAGGGACCTTCAAGAAAATCCAGCCCAATTCTGACTTTATAGATGAGGAAACTGAGACCTCAAGAAGTTAAACGACGTGCTCCAAATCATACTGCTAGATAATGGTAGAGCCAGGATTAGAACCCAGATCTCCTGGCTCTCTTATTGTATACTAACTTACTTCTAGAGCAAGTCTCATTATTTCATGAAAAAGTTTTTAGCATATTAATTAACAGTGTCATATTATCGCAGCACAAAACCTTTTTAACTTCCTTACTGGGGAGATTATTTTCTTTGGTCTTAGAGCTCCCTCTTGCGGTCCTGGTCTCAGAAGAAATGTCTCACTTCTGGTCCTGGTTTCTTTACTTGCGAAATCTACTATAGGCATGGAAGCAACTCTTTAAATGAAAGAGAAACTCTCTGACCACAAAAAGTCTGGGAAATCATGTTCTCTAAGGCCTCTTCCTGCTCTGATGAAAAACAGCAAATAAAAGTCTATGATTCAGCTCAGGTTACTGGTACAAGCCAAGGAAGCCAGCCTCCATGCGGGAAGTTGGGCATCATGGGGAACGTGTGCTACCCTGGAAGGGAAGCTAGATCTGGAATCAGAGCAGATCAGACTTCTAGCTCTGGTTCCAATCCCAGGAAATCTTTTTGGGGAATGGAGATCGGGGGGGGAGGGGAGAGAAAAGAATTGCTCACAATCCTACACTTCATGCTTTTCTGACTTTGTTAAGGTCATCTCTTCTAGTCTGCACCCCATGTTTAAAACCTACTTATCCGCCAATGCAATTTTGGCATAGGATAAATCATAGAATGTAAGAGGTAAAAGAAATATGATCTCAACTGGATCAGCCTCGTCATGTGCTGAGTTGGGCATTTGGGGGGATGCGTGGTACAACACAAGTTACACTAAATTTGGAATCAGAGCGTGTTAGACTTTCAGTCCTGGTTTGAATCCCAGCCTGCAACTTGCTACCAGTTGATCTTGGGTAAGTCACTTCACTTCTGTTGCCCTCAATTTCCTCAATTTTGAAATGATCTTTTGGCTCTACCTGGCCTATTTGTTTTATGAATATCCCCTCACATTTCTCTCAAACGTTAGTTCAAAGATAACCAATTTCTATATCTAATTCGAATCCCATGGAGACCTCAGTTCAGTATAAATTATCAATCTCTTCTGGAGACATATGGTTCTTTACATCTTGGGATGTCAGCAGGCTGGGGAGGAGGAATCCACTCATTCTCATCAGATTCTCACAGCCGTGCTTTTTATACTCCCTATGTGCCACAGACAATAGAAACCTTAGCTATGCTGGCCACTTTTTTCCCTCTGCTTTTCCATCTCCTTTTAATATGTATGCTTACTGGGTTTCTTCATGTGTGTACTCTACCTCTTCCCTTTTTTTTCTTTTTCATTTCAGTTGTCCATTCCAGGGACAACTCCAATTGTCATAACTGTAGGGACTCAGGGACTCAGGGGCAGACAATCCTGGTTCCTCTGATCTTGGCATGTTCTCTGGTCTTTGAAGATAGATCAAGAGTACTTATAGTAGTCCTTCAGGATCTCTTTCCTGGCTTATGTGCCAGGAAATTATGAAGAATTCCTTTCTTCACAGCAAGATAAATCTCAGTCTCTTCTGTTTTCAATACTGGATTGCCAAGAAGAAAATGGTTCAAAAACAACAATGCAGCAAACATTTATTAAGCAAATAATTAGAATTGATACCAGGAATACAATGAGGTGAAAAAAGAACAAGTGTCTGCCCTCAGGGTGTTTATTGTCTGGAGGACAGCAGGAGATGTCTACTAATAAATATAATACAACTCAGAGTGTCATAAGGACAAAGGATAAAGGTAGATAAAGTGTTCCCTTTTCCAAAAAAATGAGGTGAGAATACTTTTAGTTGGGATATCTGGGAAAGGACTTTGGAAAGAGGGAGGAGATAGTTCTGATGCTGAGCCTTGGAATATGAGAGATATTTCAACAAGCCAGGGTGAAGAGGGAGTTCATTAGTACCCCTCCTGGATTTGAGGTGACCTCTCTTATTTCTGTAGAATAGGTCCACTTTTGAATAATACAATATAAATTTAGAGCTGGAAGGGACCTTAAATATTTAAATGATTTATCCAGCTCTACATTGATGCTATGCAATCCCTCGTTTTGTACAGGATAAAATGAAGGTCAAAGAGCTTGGGACTCACCAAACACGTGATAAGTAGCAGAGGGGAAATATGAACCCAAGTCCTTTGGGTTCCACATGCCCTCCCAGGTTGGAGTACGGAATCATAGTTAGATACTGAAGCACAGAGGGGCACTATTGACTATTATATCCCTGACTTCGCTGACTTTCCTCAGAGGTTTCAGTGGCCTCAGGACCATGTACCTTTCCTTGTAGGTCACCTGGCTCACCATCAGCACTCAACCCACTCTTTTACTGTAAACAGTGAGTTTCGTGTAGATACAAACTAGTTACAAGTAACTCAAGTCTGTATGGAAGATACTGAGTTCTATGTTCAACCTGGCTTTTCTTGTTTCCTATAATTCATCACAAGGTGATAAATAAATTTGTAGTAAAAGGTTTCTAGGACTGTCAGAAAATACTATGGGATAGGCAGGAGGGGAGGCAGATAGGTGGTACAGTGGACAGAGCACCAGCCCTGGAGTCAGGAGGGCCTGAGTTCAAATGTGGCCACAAACACTTACAACTATGTGACCTGGGGCAAGGCTCTGTGTTTCCTTGGAGGTGGAACCACTGATTCAAGTAAAGAACCATTCTTATGAAATCAAAGGTAGATATTATTGCTGTTGCTGTTCCATTGTCTGATACAACATGTCCCCATCTGGCATTTTCTTGGAAAAGATTCTGGAGTTGTTTGTCATTTCTTTGTCCAGCTCATTTTACAGAGGCAGACAGGGTTAAGTGACTTGTCCAGGTCTCATTGCTAATAAATGTCTGAGCCAGATTTGAAACTCAGGAAGATGATACTTAGATTTAGATTTGGTTGGATTTTATTTAGTCTGGATTTAGCATTGGTTAAAAGGCCAGACTCAAAAATTAGACTAGGTCAACAAGCTGTAGCTTTTGTAGTATGGCCTATGATCTCAAGTGTTTTTTTATGTACAAATACAGAAAATTTTCAAGTACAATTAAATTTTATTTTAAAATATAAAAACCATTCTTAATTGGCAAACTATACAAAAACAGAAGGCTTGGTCCAAGGACCATAGTTTGCCAGTCCTTGGATTAAACAAATAATTCTATGATGATTTTAAAGAAAGACGCTACTGAAATGACCCAATAAGTACCCCCAGCCTTTTTCTATTTACCATTTTATGAATGAGAGCATGTTTATCAAATCTGTAGTTTATGAAAATCCAGGAAGGAAATCTAACATCCAAAATTGTTGTCCAAATTTCATGAGGTGATGGTCTCACTGTACCGTGTCCTGGTTAGTCCACATCAGGAATGCCATACTCAATTCTGGGGAATGCCACATTCAACATTTTAGAATTTGGTGACTCAAAGCATATAGGATTTATTACTGGTCACATAAACAAAATAAAGGCAGGGGTCTAGAACAAGGAATTGAGATGGACACTTTGGTTCCACCTAGGAGTTGTTGTTCTTTTTGTGTCTCTCTTCTGATCCCCACTTCTTTTTATTTGCCACAACAGACATATTTAAATGGAGTCTGTCCAATACCATCCTAAATAATGAATGTGTAAAATAAGTCATAAAACACCTAAGTATGAAAAAGAGAATAACCATTATATTTAGCAGCTGCTCTGGAGCCATTCCCCAAGTTTGCTCTTGTACTCAGAATTTGGATTTCAAAGATGGCAACTGCTACCTCTGGTTCACAGGTAGCATGTGTGGGAGCATATAAGCCCCAACAAGTGTGCTTCCCATTAATAATCAGCTGATAAACTGCATTAGCTTACAGAATAGGTATCACTCAAATGACTTTGGAAGTACAGTAGTTCCAAGTCCTGCCCCCTCACCCCAAATAAACAAACTGACATGTACTCTTCCCCAAACATAGTCCAGTGGGAAAATGAGCACAAACTGAAAATATAATGGTAGTAAGGTATGTGCAGAGGTTTTGCAAGTGTCCAAGACAACTCACAACCCTAGAACTCCAGAGCCTTGGTATTCGTTCTTTCTAGATTCCTGATGAAGTTTGCTGCAGGGTGTGGTGATTGAGCATGGATAATTTTCTGCTATTAGTCAAGGCTAGCTCCCAATGGCGCATAGTATTAGTGGGGTTCAGCTGGGCTCCTTCCTGGATCTATAGACCCCAGAATCTTTGCTTAATGAATCAGTCCACTTGATTATGGGGTCTTTCCCTTTAATAGTTTTCACAAGTCCCACCTCAGGCTTTTCTGGGAAATTTCTGTCTTTTGTCAGAGGAGTTACTGTGCTCTTTCTGGAATGGCAGAGATTCTTTTGTCACAAGGCAAGGAGATAGGAGCGATAGAGCCTCTCCTTTTAACAACTCTTCCTGGATCCAAGATATAGGCTTCACCCTAAATTATAGGAAAGTACATTTCTGAAATCATCATCTCTTCAAGGTAGTTCATAATTAGGCCATGACCATACATTAAATAATCACTAAATAGCTTAAAAATTCCAAGTTCCCTGGTTTTTATAGTTCCAGTTTTTCCTGTTTGCTTAGCAAATGAGTAGCTAAAGAAAAAGTACTGAGGCAGTCTCTGCCCTCTAGTCATGTTCACTATTTCTACTAGATGCCAGCTTGTCTTCATGTCTAGATTTATATTTATATAACTATCACTATATAAAGAGAAGTATATATTCCATATGTTCCTCTCTCTTCTACGTATTTATGAAGAGAGAAAAAGAGAGGGAAGAGAGAATGGAAAGAGAGAGAGAAGGAGAGAGGGAGACCAAGAGGAGAGGAGAGAGGTATTCAAAGTTTCAGATCCTTTAAGAGGTGCAGAATGATATAGTATAACTGAAAGAGCATCTTGCATCTCAGTGCCTTGAGTCTTGCTCCTATAACTTTCAATTTTACCAAAAAGGGGGAACACATTTACATTCTCCATTGGGTGAAAAAATTTTGTCATTGCAAATCACTTGGGAGAAACAAAAATGCCTGTGGTTGTGCTAAATAGTAAATATACTTTAGCATTTTACATAGTTTGCATTGTTAACCCAGTCAATACTCTGGTTCAGTATAAAGTATAATGTACCTTATATATGTGACATATAACACATAATAGAGTTGTATACAATAACCAACTGTATAGGCCACCTCTAACAACCTATCATTGAACATATAGCAATAGTATACATCAGAGAAGTACATACTGTCACTATTGTTTTTGTTGCGGTTAGTCCTTCATTTTTGAAGAAGATGAATGATGAGTGATGGTCTTGATTTGTGTGTTAATTGGAGTTAAGTGAAGTGGACCTGCAAAAGTCATCAGCTTCACTCTCTCTTCCAGGGCCATTGAAATCCAATGGAAAGTTAAAAGTCAGGATGACTGACAATGACCTAGGATGTAGTAGATGACCCTGGCATATCTGATGTCTGACCAAGCCCTAGGTGCTCTACATCTCTTGCTTCAGCTGCCTCTATTGTTGTTCAAACAAATTGTTCTTGTCTGCCCAATTAGCCAGAAGAAGTTTTCACATGCTTGGGGTAAGCATTCCCCTAACTCATTAACAGGTTTAAAACCCATTGGGTACTGCCACCCTGGTTTAGCGTGGGATGTGGCCACTGTGCATTCTACAGTTTCTTGGAGCCACAGATGAGAATTAAGGACTAGACTTGTGATTTAATATGTATAGGAAACTCCCAGATTGGGGAATTCTCTCTACTGATGCAAATCAAAACAATTTTCTGCAACCTCTAGTCTAGAGAGGTGCCCAAAGAAATTGAGTAACTTATCAAGGGTCATTTAGTAAGAAGTGGCATTTGAACCCAACACTTCCTAGTTTCAAAGTTGGCTCTCTATCCACTGTGCCATGATTCTTCTCTGTGCAATTACAAAGAAGTGGAAGAAGATAGAATTGAGATTTAAGAATAATGTGTAGTTAAAGTTAGCCAGTAGGCAGTGTGTATAGAAGGACGCTGGCTCAAATAAATGATTAGGCCTGTTATCAGGAAAATTGTTATAGCAGTTCTATGAAGAATGGATTGAAAACAGAATTGGGGGTGTAAATTAATAAAGAATCTATTACAATAACCCAGTCAAGGAGTAAGGAGGACTTAAACTTGATTGATAGAGGTGGGAATAAAAAGAGGGAAGAGACAAGCAAGACATTATAGAGGTCAATGGAAGACACAGCAACTATTTGGATGTGCCCACCCAATCCTTCAGATGTCTCAGGAAGCTGTTCTTGTTCTTCAAAGCCAGCGAGAAAAGAAAACCTGGTAGGTAGGGATAAGCTTTTATTCTGTCCATAGAGTATTGGCTAACAGTCAATTAAAAGATTTTTCATCAGCACATAGCGCAAACCCTTGAGGCATCACGGCTGACAGGAAGTAATCATTTATGTGTGCTCTGAAGGGGAGGGCAGGCAACAGTCTCAGCATTATAAATGGTCAGAAGCATGCCTTTGACTGGATTGCCAAATAAGCATGTTGTAAGGGGTAGAAGTAGGAGAAAGCAGCAGACCAAAAGAACTGGAAAAAATGACTGAGGCTTTCAACCTGATGCCTGGGAGAGTGATGACACCTCCATCAAAAATAGGGATACAGAAATTTTGTGAGGAATATAATAAATACAATTTGAATATATTGACTTCAAGATTTGGGAAGGATATTTAAATGGAGACAGCCATCAAGGTAGCTGAAATTGAGAGATAAGATTTTATTGGAACTGGATGTGTAGATTGGAAGCCATGTCTGTAAGTCAGTCAACAAGCAGTAATTGAAAATATGGAGGGGAGGAAGAAGAAGAGGAACCCATGAAAGCACCCAAGAAGATGTGGAAGAGGATAGGAACATCAAGGCAGAATAGACAGTTGAGAGCTAGGAGAAGCCTAGGAAGCCTTAGGAAGCCCCCGAGAAAGACACATGAAAAAAGCTAGGAAGGAGTAGAAAGGAGAGAAATAGAGAATGAGAATGAAGCAGTATCATGGAAGCCATGGCAGGAGGGAATATCAAGAAGGATGGGTGGTCACTGCTGTCAGATGAGTCAAGGACAATAAGGACGAAGAAGATGCATATGAAATTGTGAGCCAGGGGCTAGTTATTAATGGGAGGGGGGAAGGATTCCCAGTGAGAAGTCAAATTGCAGAGAATAAGTAGGGGGTGGCCTGAAAAAAGATCTATCAAGGGTTGATTACTCATTCTTGATATTTGTCAATGAAGTAGGAGAGAAAATGGACAGTTATACTGTCTTTTGGTAGTTTAGAAGTGCCAGGGACAACAAGGGAAGCACAGAAGGAGAATGGGAAGGGTACTGATTATAGATTCTGGGAACCTGGGTTCAAATCTCATGCCTGATGCTTTTCTACCTATGTGACCTTGGCCAAGTCAAATAACTTCCCTGAGGCTTAGTTTCCTCATCCATAAAATGAAAGGAACCTCTCAGGTCCCTTCAGTTCTAAATCTGTTATTATTGTATTATAGGGAAATAGAGGTTTGCTTTTAGGTTGAGGAGAGTAAGGTACTAAAGAAGAGATTAAAGATGAAAAGCAACTAAAACTTAGAAGGAATGATTAAAAGAATGGGTGAGTGTGTGAGAGACAGAGAGAGATGAAATGGACAGACAGAGAGGCAGAAAGAGGCAAAGAGATGTAACAGAAAGAGACTGAGGGAAGAACTCAGAGAGAAAACAAGAAACATAGGCTTTGCATATAGGTAGAAAAGTAATACTTTTACTAACAGTCCACAAAATACTGGTATATTTTAAAAGGTGTGGACAGGTATTGACATAGGCATCAAACTACATCGCTTTGTCATAAATCAGCAAGACTCTTAGATTTGGAATCAGGAATCAGTGCTTCAGTATACTTAGTGAGAAATCTGGTAACATTAATTGTATTATGATACATCTGTTGTAAAAGAAATAATTTGATCATGACTGGTGCATTGTGCTATCTTTCCAGCATCTGGATGGTATATTATCATACTATAGCCGTTTGACCCAATGTTCAATAAAAAGGGAGTTTCTAAGCAACTAAAACAATATTGTAGAGTCTGAGGGAAACCATCAGATTAGCAGAAAATATGGATTCCAAGTCTGAATCAGCACTTCCTGTGCTCATCACTCCTTACTCTTAAATTAGAAAAACTCTTAAGAAAAAATTCTTGAAGGCTCAGTTCAGATGCCACCTCCAACATGAAACCTTTCCTGATTGACCCAATTAGTACTCTTTTCCTTCTTCACTCCTCCTCCCTTTTTACACACACACACACACACACACACACACACACACACACACACACACATGCTTTTTTTTTTGAGGAGCAGCATGCTGTACTGTTTGGAAGGCTCTCTTCAAACAGGAACCAACCAACCAATTCATCAATCATCAGTCATTGACTAAGCACCAGGTACAATTCTAGGTGCTGTTGTTTTTCCTTCTTTTTCAAAGAGGACTAATGACATCATTATGTCAAATATTTCAACATTAATATACAAAGAAATGCTGTCTTCTTTAGACTTATAGTTCACCATAAATGTAAGTCTCTATTGCCCTCTAATGGTAACTTTGTATTTTAATAGGTCTCTGAGTTGATCGCATAGCTTTCATTAAGCAATATCTTCTTTGAAGGAAATACACTTTTATTGCATTGAAGTTGTGTTCTTCTTGGGAGATTTTCATCCCATGACATAAAAATAGCAATAATAACTTGGTTTCTAATCTCTTCAATTAATTTTTGTTCTTGACTACTAGTTGAAAAAACAGAAAGCTGAATTATCTTTACAAATCATTAGAGACAAAATTCCAAAGTTGCAGCAGATGGGATATTATCACAGAAGGGAAAGGGATATGTGAGTAGATGCATGTCTCTTTTGCAGCAGCTGGCATTAGTAGAAGTCTCTGGCATAGCTTTAGAGCCCACATGCCACAGGATGAGCCAGCAGGGTTGATGTGAGCCAAGACTTGTGTAAAAAGACAAGAATGATCAGAAGCTCTAAAATTTAAGATTGAGCAGAATAAGGCAAGTCATCTTGTTTTCCCCTACTCTTCAGAATGGTTGAGATTTTGTCTTTTTTTTAAGCTACTGCTCAGTACTCTAAACAGTTGGTTAAAACTTTTCTATCCAATGAGGTGCTTCAGTTGTATAGAGCACCAGGCCTCAGGAAGACCTGAGTTCAAATCTCATCTGAGCCACTTCGTAGCTATTTGACCCTAGACAAGTAACTTAACCTCATTTGCCTCAGTATTTGCATCTGTAAAATGATCTGGAAAGGGGAAGTAGCAAAGCACCCCATTATTTTTGCCAAGAAAATTCCAAGTAGGGTAACAAAGAGTTGGACACAACTGAAACAACTTAATAACAACAGCAACAACTTGGCAACCACACTGATCTCTGTCTTAGTGAGCCAGCTGGATTAGACACTATACCTCAAGTTAAGATAACTGAATCCTACCTCCAACACTTACTAGGTGTGTGACCCTGAGCAAGTCATTTAACCTCACTCTGTAATGATTTTAATCATCTATAAAATGAGAATAAGAACCCCATCTACCACACAGTTTGGTGTGAGGATGAAATAGCTATCATTTATATGTTTTAAGGTTTGCAAAGAATTTTTTACTAATATTAATTCACAACAATCCTGTGAGGTAAGTGTTAAATATTATCCCCATTTTACAGATCAGAAAGAGGTTAATTGACTTCCCCAGGATCATATACGTATTCAGTGTCTGAGGCAGAACTGGAACCCCAGTCTTCCTGAATCCAGCTGCCTGACTGTCAAATCTCACACCAGATGCAAAGAACTTTGCAAATCTTATGCATTCTAATTATTATGACAAGTACCACATAAAGGTTTGCTATTATTAACAACTCTGCAGTCACATCTCTCTCTCCTTCAGTCTTGCCTCAAATTCCTAGCTTTCACCAACTTGTCCTATCTTCCCATTCACTCTGTTTCTTTGCTTTGTCCTCTAATTATTCTACTTCCCTTGTCTTACCGGCTTAATTTGGTCTTAGGAATGATCTTTGTATCCTACTTGAGATGACCTCTCCAGGGTCTGTTCCCTAAACGTCCTTGACCCTACTTTGTCCGTTTGCATTCTTCTGAATTGGCATTGATTCTTTTCACCTTTCAATCTCATAGTCTTAGTGGTTAGGGGATAGTGAGAAGACAGTCCACTGAACATTAAAATTTATAGAGCTGTAAATTTATCCAATCATTCTACCTTTTAAAATATCATCCCTTCCTATTAAATTGATCCTGTGCCCTCTATGTACACATACATACACACACTCAGACATGTATTCATGCATATATATATATACCTTCCTATATAGACATATGTGTATGAATACATATATATGTGTGTATATGTGTATATATGTGTGTGTGTACATGTGCATGTATGTGTGTGCATACACACACACATTTATATTCCCTTAACCTGTCCTCATACTGAGAAAAGTTTCATAAGTTACAATTATTGATTTTCCATGTTGGCAAGTAAATAGTTCAAC
>CM053597.1:79767861-79790117 GCA_028646575.1 Pseudocheirus occidentalis
GGGGGGGGGGATTGGGGGGGGAGTCTGCCCACATGCAGATACGCCCACATATAAGTATTAAAGGGTTGTGGCATTAGGAAGGTTGAGAACCACTGGATAGTATTTCCTTACCCTTATCAATGTCTTTCATAAGAACTCAATACTTCAGGTGCAGTCTGATCAGGGACCATGATCTTCCTCTTTCTGGACATTATGCATCCCAATCAGAAACAATCTTTATGTTTCATTTCCTGCTTCTTTATTCTTCAAAGTGCTGTTAAACTGCTCTGTGAGCTATGTGACTCATATCCCTCAAGTCTGCTCTCCAATTGGAGTTTACCATATGTTCTGTATCACAAGTATCTGTGCTTTGTTCAGTCTCCCCATAAAGGAGGGCCACTGGCAAAATGCAGCCCTGATATTTTCAGCCATATACAAATTAGTGTGCCACTACATGAAAATGTCCTATCTCCCCTAATACTGAGGTCCATGAAAAGAGGGACTATATTGGATTTATTTCTGTATCTTCCTTAGATCCTTACCCTAGTGCTCTGCACATTGGAGGCACATGCAAATGTTGAGTTGAAGAACAAACTACAAGAAGCTCTGACCTCCATTGCCTATCTCTTCAGCTATCTGAGAAGAAAGGAAATGACTGCTATTGCTCCACTTAGCTTCTCTTCTTGTAATCAGTGGAAAGTTAATTCTTGCAGTGGAGTAGAGTGAGCACTGGGATCTTCATTTTTCATCAGAGATTCTCCCCAGGGCTTTCTTCAAAGCATTCATTACCTCCTTATTCCTCAGGCTGTAGATCATAGGGTTCAGCATAGGGGCCACTACAGTATAGAACAAAGCTATCATCTTTTCAAGTTCAACTGTGGAAGTGGTGCGTGGCCACATGTAGGTGAAGATGGTGGCCCCAAAGCAAAGGGAGACCACAGTGAGATGGGAGGCACAGGTCCCAAAGGCTTTGCGATGTCCCTGAGTAGAATGGATACGCAGAATGGCTTTAACAATCTGGGCATAGGAGAAAAGGACCAAGGAGCAGGGTAACATGAGGACCACAAAACCTGAGAAGGTCACCATGATCTTGTTGAAAGAAATGTCCACACAGGCCAAACGCAGCCCTGCTAGTGTCTCACAGACAAAGTGATTGATAACATTCTTACAAAGCGGAAGTTGAAAGGTAATGATTGTCTCCATGAGTGAGTTCAGGAAACCAGCAACCCAACAGGCAGTAACTAGAGCCATGCACAGCCCTCCATGCATGATGACTGTGTAGTGTAGGGGATAGCACACTGCCACATAGCGGTCATATGCCATTGCTCCCAGCAGGAAGAATTCAGTCCCAGCCAATCCCAAAGAGATATACAAGTGAAGTACACAGCTATGGAATGGGATGTACTTCCTTGAGGACAGGAAGTGGATGAGCATTTGTGGAACAGTACTATTCATGTAGCAGATATCCACAATGGAGAGGATGCTAAGGAAGAAGTACATGGGAGTGTGGAGTCGGGTATCCAGCCTGATCAAGTGGATGATGAGGAAATTTCCCAGCATAGTCACTAAGTACATGGCCAGGAAAAGAGCAAAGAGGTAGATCTGAGACTTTTGGTCATTAGACAATCCTAAAAGAATGAACTCACTCACCCATGTCTTGTTGTACTTGGCCATGCGATATTATAGTGTAGGAATGGAAGGAGGAGACTGAGTGGAAAGGCTTGGGGTCTAGAATAAAAAAGAATTTCCCAAGAAGTTATTTTTATTTTCTAGTCAATTATTTCCCTTTAGAAATAGGAGAGAAATATTTTTTCCAAAATTTTATTTTAGACTCAAATGCCAGAACACAAATAGAAAATGGAGAAAAGAAACAAAAACATATCATAAATTTAAATATTGGAACTTAAATGCAAAGTTAGAAAGGGAAATGCTTAAGTGGTTTGCCTTTAAAAAAATCCACAAATGCTAGTAATATCGAACTGATTAACAAACTCTATAATTCTAACCTTATGAGACTAATGATGTATTATTATCCCCCATTTTACAGAAGACAAAACTGAGTATTAAAGATGTTATGTGAATTGCCCAAGTTCATAACATTAACATTCTTTTAGCAAGTTGGGAAAGTTTATTTTCTCTACACTAGTGCTCTAAGGATGTTAATTTCTGAAATCTTACTGAGATTTGCATAACCCTCTTTTATTGAGATTCCAGCTCCTCCCTGCCCGGCACTTCCCTGAATATCTCAAAATTTTCAATGCACCGAAACCTTCTAGCCTTGCACACTTCACATTTTTATACTTCTTTCCCTCTTTCTCCCCAAATATGTCTTCCTCCCCAATTTTTCTCCTCTGCAGCCACAGAAACTTTAAATGAATATTAGAAAAAGTCAAACTTTGTAAATTAAGGAACAATTTTGTTTTCTAGGTTTGGGAGTCGGTGAAGAAAAAATGACCAAGTGACCTGCTAGGCATGGAAATTAAGATGGGAGGGGCAAAAAAAAGTTTTATAAAACTTGTTTCAAAGGTTTTTCTAACCATTGAACTAGGCTTAAGGATAGAGAACCAAAAACTTTCTCATCTCTTTCCACCTACAGAGCTAGAGTCTGCATATACATTGAAAAATGGTAAGAATCAACCATTCAATTAACATTTTAAAGTAACAGGGAGGCTAGGTGGCTCAGTGAATAGAGCACTGACCCTGGAGTCAGGAGGACATGAGTTCAAATCCAGCCTCAGACACTAGACACAAAAACTAGCTGTGTGACTTTGGACAAGTCACTTAACCCCAATTGCCCTCCAAAAAGCAAAGAAAAAAAACCTTTTAAAGTAACTATTCTGTACCAGGCACTGTACTAAGTGCTAGGGATACAAAAACAGGCAAAAGACAGCCCTTGCCCTCTAGAAGCTTACAATCTAATGGGGGAGACAGCATGCAAAAAAAAAATATATATATATATATACAGAAACAAACTATATTCAGATTAAAGGGGAAATAATTAACAGAGGAAAAGCATTGCTAATGTTGTTGGAGAACTGCTGTGGTTACTTTCTTTTTCAACCTCCACTGATAATGGTAGTCTAGGTGAATAAAAACAGAGAGCAGTAGGAGAGAAGTGACATGGTGCTAGCTTGTGCAAAGCTTAGAATGTCAACCAGAACAATTCTACCTAACTCAGGAGTAAGTAGGGAGTTACCAAAGATATTCGAAACAAATGAGTGATATAACCAGATGTCTTCATAGTCTAAAAAAGATAATCCTAGCACTTCTATGAAGGACAGCAGGGGAGAAGAAACAACGTTGGAATGACTGTAAGGTACTGAATTTTCTATACTGAGTCCTGAATTAGTCCAAATGGGTGATAATTAGAGCTTATGACAACGGGAATAGAGAAGAGGAAAGAAATGTAATTAGCCTACCTGGTGAGTGAGTAGATGTAAAGCAAGAAGAGGGAACCATATTCTTGGAGATAAAAGGGAACTGAGTAAAGAGGCAGTAATACTGAAGCCATGGTAAAAAAGGAAGACTTGTATTGCCACATGATTAAACTCAACCAACCCCTTTTCTGACTGAATAGAAAAGCTAGACAACTGTTCATTCAATTCAATAAGTTTATTAAGTACCCTCCATACATTAATACTGTGCTAGATGCTGAAGATATAAATATGAAAAGCAAAGTAATTCCTTTCTCTAAGCAGTTTACAATCCATTTGAAGTATAAGACATATTCAGAAACATGGATGATAAAAGGAGATAAATAAAGGCAACAGGGACCAGAATAAAGTGTAATAAGGGAATTGAGAAGGGAAATATCACTTTGAGCTTAAAGAATCAAAGAAGGTTTTATAGAGAAAATGGTTAGGTGCTGAAGCAGAATAAAGATTTCAACAGACACAAGTGTGAAGAAATGGGATTCCAGTCATAGAGTGACCTGGACAAATGCATGGAGGTGGCATAGTACTGGATAAGGTCGGGAAAAACTAATAATAGTTCAGGTTAGAAGGGTCATAAAAAAACCATAACATAAGAAGTACCTTAAAATATGGTTAGAAAAGTAGCTTAGAACCAGATTATTGAGGACCTTAAGTGTTAAGACTATATGATTACTCTAGCATACACATACACCTATGCAAGTATAATCCATCACAAACATATATATATGTATATATATATATGTATATATATATATACACATATATACATATATACATGCATGCAGATATCTTTGTATTTGTAGCTTCTCTGAGGCTCTCTCCACAAGAGGGACCTCGAAGGATTTAACTACCGGGCCTGCTGGTTCATATAAGCTTACTTAGCATCTGAAATTTCAGAATCTTAATGGAAATGAGAGAGAAACCAGAGAATCCGTCATAAGCAAGATGGTGTGAGGGGATGATTATGTAGGACATGCCATGCTAAACTAAAGGAGGAAAGGGTAGATCACTTTTTGAGGCAATTTGCTGAGAATCAGAACAGTGGAAGTGTGGCAGACATATACATTGTTGACCCAGTCTTCACTTTTCCCCCGCCAATGCCTTTCCAGGTTTATTTTATTTTCCCTATTAGAATGTAAGCTTCTTAAGCAAGGACTGTCATTCTTTCCTTTTTTTGTTTCTCCAGTACTTACAACATAATTTTTTTTCTTCTCCTTCCTTCTTTCCTTCTTTCTTTCCTTCTTTCCTTCCTTCCTTCTTTCTTTCCTTCCTTCCTTCTTTTCCTTTCCTTATTTTATTTTATTTTGCTTTTTTAAAGAAACGTAATATAGATCTAGAAGCAAACAAGTAGAGTGGCTGCTATATTCATTTTTCTTCCTCTGGACGGTAGAATACACACACATTCTCATATTAATGTGAGGTTGATGTTTTTGATCAGATGAAGTGATGACTATAAAATGTTTTATGATCCACACATGTATAGATAAATTATAGTCATATTCATTAATATGTGTGCGGCTTTTAGAAAATATAATATAGAAAATGATAAATTTGTTTAATGTATATATTGAGGGATAAGATTTTTTTCATTTCTAGAGATTCCTTTCTTTACAGTAGAAATTAGGGTAGAAATTCTTTAAAAGTAATTTTCTTAGGGGAGCTAGGTGGTGCAGTGAATAGAGAGCACTGACCCTGAAGTCAGGAGAACCTGAGTTCAAATGAGACCTCAGACACTTGACACTTAACTAGCTATGTGACCTTGGGCAAGTCACTTAACCCCATTTACTTTGCCTTCCCCTCTCAAAAAAAAATTATTTTCTTCTGTTATTTACTCCATTCAAATCCTCCACAATGTTATGTTTTCCACTTCTATTCTTTTGCATAAGACAGCCCTTATGTGTGCAATAAATTTTTCTCTCATTTAGTTTAAGTACCACCTTCCACACAAGGCTTATCCCAGTTACTGGTGCCCACTCCTAAAATTTTTAAAATATTTTATTTGCATTTATTTATTTATCTGTTTGCATGTTTCTTCCATTGGAGCAAAAGAGATCTTACATACTAAGTAGAGAAAATAACATGCATAGGAGGGCTTGACTACAGAGTAGATGGAAGGTGCAGTGGCTGTAAAGGTTCAGCTAGAGCAAGGGACAAGGTACTGGGTGCTTGAGAGACTTTGGCAGGTCAGACAACAATGACTGAGAGGCTGTCAACATAAATGGCAGGCCAGATGGTAAGGCCTAGTGGACCTTAAGGCCTATTTCCAGTAGATTTTTAAGTCTCAATGACCCTCCATCTTACTAGAAGTTTTGTAGTTGGTGTTTTCCTGTTTATCCTAGTGGTGTAAGTATTCATGTTTATCCTCCCGAGGGGAAAGGGTGGGAACTGTCTTATCCATTCTCAGAAGATGGGGGGAATGGACTGGAGGGCTAGAGTACAGTGGGGACTTTGGATTCCCTGTTTTGAGCAAGAAAGGTGATTAGTAGGTAGGTAGAAGGATGGGAAGCATTAAGCCAGGAAAGTAAAAAGGGAAAGAGAATACAATGTAATTTCTGTCTTTATTATAACACCTAACACCTAGCACAATGTCTGTAAGCACAAAACAAATGCTTGTTGAATAAATAAAAATAGGCATGCATATTTACAAACCTATTCAAACATTTACTTCTTCAGTTGCACGCTTCTAACCTGGATGCAATTATCTTCATATGCATGAAAAGCACATATATCTTTAATATCCCCTCATATATGCACACACATGTGCCCATGCAGATACCCTTTTATGAACCACAACACACACTCTCACACACACAGATAAAGCGAACATGCTGATTGAAAGGCATGTGTGTACATATATAAATATATGTATGTTTATATGTATAAAGTGTGCTGAATAAATGTATGGGTTGACAAGTGATACAGAGAGAATATTTCTATTGTACTTCATCATCTGGTGGATGGGATATCAATTCCTTTAAAGCGACAGGAACCCAGACCTTCATATCTTACCTAGAACCTGGATGAACAATTGAGAACTTTCAATGGCTTCATCTTTCAAAATAGGCTCTGACGGTAATGTGTAGGGGAAAATGTATATATATATATATATATATATATATATATATATATATATATATACACACACACGTGTGTGTGTGCATGGTGTGTATGTATATATGTATGTATACACATATACATGCACACACATATATACACACATGTATATTTATCTTCAGATGTTCTATTGGGAGAGCAAACCTTTACCCCCATACTAAAAAAAGAAATTAAAATATAGTCTTTCAGGTTGACTCTTCAGAGGGATGTGAATAGTTACACATTTGTATTCTGCCTATATCTGTGCTAGTATTGCCTATATCACAAGGTTTCTTCCCAATAGTTTATTACCTGTTGGGAAGGGGAAGCTGTTTCCTATAACCTGACTCTAGGTGCATTACTCTATCTACTGTGCCACCTAGCCGCCCAGCTTGTAAGTAGCAGAATTCAAATTTGAACCTAGTTTATTTGAGGTTGGCATGGCTGCATTTACTCATTGAAACATTTTTGTGTCATCTCTACTGTTTGTTCCATGGTCTTTACTTTTGGTGCTATGTTTCCCACAAATGATCCCAGTGCCACCAATTAGCTCTGAGGTGCATAGACAGCATAGAGAGTAAAGGAGTTAGGAGTAGCTCGATAGAAGAACTGCTTTTCATTGATTGCCTTAACTAGGTTGAAATTTGAGAGCCACCACTGGGCACTGTTCTTTTGCTTCACTCTGTCCTTTATGAACTGGACATAACTTTGTTTGTACCTCTTTCTATATTTTCTTAGATAGTATAAAGAACATTGTAAGAACACAAAGTAGAATGTACTGCCACAGGAGGAACATACTTCCTACTGGTTTCCAAGCAAAGACTGGTTGAGCATTTGTAGATACGTTATAGAGAGGATTCTTATTTAATAGTAGTTAGAAAAATCAACTGTTCAGTAGAACCAGGAAAACTGTTTATAAGATAAGTACAACATTGTAAAAAAAATGAACAATTTAGAAAGACTTAAGAATATTCTCATGTAATGATCAACCCAAAGAACCTTCTTCCTGACAGAATGATACTCTTGAGACCCAGAATGAATCCTACAGTTTTGGACAAAGTCAATATGAAAATTTTCTCTGATTGATTAAGTTCATATTTTATAAGTTTTATTTTTCTTTTAGGAGAAGGGATATAAGTGCTTGCTCATTGAAAAAAATAATAAAAATAACATGGGACTTGGGGCAAGAGTGGATTGGATTAGGTGTACTTCAAGATCCCTTCCAACTCTGAGACTGTTTTGTTTACGCAGAGTATGAATGTGCTTCCCAAGGCAAAAAGAACTACCTGCCAATGTCCCTCTTCCCTGAAAAAAAAAAGAAAGAAAAAAAGAAATGTATTACTTTCTCAAGGAGGGATCATGAACCATAGTGATAATAGGGCTCATAAATTTAAAGTTGAAAGAGAATTTAGAGGTCTTCTAATCCAACTCCCTTTAGATGGCTTCCAAGGTAACTTCCATCTTTCTATGATCCTATGACTCATAAGAGATAAGACTTGCTCAAGATCACAAAGGTAGGATGATTACTGCAGTGAACAGTGAGTGAAGTCATTGGGATTCTCTTTGTTCCCTCAGTGCAAAGAATGGCAGAGATTTTTCAGGATCAGAAAGTGAAGTGAGGATGTCCTTTTGTGGGAGTCCCCCTGGAAGCCCCAGTTTTAAGAAGCCAGAGATCACAAGCACACTCCATCCAAGATTTATACTGCATGAATGGGTAGGTTCAGACATTGAGCTATGACTCTAGCTGAGAGTCCTCTTAGGGCATAACCCACCCTGAATATTTCTCTGTGGTTTTCTCTCCTACTTGGCCAAAGTAGACTTTAGGAAGTGCTACAGCACCTCCATTCTCTTAGATTTGGTCACCATAGTGTGGCACTTACCTCTCCAGTTACCAGACTCAAAAATCATTCTTGCCCTGGCCTTAAGAACACAATAGGAAAGAAATTACAAAAAACCTGGTCTCACAATAAGCAGTAGTAAGCACTGAGGACCACAACCAATAAGTCTATGAAACAATTAACTCACCTCTAGGGCAAGAGACAATCACTTTGCTCTGGAAGGAAGGGCAGAGTTTGAAATTAGAATAAGCAACTTTCTTTGACCTCAGGGATAAAATCTCAAGTGACCAATTATTTTTCACTTGTTAAGTTCCTGTTATTTTTTTCCTTACTACTTATGTGGTCACTTATTCTTACCCAAAGACTATCTTCATTTCAACTTTCTGAATTTGGGATTGGCTTTTCCCATCTCAGGAATACTTTAAGGGAGTCTCCCATGTCAGTTCCTCAAGGGAATTCCCTTGAAGCTTCAATAAATAATTTCACCTATTCTGCAAAGGCAGATAAACACACAAATCAATTTGAGCAAATATTTATTAATCACCTAATGCATACAGAACATTAGCCTATGTACTAGGAAAAATAAAAAATTTAGACAAACTCTTCCTCTCTTCCTTTCTTCTTTCCTTTTTTCTTTATTAATTTCTTTCCTTCCTTCCTTTTTTCTTTGTTAGTTTCCTTTCTTCCTTTCTTTTCTTCCTCTCCTCTAGCTTGACCTTTGCCAAATAAGTATGTGATTCAAAAGTCTTCCACTGTTGAACCTCTTTAAGAGCCTCCTTTTATGGTGCTTTTTTTCCTAAAAAAAAAAATGCTATTTTACCTCATCTATTCCCCCTATTCCTATCCTTGTCTGGTTCATTATGAATTCTGTTCTTTCATTTATGGACTATTACCTCATGTTTTGCTTTCCTTTTTATCTCTTTTTGTTCCTCAGGAGAGTTAAAAATCCAGAAGTAGAAACCTGGAGGTCTGTTCTTATCTCTATCCTATGTTTATGTCAATGCATTTGTAGATTTCTCTCCTTCTAAGTTGCTTGTTTTTATTTGGTGGGGGCTTCTTCATTAGTGGCTCATTCCTAGAAACATCAGTTCATGAAGGAAGCAGTAACATGTGGTAGAGGTCCTCAGTCACCAGAAGTCATGAGGCCCAGACCGACCTTTGCCCTTATGATGGCCCTCCTAAGGCCACTTAACTTTCACATGTTTTGGCAGAATGAATGTTGTCTCTTTATTCAGAATGCATTTGAAGAAGGAGAGGAAGAGGTGATGGTGCAGAGGTTCAGTCCAAGTTAGTACCATGTTACAATCAGGCACCTAGTACATTAAGTAGACCTTAACATATAGGGCTGCAAGGTTTCTTGTTCTAGTTGTGGCTCACCTGTGGTCTGAACTGGAGATGGAAAGATGAATGGGGGTACTGCATATTTCAGTTTTCTAATGTTCTTCCAGAAAGTTTTACCTAAAGAAATGTTATTTTCCCCTCTTTATATCTTGTTGATTCTGCTTTAATAACTATAGACCTCACCACTATCTCCTTTTAAGGTCAATAGGTTGATAGCATTATTATACTGACAACTTGTTAATCACATGATCTGTGCACTATGTGAATAAGAAAAGCCCAGCAGGCCTGAAGAAAAGCAGAAATTAAGGAGATTAAAAAAATAAAGAGAATGAAGGGGGGGGGGGGCAAATTACAGGTCAACATTACTTGACTTTGATTATGTGGAAACTTCAAGAAGAAATCATTTAAGAGACAGTTAATGAATTTTAAGAAAAGAAAGCTTTTAGAAAAGGAAGTAGTGATTACAAAAAGCTAGCACAGTTTCATTGAGAAGTCATGTCTCATTAATATTATTTTTATTTCTAATGATCTTAATAAATTTATCAGAAGAATGCTACAGATATTGTTATCACCTCTCTGATGCCACGGTCCTCTTCAAGAATGAAGCACAAACATCAATGAAGTTGTTAAAGAAAGGGGAATCTCTCTGTTTTGGCCTCTCAGTAGATAAACCTCCTACTTCAAGAGCCATGATCCTTTGTGCTTAGAAACATTTACTAGTTCAGTATCATTACCAACACAAAGTTTGAAAGAATGACATTCAAGGTCCTCAAAAGTGGTGGAAAAGGCTACCATGTGACAGGCACAGTGTTAAGCCATTTATAGATATTACCTTATTTAATCTTCATTAAAATTTTTCAAGAGAAGTGCTTATCATTATTTTATTATTATCCCCATTTTACAGATGAGGAAGCTGAGGCAAATGGCATTTAAGATGACCAAGGTCACATACACCTAGTAAATTTCTGGAGCTACATTTGAACTCCGGCCTTCCTGACTGCAGATCCAGCTCTCTATCTACTGTGCCACCTTTTTAGCTTTATCCTCAATGATTCCTCAGCTGTATAATGGGGCTGAGAAGAGTACCTACTTAATAAGGTTGTTAAGGATCAAAGAAGATAAGATTTTTAAAGTGCCTTGCAAGCTATGAACTGCTATATAAATGCAAGCTATTAATCTAAAGGCTAAATAAATTCATTTCCTTTTGCCAATCTAATATGGCATAGTCTCTAATCCCCTCCCAATGCTGGACCAGGTACACCTCAGTAATGTCCATTTTGCTGTAAAATGCAGCATGTAGAACTGAACACGATACTCTAAAAGTGATCTGACCATAGGCACCGTACAGTAGAAATAATATTTCCTTTATTTTGGAGATAATGTTTTTCTTTAATTCATATATAAATATCGAATAGCAAAAGGCCAAGAACAGATCCCAGGAGCCCTCTACTGGAGACCTCCCTCCATGTGCTCTTTGTTCCTATCATTCTACCACTTCCAAATCCATCGCCCTCTACTATCGTCTGGCCCACATTTCTTCATCTTGTCAACAAGGATAAAATAGTGATTTTATGAAATACTTTGTTAAAATTTTCATTTGTACCTATAGCATTCCCTTGTTTTACTATGCTATTTAATCTGCCAAAAGAGGAAAATGTAGTTGAGTGGGCATGGCATATTCTTGCTAGAGCTATGCTGGCTTTTAAAGATCCTCTTCTAAATGTTTATAAACTATCAATCTGATATCACATTCTAAAATTTTGTGACATACCAAAAACTCAAAAGCCCATAGTTTGTAGGGTGTAACACTCTTAAATCTATTGGAGTAGTGAGAGTACTTTCTTTTCTCCCATTCTATGGCACTTCTGCCCTTCTCAACCACACCTTTCAAAGAACCTCAGTAGACCACTAGGCAATTACATCTGCTAGTTCTTCCCTTCTTGAAGACAGAATTTCCATGGGCTTGTTTATTTTGACTTACTGAAGACACCTAGGATATTTTGTTACCATCTTTTCACTTATGTTTCATACTAACTCCCTGTGAACCCTTTTAGTTTGATCCTTACTAGTCCTAAGAATTTTGCTCAGTAGAGAAAACAGAAGAAAAATTCCAATAGGTCTTCCTTCTGTTTACCCTATCTGATCTTTTTTCACTACAAAATACCTAGAAAAAGCTGTATTCATTGCTTTCTTCCTCTTCCCCCCTTTCTTTCACTTCTCAAACCTCTGCAATTTACTTCTTAATTAATCAGCCCAAAATTATTTTCTGAAAAGTTACCAAAGATCTCATAATTGACAAATCTGGTGGTCTTCCCCCCATCTCACTTACTTGAAGCATTTAACAGTGTTAAACACCTTTTCCTCCTGAATGTTCTCTGTGTCCTCCTACCCCAAGACTGTAAACTCCCTGAGAGCTGAGATTATTTCACTTGTCTTTGTATCCTGAGGGCTTTAGACAGTGTTTAGCAGGAAGTAGCTACTTAAGCAGTGATTTTGTATTGATTATTTTAGTGTGATACCTTCACTCATTCATTCATTCCACAAACATTTTTTAAGTAGTGATTAAGTGTCAAGCTCTATGTTTGATCTTGGAATACAGTGACAAAGAGATAACAGTTTAAAGCAACATATATACAGAAAGTCAAATACAAAACAGAATTCCATATAATCTAGGGCAAGGGTGGGGAACCTATGGTCACAGAATAAATTCATTCTGTGAAGTCTGGATTCAGTCAGAGGGCCTCACTTAAGGCCCTAGAAGAACACATGTGGCCTGGAGACCACAGGTTTCCTGCCCTTGACTAGGGGAAGGGCAGTAACAGCTAGGTAGATAGGGATTCTTATTCTTTCTTTGATCTTTTTTCTTGTTGTCTCCGCCAAGCCCATATACTCCGTCAGTGTGTGGGAATGGGATGCATTCACTGCCAGGCTTTGCCCAGTACTGTTCTCCAGTGGCCACTGCCTGATGACACTACTTTTATCCTGTAGTTACTCCGCATCATTGCCAAGCACAGCTCATCTGGGGATTAGGTTACAGAGACTGTTTCAGCTTCAAATTTCTTCTTTCAGCTGGATTCCTCAACTGAAGGGCTGCTTCCTCTCCATAAAAGTAAGAGGCTTGTAGCATCTCTCTTTTTAGTTTAAAGCCAAGATACAGCTCTTTTAGAAAAGTGGCATAGAGAAGAGAGTATTGGCCTTGGAGTAGGGAAGACTCATGTTCATGAGTTCAAATCCGACCTGAGACACTTCCTACCTTTGTGATGCTGAGCAAGTAATTTCTCCCCTGTCTGACTCAGTTTCCCTACTTAGAATGTAAGGATAATAATTTTAATGCCTACCTCCCAGGGTAGTTGTGAAACAGTATTTGGTGATTGCTCTAGGAATCTTCGAGAGCTACAAAGATGCCAGTTACTTGTCATTGCTGTTACTGCTGTTGCTATGGCAGCTGCTGCTGCTCTTACTTTCTGTTGCCAGCAACTTTATGGTAACAAACTCTTCTTTTACTCCGGAGGAAAGTTATCATCAGATTATGGCAATGTGGTTGATATTTGAGAGTTGGCCAAATTTCTATTTGATTCTCATGGATTTGCATATTTGATTGCCTCTAGGAAATAAAGCCCTCACCTTGTTCTTTATCTCTTTATCCTCTCTCAGCTACAAGGAGGGTTTTGGCTGGGAGCTGGTCTGGGGTTCCCCAAGATACTGGAAAGATGAACTTGTGGGTGAAGAAATTTTCCCAGAAAGTGCAGAGGAATCTGTCTCTTTTCTTCCAGGCCTGAGGCTGGCCTGTCTAGAAAGAGGTTGTTGCTGCTCTGGCCTCCCTGCCTGAGTAGCAAGTTAATCCTGTGAAATAATATGTCCTGCCAAAGAATTAGGGAAAGTCCAAAAGGTTTGTTGGGAGTGGGGTAGGGAAAGAGGCAATGTCTATGAGGTTCCTTCCATGGTCTTTTCACCTTTCACTATGTTTAATAAGGGCCTTCTTGACACAGTACACAATGATAGCAAATCAAATCTTCATGAGTTTGGGGTTTAAACATTCCATTAGCCTCCAAGCTCCTTTGTTGTCTTAGAACTTCAATGCAAACAATCAAAACTAAACAAAAATATACAAATAAAAAAGAATTAGAAGACCATCAGAACTGTTTCCTTAAATGGTATGACTTTCAGCTTGGCTTTTAGCGATCTTATCTGGGCTTTATTTTACTTTAATCAGTTTCAAGGGTCTAGCAAAAGTCTCAAGATGATGTACACATTTGTCATTAGAGTCAGCAGAGGCTCCAAAAAGGATTTTCCCATCTGCCTTATTCTAGGTGGTTCATCCTCAGACTCTCCTAATTGCTCCTTTTTCCTTATTTTTCCTCTATCCAGTCTGTGCCCCGAATAAATCTCAGATAATTCCAATGTTCACTTACAACCTATTATAGGCAGAATTATGGATGACACTTAAGACCTTGTCTAAATTTCTCAGATCTAAATTTCCCAATTACAAAGTATCCAAGCCCATTCAGTGGCAGTATTCACTTATATTTGAAAGGAATGATTGAAGAATATTTTTACTCTTAAGTCAAGAACTATGAAATTTATGATCTTTCTATGGTTATCAAAGTTTTTGAGGTTTGGTATTTTCATCAGGTGGCCAAAATGACCTTGGTATGGAATAGGTATCTGATCTATGGATGACATTTTTTTGGTGTGTCTAATATAGATATTAGATTTCAGCATTAACACAGGGAAGCCCGTGAATTTGTAGAATTCTGGCTTAAGTATCACTAAATCCAGTGACTCCACCTCTGTCCTAATATTTTCCAGAATTATCCCTTCTTTTTGAAAAGTATAGTTTCTGTAAATGAATGGGACATAGTTATCAATGGCATGTATTCCCAACCTTTCTTTTTTCAGGATTGTTTTTATATTAGAGTTTCTTGTTTTTGTCTTTGAACATCTAGCACCTGACACAGTGACTCACATGGAAAGGTTTAACAAGTATAGAAGAAATTATGAGTTCAATGATCTTAGACAAACATGGAAAGACTTGTAGGAAACAATGAAGTGAAAAATGAGCAGAACCAAGAGAACTCTGTACAGTAACAGCAATATTGTTATAAGAATGACATGGAGTGAAAATCATTTTGGCTATTATAAATATCCAAGTTAACAATAAAGGACATATGAAGAAAGATACTAGCTGTATACAGAGAAAGAACAGATACATACAAATTTGTGTAGAATAATTTTACATACATACTGATTTGCATCTAGAGCTGGAGGAGGGAAGGAAAAAAAGTAAAAAAAAGAAACTTACATGATAACTTTATTATATATTTAAAAGGAATAACAAGTTTTACATAACAGATTTGCAGTTTCATGTGCAATCACATTTTTATTAAACTATTATGGAAATGCTTTTTCTCATAAAGTAAAAATAAATGTGGAAAGTATATCTTCATTTGAATTAGATGAATATTGAAAATTATTAGTTTTAGCAGAGATATGATTTTTGCTTATTAAGAAAGGCATGGAAGAAATTTTATACTCTGCCTATTAGGCACAGACCTGGCAGAAACTATTTTTGAGTATGTTTGATTATTTTACCATATGATAATTTAATTTTTGCTGGAATAGAATCACATGTGCTGATAACTATAAATATAAACTCTCATTATTGGATACCTATAAATGTCTAATAAAATAATGTTGATAGAAGCTGCAGCTGCAAAAGTGACCTTTCTTATTAGCCTTACTCATAGATCTTTGTACAACTTAATTGACTTCCTTCTTTTCTAATCCTTCTCCAACTTGTCTTTGTCTCTTTTTAAAATTAATTATTTATTTTTAGTTTTCAACATTCATTTCCACAACATTTTGAGTTCCAAATTTTCTTCTCATCTTTCCCCTCACCCACACCTCAAGATGGCAGGTGTTCTGATTACTCTTTCCCCCAGTCTGACCTCCCTTCTCTCATGCCCCTACTTATCACCTTTCCCCTTACTTTCTTGTAGGGCACGATAGACTCCTATTCCCCATCTTCTGTTTATTTTATTTCTCAGTTGCATGTAAAAATAATTTTTAACATTTGTTTTTTAAAAATTTATTTTTAAAACTTTGAGTTCCAGATTCTATGCCTTCTTCCCTCCCCACCCACCCTCATTGAGAAGGCAAGCAATTTAATATAGGTTATACATGTGTAGTTATGCAAAACATTTTCAAAGTGGTCATGTTGTGAAAGACTAACTATATTTCCCTCCATCCTATCCCACCCCCCCCATTTATTCTATTTTCTCCTTTTACCCTTTCCCTTTTTCAAAACTGTTTGCTTCTGCCTACCCCCTCTCCCAAATCCACCCTCCCTTCTAGCATCACCTCCTCTTATCCCCTTCCACCTTACTTTTCTGTAGGTAAGATACCCAATTCAGCGTATATGGTATTCCCTCCTTAAGTCAAATCTCATGAGGATAAGGTTCACTCATTCCCTCCCCTCTACCCCCTCTTCCCCTCCATTATGAAACCTTTTTCTCACTTCTTTCAGGTGAGATAATGTTTCCCTTTCTCCTCCAAACATTTTCCTTTGTCACACCTTAATTTTATTTTTTAGATATCATCTCTTTATATTCAACTCACCCTATGCCATCTATCTATCTATCTATCTATCTATCTATCTATCTATCTATCTATCTATCTATCTATCTACCTACCTATCTATCTGTCTGTCTATCTATCTACATTTCCACCAACTACTGTAATAATGAGAAGGGTCTCATGAGTTACACGTATCATCTTTCCATGTAGGAATGTAAACAATGCAACTTTAATAAATTCCTTATGATTCTTCTTTCCTATTTACCTTTCCATGCTTCTCTTGATTCTTGTATTTTCTAGTGAAATTTTCTATTCAGCTTTGGTCTCCTCCTCAAGAATGCTTGAAAGTCCTCTATTTCATTGAATGTTAATTTTTTCCCCTGAAATAGATGATTCTTGGTTTTAATCCTAGCTCCTCTAACCCCCAGAATATCATATTCCCGAACCCTTCAATCCCTTAACATAGAAGCTGCTAGATTTTGTTTTCATCCTGATTGTATTTCCACAGTATTCAAATTATTTCTTTCTGGCTGCTTGCAATATTTTGTCTTTGACCTGGGAACTGTGAAATTTGGCTACAATATTCCTAGGAGTTTTCCTTTGGGGATCTCTTTCAAGAGGCAATCTGTTAATTCTTTCAATTTCTATTTTACCCTCTGGTTCTAGAATTTCAGGGAAGTTTTTCTTGATAATTTCTTGAAAGATGATGTGTATACTCTTTTTGATCATGGCTTTTAGGGAGTCCAATAATTTTTTAATTATCTCTCCTGCATCTATTTTCCAAGTCAGTGATTTTTTTCAAGGACATATTTCACATTGCCCTCTATTTTTTCATTTGTTTAGTTCTGTTTTATAGTATCTTGATTTCTCATAGAGTCATTAGCTTCATTTTGCTCCAATATAACTTTGAAAGAATAATTTTCTTTGATGAGCTTTTGGATTTCCTTTTCCATTTGGCAAGTTTTTCTTTTTAAAGCATTCTTCTCCTCATTGGCTTTTTGAACCTCTTTTGCCATTTAGGTTAGTCTATTTTTAAGGTGTTATTTTCTTCAGTATTTGGGGGGGTCTCCTTTAGCAAACTGCTGACTCATTTTCATGTTTTTCTTGCAACACTCTCATTTCCCAATTTTTCCTCTATTTCCGTCATTTGATTTTCAAAATCCTTTTTGAGCTCTTCCATATCCTGCAACCAATTAATATTTTTCTTGGAGTCTCTTGATGCAGGAACTTTAACTTTGTTGTCTTCTTCTGGTTGTCACTAAAGTAACATTCTATAATCTGAGTTTGTTTATCCTGTTTGCTCATCTTCTCAGCCAAATACTTGACTTCATACCTCTTTGTCAAGGTAGAACTCTGCTTCTAGTGGTGTTTGGGGTGGGGGAAGGTGTACTGTCCCAGGCTTCAGGGGTTTTGTATCAGCCACTTGATTCCCTACTATCTATAAGCCCAGAGCTCCAGAAGCAGCAGCTGCTGTTGCTGCCACCACCTCCACTACCCCAGGCCTGGGGCTGAAACATGTTCCTCTTTCAGCCAGGTCCCACAGAGTTTTCCCACTGACCTTCTATGCTGTCTTTGGCATTTGTGGGTTGAGAAGTCTGGAAACTGTCACAGCTGACAGTGATTTAGTCCCCTGAGGCCTTCTCTAGCCCTGTCTGTGTCAGCACAACTCATGTTGGACTGTTCTCTGCTCTCAACCTGGTGTAATAGACCCTTCTTATTGGCCTTCCATGCTGTCTTGGACTGGAAACATGTTTCATTCTACCTCATTGCTTCTGCTTCTCTAGAATTTGTTTAGTCATTTTTTATGGGTTTTTTGGAGGAGTTGGGGGAGAGCTCAAACAAGTCTGCTTTTACTCCACCATCATGTGTTCCTTTTCTTTTGTGACTATTGTCCAGTTATGTAAATTGCCTAAATCTCACTAGTTTTCTATTAGAAATATGAAGGTGAGAAGCAACTAGTAAAACTAAAAGGGGGTTGTTACTGTTATACAATATTCTCTTGGCTCTGCTCATTTTACTCCTCATTGTTTCATGCAAATCTTTCCATCTTGTCTAAGATCATTGAGCTCATCATTTATTCTGTATTTATTAAACACTTCCTCATGAGGCACTGTTAGGTTCTAGGTATACAAAATTAGAAACCGCTGTTGGTTTGTGGACTTTCCTATCACCCTGGCAAAGTTCATATACCCATTATATTATAAAAGGGCTCTGACTAGTACTTATTAATGTTAAAGCTCTCACCCTCTTGTATTACTCAGGTTCCTTAAATGAAAACACCAAAAAAACCCCCAAATTTGCAACTTTTACTAATACTGAAAAGTAGCTTTCTTTGAATCTCTATCTTGCCACCATGGAAAACTTCACCACCTAGAAAAAACTTATGCATCTCCTTTCCTTCTATTGAATCAAATATAAAACCTACAGAGTTTAGACTGACCTTAATCTCAGTCCAACATTAGCAACTCTACTTTTCAATTGCATACAACAAATATTTATTAAGATGGCACCTAGAAGAAGTAAAGATTTCAAGATTCTCATTTGGCTTTATTTTTACAGATTAGAAGGGTCACACCTCAGAGTGGCTGTATAAATCTAAAACAGTTGTATAGATCCCAAGGTGGAGGTGAGTGGCAGTAGTTACCATGGGGGCTGGTTACTTGACTGCTTAGTAAACCCAAGCACCTTGCCAGAGTCTTTGTAGCCTCTTTCAGAGATATCATAGCCTTTCCAGAGACTGTATATGCTCTCCATATGTCAGATAATTCTTTTTCTATTCACATTCTCCCTAAATCCTCTGTGTAATTAAAAGCCCTATCACCTTCAAGTTGTCACTCCAGGTTCTAGCAGCTAAAGTAGCAGCTACATCAGGGCTACAGCAACCATTATAACACCTGCAGCAATCCTCATTGTAGGTCAAGAAGCATTGTCCTGTCCAGTCACTGACTTAGAGTTTCTTGTCTCATTGATCAACACTTCCCTCTGACCCCTTCTGGCAACAGTACACACTTAAGTCAGTAGAGACATAGAATACTATGCAACTTTTCAGGCAACAGTTCTTTTACTTCAGGGTTAATCTCAATCTGACCGTTTTGCTTCACTGCCAACTAACAAATAACATTACAAGGAAAATGGGTTAGCTTAGGTTCCCAGTGCATATCTTCATGGCCAACAAGTGCCACCCAACCTGGCCATATCAGGCTACTGACAGGAAGCAGCCTAGAGATTTATCTAGCCCCAGAGGGAAGGCCAAGGCTCCATGCACCAGGAGTTGAGAGGGGATTCCTGTAAAGCTGATGTTCACTTCTGCTATTCCATCTAAGAATTGCTTCTGATCCTGGGAAAGGTCTCCCCCAAATCTGAAAAGGAGGCATTTATATTGAGTTAGCATTTAATGGAATAATATTGGGTTAGAGCATTAGTAATATTCCTTAATATGTCAGTAATCAATTAATCAACAAACATTTATTAAACCTTTTGTAAACAGAGATCTACATTCTGAGGTAGAACATCTTTGAATTGGAAGGGACCTTAGAGCTCATGTAATCTGATTCCCAGTTAAAGCACAAATCTCATCTGCATTATGCCTGATAAGAAACTTTGCATAACATTCTGTAGTGACAAGAAATTCTAGTTCTTAGAATTGCCCATTCCTTTACTTTTCAACTCGAATTATTAAGCCATGTTTATTTACCATGACCTAAAATCTTGCTTCCTGTATCTTCTACCCATTGATCCTCACTTTACCCTTTGGGTCCAAAAGACAAAGCTAATTCCTTATTCACATGACAGTCCTTCAGATATTGAAGACAGCTATCATGTGATTCCCCCTACCCCATGGCCAAATATCCATGATTTCTAATTATATGTCATGATTTTTAGTTCCCCTGTCCATCCTGGTCACCTTCCTCTGGACATAATCTACTCTACATGTAAAGTGGAGAAAACATCATTGAATTATATAATTTACAAAGTAATTATAAATGTCAAATTAAATAAGGGAAATAATATTTGTATATTATACCCACACTTATGTTATGGGTCATTATCCTGAATATTGTCTAGGGTTTTTTCCCCTTTGTGAATGGGCAAGAATGCGATATCTATTCTGAGTTCTTTTTCCCTCTATCCTCTTATATATTTTTAAGAGTCCTGGTTTTAGAGCCAGATAATCTTCATTCAGGGGCAGCTAGGTGGTACAGTGGATAGAGTGCCATGGTCAGAGTCAGGAAGACCTGAGATCTACCTTTAGAATCTTACTAGCTGTGTGATCCCAAGCAAGTCACTTAACCCTGTTTCCCTTGGTTTCTTCATCTGTACAATGAACTGGAGAAAGAAATGGCAAACAACTCCCATATCTCTATCAATAAAATCCCAAATGGGGTCCCATAGAGTTGGACAGGACAGAAACAACTGAACAACAGTCTTAGTTTAAATCTCACCTTTTCTATTTTCTATGCAATTATGACTAAGCAATATTAACTCTATAAATTATCTTATATATTATCATATTTAGCTTATTGGTGTGGCTCAATTGTAATAATAATAAATAATATTTATGAACTGCTAAGCAATAAAAATGAATCAAATAATTACAAGCAGATATGACGATTTTAGGGCAGCTGCAGCAAGTGCCATAATCATTTTTGTGGTCCCCATCATGTTCTTGATACTTGGTACTTGGTATTTGTTACTTCTCCTGCTGCTAGGAGTTGGAGTGACCGTACAATCACCTTTTTTCCATTTTGAGATCCTTCTGTGAACTAGAGCATTACACACCATATGACCTGGTCTTTCAGAACCAGGACTCAGTTCTTCTTGTAACTCCCCTAGATTTGGTCACTCCTCCACTGAAATGTTCCACTGTTTGTTGCATTTTTTTTTTGTTTCTGTTGCAACCTTTAAGTCATGAATGTATTAGGTTTCGTGATTATTAGAGGTCAAAGTAAACCAATTATGGGCCAAAAGCCATTTAAGTGGTGGGTGTCAGTGAAGATGGTAAGGACCTTACTCCCAAGAGGTCAAAAGTTGAAGGGGCGGAGCCAAGATGGCAGCATAGAAGCAGCAAGGTCCCGCAGCTCCCACACCACCACCCTAAACACCCAGAAAATTATGAGCCCAGATAAAGTCTAGGACTCTCAGACTCACACAAAAATACAGAGAACACATCTCTTGCTGAAGGCAGCTCAGCAGCAGGGGCTCATCACGGCAGCCAGGAACAGAGGCTGGAACAGCCTGAAGCTGACACCGTGGCCAGGCCTGGGGTGGTGGGAAGTAGCCGGGCTGAGCTGAGCCCAGCGGGCACCAGAGCCAGTCTTCAGAGGTTCTACAACCTCCAGCACATCCACATCTGCCAAGGTGTGAGGAACAGGGAAGGGAGAGGGGCAGCTCGCACCACAGAAGCAGAGACTGGCCAGCCCAAAACCACAGCCACAGCCACGCTAGGCCCCAGGGCGGCCTGGAGGAGCTGAGTCTCCAAAGCCGCAGAGGTGAGCCTACTTCAAAGAAAATCTAAAGCACCTGACTAAGGGATCTTCAAATCCTCAGAGACTGGTTAGTGAAAGTGAAACTTTGAAAATTAATTTGAGGGTGGTAAAGCAGTTCGGCCAATCTGACCCCGGGGCAAGGAAGCAGTGGAGGAAGAGAACTGCTGGAACCGGCGGCACCCCCACCAGGCTGCTTCAGAGCCCCTGGCCTGCGGACTCTGCAGGGGGGCTGAATCTATTGATCAGGGCCAAGTGCTCTTGCTTTGAACGGCCAAGATCCGGATTGTGGTCTTGGGTGGTGGTCCTGGGGTGCACTTTCAGCAAGCCAAAGCTTGGGGGACTTGCAACACCCCCCTAATAGCTCTGGCAGCTGGGAAAACCCCAGCGATTTGGAACAGAGCTTCCCCCCTTGGAAGCAGAGTTTCACAGACCTAAAAAAAACCAACCAATTAATTGACTGGCCAACATGAGGAAGAGGAAGCAAATTAAAAACACCAATAAAACTCTAG
>CM053597.1:79790617-79825369 GCA_028646575.1 Pseudocheirus occidentalis
AAAGGACCCATAACAACAGTAAGTGTGAATGCAGCATTTTAAGAATATTGCTTTCAGTGTTGCAGCTAGATTAGTTAAAGCAATTGAACCGATATTTAGTAAATGCCTCCTAGATAAGGCAGTTTTTGCTTGGGGGAAACAAAGATGAAAATGATGTTGATTCTTCCCTCTAGGAGGGAAAGGGATCTGTACTGCACTACTGCCGAAAGATTTAAATCCCTGCAGATTCCGGGACCTCCTAGGCTGCCTGGAGATCCCTCCTCTTTTTCAGGTTTTCTGCTTATTTTTCTCTTGACATGTTCTCCCCCGCCTTGTCTTTGAATCTCCGGCTGCATAATGGAGAGCCACTGCTCACAACCCAGACAAGTGGCAATATCCTCAAATTCCACAAGAGGGAGATATTTCCTTATTTAAAATCCTTATCCCACCAAAAAAAACCCCACTGGCTATTTATGAAATGTAACCTTACTTTACTCATTACTAAGATTTGTCCCTTTCCTGGAATAAAGAAAAATAGATTAAAAAAAAATGTCTGCGATTGCTCCATATGTGTGAGAATCAAAATATTTTACCTGAGACTTAGGGGGAAAGTTTATTGCTATATTTAGGTTTTTATATAATAGGACTACTCCATCTTTGCAACTGAAATGGCATCTAGTGAAAAGCAATTACAAATACATTTTGTTCCTTCAATTTTTCATTTGAAAAAATGGATGGTTTTCTAGTTCTTCATGTTTTCTCTTTGAATGTCAACAAAGCTTTTGCTTTATCCTTTTGTGTGACTGTAAGACATGAAGCTACTTCTTTAGTAACAGGCAGGATACCTCAGTACAAAACCTAATTTTTCCATCTTGTCACATGGATAGTAACATTTTTGTTTTTTTATTGCCAGGTTTAGGTTTAGTCTGAAGTACCTGATTTACTGTTGTTTTTGTAAATAAAACTGAATTTTTTGTTTTCCCATTCACTTAATGGGTAGCTAGGTGCCTGGTACATAGAGGGCTGGGTCTGGAGTGGGGAAGACCTGAACTGATCCAGAGACACTTACTAGCTGTGGTGACCCTGGGAAAGTCACTTAAGCTCTTTTTGTCCCAGTTTCCTTATCTGTGGAATAGGGATAATAATAGCACTTATCTCTTAGGGGTATGGGGAGAATCAAATAAGATCATTGTAAGGTGCATAGTACAGTGCTTGACACATACTGTACTTACTGAGTCTTTTCAGGTGTGTCTCACTCTCTGACCCTCCTTGGGTTTTCTTTGCAATATGGAAATGGTTTGCCATTTCCTTCTCCAGCCCATTTTACAGATGAAGAACTGAGGCAAACAGGGTTAAGTGACTTGCCCAAGGTCACACAGCTAGTTTGTGTGTGTGTGTGTGTGTGTGTGTGTGTGTGTGTGTGTGTGTGTTGTATCTGAGGTCACATTTGAACTCAAGTCTTCCTGACTCAAGGGTCGGTGCTCTATTCACTGTGCCACCTGGCTGCCCCCTATATTTGAATTCTTGAAGATAGAATCTTCCTGATTCCAAGCCCAGTGCTCTATATCTACTGTACCAGTTAACTGTCTCCCAGCACATAATAAACGCTATACAAATATTAGCTATTGTTGTTGTTGTTCTTAATGTTCATTAATTTTTAGGTTGAATAGAAGACTATACCAAAACACTTATATGCTGAAATGGATCTGTGCTAGAATAGCAAAGTCTGTGTCTTCCAACAAATTATCCAAGACTACCCATCCTTTGTAACTTGTCTATATTCTCCCAAAAGCTTGCTCAAGGGGATATGTCCTACGTGCTGGGACTTTCCTGGAGTTCTCTTCCCATCCTTAGAGTGCCAATAGTGTATGTATCATGACTACCACTCTCCTTAAGTGACCAGTCCATCTTATTTGTGTTTTGTATGTCCTCTCATGACAAACTCCCTGAAACAAAAGTCTTTTTTTTTTCACTACTTTTCTTCTGGTGAGTCATGAAACAAGAACAGAAATAAGGGACCAATCATTCCAAGGGCAATAAAAAAGCTGATTAAGGATGAGAGTAGGCTGTAGCACATTACAAATAAGTCATTGTGAAGAAGTAATAGAAAGGACATCAGCAGAGAAACATATGACCTTAAACTCCAGGACTGCAGTAATTAAAATAAAAACCACTTTACAAAGACACTGGAAATCATTATTTTTCTCACCTACAAGTTAGTGACTAACTGTAACATATCATGAGAACATAGAGCGTACACTTGTGTGTGACAGGCAAACTCTGGGGGGACCTCTCACCAAAGAAATGACTTGAGAGCTAAGGCCTGTGTCTTCTGCCTTATCTGGGAAAAGTAATTTTTTTACTTACTCTCTAGATCTTAAGAAGTTAATAGATAATACATTAGATACAGTTTGTAGGCTACTACCTTTGGTGGTAAAAGCTTTTCTTACCAATAAAGATTTGCCTCAGGCCTATAGCTAGATTGTATAATACTTCCTTTCTATTACTAGAAATGCTATTGAAAAGAGAACTATGCTTATTAGGGTCTTTGTCCAAATTAATCAAAAGGTTAAATCATTAACATCTCTTGCATCCACATCTAAACAAGAATCCAGGACAAACTTCTGGAACATGGGAACAGCATAGTATACATGGCCTTCACTCATCAATAAATGATAAAAGACACGTTGAGTTCAATTAAATTCAACAAACTTTTACTACCAGATTCAAAATTCCATATTCTATTCTATTACTCATTTTATGAATCTGTACTAAAAACTCCTGTATTTTAGTTTAGTTTAGAGTGACTAAAAAAATGATTGTTAATAGACATTCTTGGCTTTGGAATATTAAACAAAACATGATTTCTCTTTTAGTCTCACAGAACTCAAGTTACATTGAGCTTCAGGATATTCAGCACTATGTGTGAAGCTCAGAGAATGTGGACAATATAGGAACATGGGTGATCTTAATTAATGAAACTAATGTATCTTTACCTGGTCTTTTCACTGTCTGGTTCTTCAGAACAGAATGAATGCACTTTCTTATCCATTTAAGGAAGAGAGATTCTTGAGTGTGCTCTGAAGGGCAGTTAGTACTCCCTTTGGCTGTGCAGTAGCTGACCCAAGGTTTTTTGTTTTTTTTTTTGTTCCACATCCTGAAAATTGGCACAATGAAAAACAAGGTCTATGAATGCAGGTTAAATCATGGCCCACCCATCGCAGGTGTTTGGTGTGAAATAAGTCTCCAAAGGCCTATGAGAAATCACCTTATTCCTTTCCTTTTCTCTCCTTCACCTCTATTTACACACAGAGATTACAAGTGACAAAAAATTTGTCAGATTGCCCCCAAAATACAAGCCTCCTATTTGATGCATATAAAAAGTGAGCTGGGCTCCTGGTGTTGTATTTATTTAAAATGCGTCCCTCCCATCCCCAGTCAGCATTTTCCTAATACACCTGGGCACAAGCATG
Organism: Pseudocheirus occidentalis; assembly: GCA_028646575.1. Taxonomy (NCBI): domain Eukaryota; kingdom Metazoa; phylum Chordata; class Mammalia; order Diprotodontia; family Pseudocheiridae; genus Pseudocheirus; species Pseudocheirus occidentalis. Next base: position 79,794,070 of record CM053597.1, read on the forward strand.
TTCTAAAATATTTTTGGTTTTGCACTTGGTAAGACTTCTCAGCAAGCCAACTGCTTTGAATTATGGGGTTATGCCACAGAGGATACTTTTTATAGTTGTGTTTTAAATTATTGTTCAAATCTTCTGCAGAATATTCTAGTTTCTGTTTTTAGAGAAGCAATGTGGATGAGCCTAAATCACTTACGTAACTCCTTTTCTCTGAAGATGATGCCAATTGGGTCATATCTGTTTGGGCAGGTGATAAACCAGTGGCTATGGTGACTGTGGAAAAGAAATTTTCATAATCATGATCTTGACAAGGCTGCTAAGAATAGTGATTTATGCATTTATGTGAGAATGGAAGATGCATCTTAAACATTATTTATAGATGGAGAAAGAACATCAGAGGAATGTTATTTGATCTAAAAGCAAATCAGATTTTCATCATTTGCACAATGACTGAACTGTAAGAACTATTGGCATAGGGAAAGACATAAACATCTGTCTAAACACATACAGTGAAGATTAAACAAGCCTTGTAGATTATGATCATGGAGTTTCTTAATCAAGGCATTGTCAAGACCAAACTTGAAAACTTACGTTTGACAAATTGATAAGCAAATGAGTTCCAGGATATGTAAAGATGACAGTAACATCTTGTTTTGATCAAAATGTGCTCAATAAAGCTGCTATCACAATGTGGCTCTGCATTGTAAAATACTATTAATTTACTTTAACATCAATATTAGATGTTAGGTAAGGAGGTTGGCATAACTAAACAGTAAGTGCTGAAGGTGGGGAATGACCGACTGACTAGTCATGTAGGCCTGGGGACCATATCAATTTCTCTCTTTTTTGGCCTGTCTGGAGGCTACCTTTTAGAACTCTAAGGAAGCTCTCTGCGTTTCAGGCTTGACTATGGGTCATTACATGACAGAAAGATTTGGGAGGGTTGGGCAAAAAGTAGGAGGCAGGTTAAAATTCATGGGAGTGGTGCTACAGTATAATTGAAGGGCTATTGTTTCTTTGTGAATTCAGTTAGTGGAAGATATTCAGGAAAAAACTGGTGCCTTAGTCTCTTGAACTGTCTGAATGAGTCTTGAGCTGGATTTCTAGGCTGCTTCAGAGTCCATATTAATGCAAGTTTTCAGATTGATAATTAAATAATGGTTGTGGATAACTGGTTCAGATGAAGAGATCACTCCCCTCTCCTCATAGTCCCTGATCACCTCTTTCCCATTCCAAAAACTAATCCTTTACCATTAGAGGAGCTAGGCAATGATCTGTATCTGAAATTCGATTTACAGTTGCATATTGGACAGTGATGGCATATCCCATAGCCTGTACTCACTCCTCTGAGAGGCCTGTCCACATAGAATTAATGAAACATAGAAGGTGCTTAAAAATTATTGCTCAATTTTATTTTTAAATCACTTTCTTTCCTGTAATATATTCTTCTCCCTATCCCCTTCCAGAGATCTATCCCTTATAATAAAAAACAATAAATAAAGTTCAGGAAAACTAAACACCCCAGACAAATCCAGTATCATATAGAATATTCCACATTTAGAATCTCCCACATCTTAAAAAATTTCTGGAGGTACATTCTCATATCTCTTCTTTAGGATTAATTCTTATCATTGTAATAGCTAGACCCAACAGAGATTAAGGAGGAAGTATCTCACCCCATCACACCCTCCTGTTGTTTTGTTTTGATTTTTTTGTAAATTCTTCAAGCTGGTGTTTTCATTGCCACTTTTGATGTGAAAATGTCTCCCTTACCCTTTGATCCCTGGTCAGTGGAGCAATAGATGGAAATAAAGAGAGGCCTATGGGAAGAAAACTTCCTTTCAATTACAGGCATGCAGAAGGGGAACACACTGTCTCAAAAGGTAAGGACTCTCAAGGAAGACTTTGAGACAGAAATAGTATGACTACTTGACCGTGATGCTAGGAAAAATATTATTTAGTTAAGGATAATGTTGGATGGTACCCAGTTCTGTCCAACTCTGAAATTCTATGATTTGGAAAATGTCTTTGAATGTTTCTACAATGGATGTACCCTTTCTCCTCCTATCCTACTACATTAAAAGAATCTGTTTGATGTTAGATTCTGTGTAGGACAGAAAGTGCTTAAGAGTATGACAGCATATAATTATATATCTCAAAGGAACAGAATAGTTTTTGTACCTAAATTTAAGACTAAGGTCCTAAAAGTTGCTGAAGGAATTCTAGAGAAAATCTTTAAAGTTTGTCTCATTCTTCTTTGCCGCTTTGCCTCTAATTCTTTAAGTCTCTCCCAGTTGCCAACTCCTTCTTTATCTAGGAGTTTCTCCCTCAAAGGTTTATACACCACCCCACCTCTTTTTTCTGTAGGAGCGTCATCAAATCACAAACTTTATTTTATGTCCTAAGTCACATTACTAGTTAATGGAAGAAATGAAGGTAGAATCTGGGTCTCTGTTCTTTTAGCCCAGTGTTGTTTTCCCAACTATTGTACTAATCAATATATTCAAGGAGACATCATTGCAAAAATTAGGCAACCATACATTGACAATGTTAATCATGTGTAAGTGAGGTATGAAACAGTGACCTCATTGAAGAAAAGTAATGGTCCCTGCCAGCAATGAAAGAACTTTGGGCCAGGATTTGGAAGATGGAGTTCTAGTTCTTGTCATTCTATTATCTTTCTATGTAATCTTAAGGTAATACATATAACCTCTGTGTATCAGTTTACTCATTTGTGAACTGGGGATGTTAGACCCTTCTAACTGTTTATTAATCCATGATTGTCCAAGGAGTAACAGAATCAGGAGATCAGTGTCTCAGAAATAAAAAGAGAGAAAAATTGTAAGGAAGAGATGACCAGAAATGTCCAGTGGCAAAGGCAAATCAAAGAGATAAGCACTGAGAAAAAGCAAACATTACTAAGTCAATTACAAGATCAATAAAATTTGTGATAACACAGTCTCATAGGATCATAGATGTAGATCTGGAAGAGACCTTAGAAGGTATTTAATCCAATCTCCTCATTCTTTTTTTTAATTAAATTTTACTTTTAAACAAAGAAAAATAATTTTCTCTTTTTCTCAACTCAAATTTGAAAAGAAAAATAAAGAAGACCAAAGCCATACTAACAAATATGCATATTCAATGAAGTGAATTCTCCATATTATCTATGTAAAATAATTCTGTCTCATTATTTACCCTGAGTCCATCACCACTCTATCAGGATCTAGGTTCCATGCTTCATTACTGATTCTCCAGAATCATGGTTGGTTGCTGTGCTGATCAGAGTTCTTAAAAGTCTTTCAAAATAGATTCAGCTCCCAGGGTTGTTATTGTATAAATTGTCCTTCTTTTGTTCCCTGTAGCCAGCATCAATTCATAAAAAAAGTCTTCCTAGGTGTTACTGTATCACTTCTTTCATGATTTCTTATGGCACATAGTTATTCCTTGAAGTCATATAGGACCATTTTTATTTGTATCATTCCCCAATTAATGAGCACCACATTCATTTTCACTTCTTTGCTACAACAAAAAGTGCTGCTCTAAATGTTTGTGTACACATGACTCTTTCTCCTCTTTTTGGGGGTTTATAAATGTGGTATTGTAGGACGTGCATAGGTTAGTTAATTTGTAAGAATAGTTCCAAATTGTTTTTCAAAATAGCTTATCCAATGAACAACTCCACCAAGAGTGCATTAATGTACCTGTTTTTCTGTAACCACTCCAACATTTATAATTTTCCATTTTTGGGGTCAACTTTGATATTCTTAAATCTGGAATATCAGATTTGTTTTAATTTGCATTTCTTTATGAGTGATTTGGGACACTTTTTCATATGGCTATTGGTAACATTGGTTTGGGAAAGTGCTTATTCACATCCTTTGACTATTATCAGTTCCAGTCCTCTCATTTTTCTGATGAGGAATCAAGGAGCAGAGAAATGAATGAACTTGCCCAAAGTCACATAGACAGTAAGTGGCAAAGCTGGGATATGAACTGAAAACCTCAGACTCCAAATATGGCAATATTTTTACTTTACTGTGATATAGAGCAGAAGGGGCAGAAGTCAGATGGTGAGGAATTAGGGAAAGAGTAGCTAGGACTAGGAAGTGGAGGCAGCTCACATGCACACATAGACACAGTGGCCCAACCTGAAGAAGTCCTGCCTAGTCTTGTTATTTCTCCTTCCTACTGGAATTGAGTTCTTTGATCCAATCAATCACTGTTACCTAGCCTGGGGGTGTGACTGAAGCAAATACCTTGTTTTTCTTTTCATTCCCCTACCCTGTACCTGCCTTAGGTCTTCTCAGTACTCTGTAAATGTTTAGAAAGGATCATGTGTATGATGAATTGAGCAATGCTACACACTTAAATATACAGGGTATTATGGAAGGAAAATCAGATCTCCTGGGGTCTACCTAGCTACTGAAATTCTAAGTGTTTTCCCTGACTTGGTTTTCTTAATGATAGAATATGATTTCCAAAATGATAGCTATTGTGTTTGTACACTAGTTTGCCACTTCTGGAGGGAAAAAAAATTAAACACAAGATTTCAAAGTAAAAAAAAAAAAAAGAATATGACTTCCAAAGACCAAGGAAATGATTTTGAAGCAAAGGAAGAGATGATGTTTTAGTTTCATTTCTTGGGTCTACTAGGAGGTTGGGACCCTTCCTATATCACCAAACCAAACTTTTACTTCCTTTTTTGTAGCAGGTGAAAGTGCCACCATGATGGATCCCTCAGATGCCTATGAGGCCCTGGTGAATGAGCTGCAAATTGGCACCTCCCAAGTGGCCCCGTCCCTTGTGAACGTCTGCCTTCCTAGTGATGGTGAATTACAAAGGCCAGGTCCTCATTGCTGCCTTCTATTATGGCCATGGCTGTATGGTGGTCTTATCTCATGAAGATTATCTAGAACAAGGGTGGGGCCACATGAGGCTTTCTAAGTTCTTCAGTGTGGCCTTTTGACTGAACCCAATTTTTAAAGAACAAATCCATTTATTAAGGGGATTTGTTATGTGAAGTTTGGATTCAGTCAAAGGGCTGTAGTTGAAGAGCTACAGGACCACATGTGGCCACCTCAGTGGCCTCAAGGATGCAGGTTCCCCACCCTTGACCTAGAACATGCTAGACTGGCTTCCTTTCTCTGCAATGATGTGGGCTAGCTCCATCACTCCAAAGGAGTTGCCATTGGGGTGCATTTCTCAAAGAAGGGAATTCAAACTATCATCAACCGTATGAAAAAATGTGCCCCATCAGTAATAATTAGAAATCCATATTAAAACAATACTGAGCTTTTTACCTCACATCCAACAGTTTGACAAACATGACAAAAAAAGGAAAATGACAATTGTTGGAATGGCGATAAATAGACAGGCTTACAAGTATATTGTTGACAAAATGTGAATTGGTCCAGCCTTTCTTAAAAACAATTTAGGACAATATCCCCAAAGTCATTGAACTGCATGTGCCCTCTGACTCTGTGATACCACTGCTTGGCCTATTCCTCAAAGAGATCAAAGAAAGAAAAAAAAAAGCAGTGATATGTACAAATATATTTAAAGCACCACTTTGTTGTAGCAAAGAACAATAAACACAGAGGGGTACTCATCAACAGGGCAACTAAAGATATAATTGAACATATCATGACATATATAAATATATATGCATATTATAACCCTGTAAGAGAGAAAGAAAGAAGAAAAGAAAGGAAGGAAAAAAAAGAAAAGGATTCAGAGAAACCTGGAGAAAATAAAATGAACTGATACAGAGTAAAAGTGAATAGAGCCAAGAGAACAGTTGGTACAGTAACTAAGATTGTAAAGAAAAACAAATTTGGACGTGAGAACTCTTACTAAAACATTGACCAACCATATACTAGTGAACAGATGATGATGCATATTATCCACCTCCTGAAGGGGAGAAATTCAAGGTGGTTGGTGATGCTTATTTGTTCCAAAGTTTTTTGTTTTGTTTTGTTTTTTAGAGAAGTGTGACTTTGTAGACAGATGAGGGATGGTGATGATCGTGATGTGCACCCCCCCACAAAAAAAAAGAAAAATGACCATCCTTTATTTTTCATTTTCACTGTTGTAATTTGCTTCATATCTGCCCTCCTTTCCATCTTCATAGGCTCATTTAAAATTCCACTACTAAAGAAAATTTTATTTTTAAACAGAAAAACCATATTATTCTTTGCTTTAAACTTCTCTGGCAATTCATTGAACTCTGCCAGTTCAAATTTGAATTTCTAAGGATCCCTATGCTTTCTATGACTAAATATTTTTTCTCCCTCTGTTTTTCCTTCTTTCTCCATATGCTCCAGTTAAGAATTTCTCCTTTTGAAACATCTTCATCATGAGGACTTTTGTGATCTTCCCAGATGCTATATTTCCAATACTAAGAAAGAGAGGCAGAGACAAATGGAGACAGAGAGATTATGTATCTATGTATCTATTCACCTACCTACCTACCTGTCTGTCTGTCTATCTATCTATCTATCTGTAGTATACATATATATACATACACATAAACATATATATATATGTATTTATTTATTTATTTAGCTTTTTTTTTTTGGAGGGCAGTTGGGGTTAAGTGACTTGCCCAAGGTCACACGGCTAGTTTTTTGTGTTAAGTGTCTGAGGCCGAATTTGAACTCAGGTACTCCTGATTCCAGGGCCGGTACTCTATTCACTGCGCCACCTAGCTGCCCCTATATATGTATTTATATAGTGAATATATGCATAGACGTGTACATGTTTTCTTTTACAACAGAATGCGAGCTCCTTGAGGAAAGGATGTGTTTTCTTTCTTTTTTTTTTAACTGACAGTGTCTAGAGTTATATATGTTACTCAGTCAATCAACTAGCATTTATTAAACTTTATTATATGCCAGGTACTCTGCTAAATTCTAGGAATATAAGGACGGACAAAAAATGATTTCTAATGGGGTAGATAACATAGAAATAATTATGTACATGTAAGATACGTATAAATAGAATGTAATCTCAGAGGAAAGGCACTATGTATTACTTTAATGAATAGCTGTTGATTGATTCACGATTAACCACCTCCATTGAAAATAGTGGAACCACTACACTTGGACCCTAACATCACAATCTTCCTAATGTTCTATAGAGTAGACAGAAGTTGTACTAAAGAAAACAAAGCTGAGTAAAGCAACCAAATTGGAATAAAAGTATACCTAGAGGAGACTCATACTGGAGTTGATATAATTATGACCATGCTATGAAACCAACATGGAAGGTATCTGAAGGAAGGCAAGATGTTGAAGGCTTAGGAAAAATTTAAACCTTATTTATATCAAAGTAAGTTCACCAAAAGAACATCAGTGACTAATGAACTGGATGGCTACTTTACTATCTATATGGAATATTTTTGAGAGCAATCAGTATGTGACTAGAAGGCATCCACATGAGAGTATTCATAGGAAATAAAAATAATTTTGAGAGCGATGTTCAACAATCAACTATATCTTCATCATCTCACAATTAACTGAAAGTTTAATGTAAGATCCTATTATGCACTACCGCTACTATTACTACTACTGCTGCTACCACTACAACCACCACCACCACCACCACAACCACCACCACCACCACCACCACCTAGCATTTATAATACAATGCACTTTACAAATATTGCATCATTTTATTCTGTCAATCCCGGGAGTTATTTGCTATTATATAAAACAACCCTTTGATAGTAAAACGTTGGGTAAGTCATAAAACAAGAGATGTGTGTTCACTAAAGGTGACAGATGAGAGAGAACAAAGAATCTATGTTTAAGCAGGATTCCCTGAGGAAAACTCCAAGTTACTCCTGTTTTGGATGACATTGTGTTGACTGATTGTATTAAGCCTCATGACATTTCAGGGCCTCCTGGAAGAAATTAATAGTCAATTAAATGAGTTTGGTCAGTCCATCCACGTAGGAAGAAGTATTTTGTTGAAGTATGGCTATTTTTTGTATTTCAACATGAATTTGGATTGAGACTATGAAGAGCCTGTCTGATAGTACACATATCTGTGCCAGACTATATAGATGGACTGGGTCCAAGATTGAAAAAGAAGAGGACTGTTTTCAGGAAATTTCAAATATCTTTTATAGACCCCCTAGCTTCCCTTGAAAGCAAAGTTTCAAATATTAACATTTTACTGGTCTTGTTTAATGGTAGTAAGACATAGAATACTACTACCTAAAGTGAAGAGTAGTATGCCGCTGAGGGCAATGGAGAGGCACATGGTTATTGTGTATAGGCCATAACATATAACCAATGAAGAACTCTGAAGGAGAGGAGAAGTAAATAATATTATCAAGGAACTGTATGAGAGAAAGAGAGGATGGACTAGTTATGCGACAGAAGTGAAGGATGACAGGTGGACAACTAGAGTCCTCTACTGATACCTTTGTATTGTCAGGAGACATTGAAGGTCTCCAACATGTTGGGTCAATCCTACTATGGTGAATTTTTTTTAAGTTCCAGGAGGGGATGGATAGATCATCAATGGGACATGTTCTTCTCCTCTGGAAGAAACTAAATCCTGAATAAATGCAATCACAAATACATTCAGGTATCTTAGTATAAAGAAAGAGAATGCCGTCAGATGGTGAGATTTTTATCAGAGACTATATATTCAATACATAGGCAGCTAGACAATGTCATGAACAGAGCACTTGATTTGTAGTCAGGAAGATAAGTTCAAATTCAGCCTCAGACACCAGCTAAGCTATGTGACCCTGGACAAGTCACTTAACACCTATTTGCCTCAGTTTCTCATCTGTAAAAACAGGTACACTCTGGAGAGGGAAATTGCAAACTGCACCAGAATCTTTGCCAAGAAAACACCGGGAAAAATGTCTACGGATCATGTAGAGTTGGACACGACTGAACAACAATAACAACAAACAATAATTTTTTTGGAAAGAAATCTCAGAGATAATTTAGTTCAATCCCTTCATTTTATAGAGATCAAGAAGTGAATGATTTTCCCAAGGTCACAGAGCAAGTTAATGACAAAACCAAGATGAAAACCCAGATCTGCTGAGATATTTTTTTTTTTTGCCTTACAGTACCTTTTACTCCTAAAGCAATTTCCTGTCTTTTAGATTTCAGTGTATTAACTTGCATAGTGCTATTTTCCTTTGGGGTGCCATTTTAGCACTTTATAAGAGACACCACCTGTTCCCTCCCCACATACCACCCTATTACCAACTGTTTATTCTATGCTAATTTTAGGCCGTTGCCTAAGAGAGAAAGAAAAGACAAAATTCTTTCTCCTTTCTAAGACACTCTAGAGTAGGTGGTTATAGCATTATAGCAGTACAGAAGGCAACGAACTTCACTCTGGGAAGAGTGTCCCAGGCCATGGAACTCTCTGTTATGGCTTAAGTTTCAGGAATATAACTCTTCCCTTTTCCACATTCTGTTCCTCTATTCATAACATATTATTATGACAGTAACATGCTTGTTGAGGCCATTCTTTATTATAACAGAAACTGTAGGTAATATTAATATTATAGGTTTTGAATATAACCATGGTCTCCCTGTGTTCTATTTCATTGCAGCTTTTTTTCATGACTTGAAGATTTCCACAGAAGAAAAAGAACAGAAAATTATCCTAAAAGCAACAGACATAGATTTATTATATTTTATATCAAATAAGTAAGGGATTTGTAGGTTAATTTGAAATTTTCTTTGATGGGGCATAGGGGAAAAGGAGGCAAGGATACATTGGGATACAAATCATTCAAGAGACAAAGGTATGAACAAAGTCTCCAGAGGGCCAGAAAACAACTATAAATCTTCCTATCGAGGAATTGAGGACCTTGAATAAGATGTCCTTGAGGCCACAAGAAGGAGGAGGAAGAGCATCAAAGAAGATGCTGTCCCACCCTCCAGATTCAGTGGCCAGCTTATGGCAGATTCTAACCTCTCTTCTCAGTTTAGTGTGGGCAAAGCAAAGTTGTCCTACATAACAAGGCTGCTTTTTAATATAGAAGGGAGCCATGCGTTTTATAGGGAGGAGTGGGGTCACACTCAGGGGCATGTTGGTTTTACACCCACAGTGGAAGAAGGCGTCAATACCCTAGGAGCTGGAAGTTCTCATTAACAAAGAGAAAGTACAAGCCCAAACACGGGGACTGAAAAGGCAGCCTATTTTTTCCTCTTCTTTTGTGGAAATGTCCCTTTCTTCTACCCCATTATTTAAGTCTAATGCACAGAGTCCCAGATCACAATTAAAATTTATTTCACTGTGAGGGCATTTTGAGAATAAGTCATGTATAGTTGAACTACTATGTGTTATTCAACTAGTTGGGCACTGATTTAAAATATCAAACAACCATTGAAGGCATGTCTGATCTTAATTTTTTAAAATTCTCTAGGATCTTTTTTGGACTCTGATGTTTACAATTAGTTTTTAATACTTAATACTTTATTATTTAAGCTATTGCCGATATCCTACTTTAGGTTTATGAAAGAGAATGGCTCTTTGGGATCTTTTTTGTTCCTTTATTGACTTTTGGTAAAACCCTTGCCCATAGTCACATCTCTCAACCCTTCAGCTGGTGTTACCTTGTCACTGCCACTGGGAATGCTATTCAGTTTTGAATCCATGACCTGGCATGGAATCAATCCCTTTTGTTAGAGTGAAAGAAATCTTTTGAGAAGAGACAAGTTAATGCCCAAATCCAAATAACTATGGATCAGGATCTTGATTAAGGTTGAACATCCTAAGATCCTAACATAACTTACATGTAGGAATCCCTTGGACTTACCAGTAGGATCTGACCTGACTATAAGTTCAGTCACTATAATATTTTGGAGGCTTTGTGCATGCTTCTGGGTGAGCTAGTCCTGCTGATGCTCTAGAAAGAATTGAAGTTGATCTAGGTGTGGCTGATATGGGAATGAAATTCTCCAGACAGAGAAATTAGGTTAGGGAGTTCTCATGATATAGAAGGGGAATCACTGTATTTGGAGATAGAAGCTGTTAAATTGTTTAGTCATGTTTGACTCTTCATGACACCATTTGAAGTTTTCTTGGCAAGATACCAGAGTGGTTCACCATTTTCTTTTCCAGCTCATTTTACAGATGAGTAAACTGAAGCAAACAGGGTTAAGTGACTTGCCCAGAGTCACACAGCTAGTAAGTCTCTGAGGTCAGATTTGAACTCAGGAAGATGAGACTTCCTGACTCCAGGCCCAGTACTCTATCCGCTACGGTGCCACCCTGCTGCCCTTCTGGATCTTTTCTCTATTATCTATATGATCTTGGACAAATCATTTAAAGTTTCAATTTCCTTATCACTGCAATGAAAGGGTTGTGTCAGGTGACCTATGAGGTATCTTCTGGCTCTAAATCTATCATAATGCTGTTCTCCCTTTGGACTATATGATAAAGTCTTGGTCATGTGATTTTCAAAATTGGAGATGTATATATTGGTGACTTTAATTGAGTAAAGTAAAATAAACAGCAGATGTAATACTAGTTAAACTTCCTTGTGCTCTGGACATGGTCTCGATTTCAAATGATTGTTGGGCACATGTGTCTTTTTGAGTAGTATAACTCTATCCTAAAAATGGCAAATAGAGTTGGAGCCAAGATGGCACAGAAAAAGCAGGGACTCACCTGAACTCTCTCCAAAATCCCTCCAAATACCTTGAAATAATGTCTCAAAACAAATTCTAGAGCAGCAGAACCCACAAACAGATGGGGTGAGGCAATCCTCCAGCCCAAGACAAGCTCAGAAAAAAAGTTTGTTGCACCAGGGTGAGAGCTGAGCATAGAGTGCAGTCCAGCACAGGTTGTATCCCAGCAAATCAGGAGCAGGCCTTGGGGGTGATGGAATCAGTGGCAGCAGTGGCAGTTTTGAATCTCTCACCACAGAGACAGTAAGATGGTCAGATATCAGGTTAGAAGGATATTACAAGGGTTCCTTTGCTGGCACCAAGAGTAGGACTCTTGCTTTCCTCATACTCTCATCTGGGTCGTAGTTATTTGGTTTTGGTTTGTTCTGGCACCACCAATTTCACCCCCACACACAATAGAATATAAGTAGGTAAGGTGAACTTTATGTGTCTACTATGAGATATACAGTATGTATCTACAATGGATCTATGTAGCTGATGGCCTTTGGAAGTGTGATTACATGGATATTGTATGTATTAGGTTGCCTAACTATCTATAGACCTGGTACAGTGTGAAGTGAAAAATTGTTAATTGGGAGAGGGATATAATAGCCATATGCATATATATATTTCAGGTTTAGTTTCTCATGATGCTTTGTTAGACACATATGCAATAGAAAAGAGAATGGGGAAGAGGGAAAGGATGATATGTACAACATATGTACAGCACTAATTAAAAAAAATGTGCTGACTCCATGAGCCAAGCAGACTGTTCACTGGGCAGAAGTGATAGAATCACTCTCAACTTAAAACACATCTCGAGCATGACTTTCTACATGAACGTTTTTTCTGGTAGACCCAGCTTCTTGGGTTTTCTCTTTCAATTATGTATGTCTTTGTTTTTATTTTTATTTTTTCTGGTCATTTTTATATATGTATAGATTGGATCCCCCTCCCCCCAATAGGAATGCATACTCTTTGAGAATTGGGTTAGCTTCTTGTGTGTGTGTGTGTGTGTGTGTGTGTGTGTGTGTGTGAGAGAGAGAGAGAGAGAGAGAGAGACAGAGACAGAGACAGAAAGAGACACAGAGAGACACAGAGAGACACAGAGAAACAGAGAGAGAGAGAAAGAAAGAAAGAAAGAAAGAAAAAAAAAAGAAAGAGAGAGATATAGAGAGAGCTTGACACTGATCAGTTTGCCAAATCAGGAGCATAGGAGCTGTGACAAACTCAGAATCAAAGCTGTAGAATTTGTAACTGAGAAGAGCCACATCAGGAACTCTGATGCCAGAGCTAATGAGTAAACTGAGACTCCAGGGGGAAACAGACAAGAAGAGAAGGACTTAGATTATCTCCAACAGGGTCCTGGGCTCCAGTTATGTGATTAGGACTTCTACTGGGATTATTCAGTTATTTCCAATGCCTCTGACAATGGAAAGGCAATAGGTCTAACCCCTTGCTAACTAGACTCATCTATGAGTTCCGTCTCTGCCCTTACAAGCTTTCTTTGCATGAACCAGATTCAGATATGTTGACAGACACTATTAGTTTGAGATAAACACAAACTTTTTGGTTTAATATGTAAGAGAGCTCTTCAAGAGTGAAGCCATTTTGTCTGACCCTAATAAATAGATGACTCACAATATTTTATTGTAATGCAGACCATTAAAATGAATTTCTTATGTCCTGCTAGCTTACTAAAGTTTATTATCTTGACTCTTTTTGCTGTTGATGATCTTGAATTTTCTAGATTCATAAAAACATCTTACATAGTTAGGAAAATTTTAACTTTCTCATTGTCAAGGCTAACTTAAGTTTGAATGCCTTATTGTTATTGCTAAAAGAATGAGATTGTTCTGGTAGGCATGGCAAGAATGGACAACCTTTGACAGGTTTTAATGTTTGTTTTTAGTAAAATTACAAAGAGTATTTTTCCACTTTATATGGATATACACCATGGATTTAAATATCTACTTTTTACAATGTTATGGAAATATTGATTATCACATGCTTAATGTTTTTAAAACTAAAATACATTTCCAAAGGTTTTCCCAATAACAAAGGAAAGAATGATATAGACTTTATTTTTTCTCCTGTTGACATATTTTACTGCACTATTTATTTAACTGTGGTTAAACCTTCCTTTGGAGTTAAAAATCCTACTTAAAGATTAAGCATAACTTTTCATTCGTGATATTCTATTTGCTGCCTGTCAATTTTATATTTCAGCATTGATATTTATTAATGATATTGTCCTGTATCTTTTTTTCTTGTCTTGTCCTGTTTTGGAATCAAATTTATTTTTGCCTCATAGATGGAGCTGAGTAGTTGACCAACTTTCTTACGCTTTGAAATGGCCTGGACAGGAGGAAAAGAATTCATTTGTTCTTTAATGGTTTGGTAGAATTCCTTTGGGGCCCAGTGTCTTTTTTATTAGGAGGCTAGTTCATGGCCCATCTTATTCATCCTTCTGAGATCCATCTATTCAGGTTATCAGCTTCCTGTTGTGTTAGAACTGGTCTTTTCTATTTTTATTGTTAATCATTCTTTTTTTAAGGTTCATATTTCTTAACATAGAGCTGTATACACAACTGATTTAAATATATTTATTCCTTTTACTCTTGAAATGATCTCCTCCTTTCTAATTTTGATGATGTGGATTTATTCTTCTTTTTAAAAATTAAACTTGCTAATTGTTTATCATTGTTTTTGCTCCTGAACTTATCATATCATCTTTTTTTGTGGGGGGAGAAGAGTTACTTTTATTTGCATTGCCTCCTGCTTTCTTCTTATTTTTCCATTGCTTTTTTTTTTGACTTGTTGATTTGTCTTTTTTTGAAATGGTTGAAGGGCAGACTCAATTCTTTGATGACTATCTTTTTGAAATAGGCATTTGTCTTACTAGCTGTGTAACCTTGGGCAAGTCAGTTAACTCTAATTGCCTTGCCTTCCCCCTTCCAAACCCTCCCCTTCAAAAAAAAAAAAAGAAATAGGCATTTGGCTGTATAAGTTACCTCTGCTCATATAGAAGAATCCTATAGTGCTTTTACAAAAAAAATTAGTACCTTTATTCTATTTTAAAAATAATTTCCTCATTCATAAGCCAGTGTTTGGACATTTTAGTTTACACACACACAATCTGTAATTTTGATTCATATTATTTATTAGGAATTTTATTTTATTTCATCCAAAATATTATGTATAGAATATCTTCTTTGCTATATTCACTTAAGTAGTCTTTGTGTTCTAGTTCATGATTAATTTTTTGTAATTCACACTAGCCTTGGAAAATATATATATTCTTTGATTTTTCCATCAAGTTCTCTGCATTATATCTACAAGGCATAATGTTTTTAATATTCTCTTTAGAAATGTAATTTTTTTATTTTCTTGTGGAATTCATCATATTCTAAACTGTTGTTATCTTCTATCATTACTATGGTTGTAAAAAAGTAATTTCTTCTTGAATAACAGTAAAGTTTTTATTATTGAATATTGTAGAAGAATCATTAAGTACTTCCAGCATATCTAAACCATTATACTTTCCTTTTCCCTTTCCATTTCTGTAGGACACTTCAGTAAACTATGCTATTGTTGGTTATCTTTCTGAATACTTTCTGATGTTCATTCAACTTTGATAGATATGTGATCACTCTAGATTTTTGTGAGGGAGCAGTATTACAGTAACTTTTTTGTACCTTTTCATTCAGAATAAATGTAAATATTTATATATTTCCTTATAAATAGCACATTGTTGAATTTAAATATTTTCTGTGTTTTTTAAAAGTTTTATTAGAAATTTTAGGTATATATACACAATGTAATTAATTATTGTTGCCTTTTTTCTCTAGTCTATCAATAAATACATGCTTTCTTATTTTGTTATTTCTGTTATAAACTCAAACTTAATAAAATCACACTAAAGAAAGTTCCTCTTAGTAACAATAATAATTTCTTTCAATTGATTTACCTTTATCAGCTTTAGGCGCTTTGCTTTGGGGTTATCTACCCATCTTGGTGCATGATTTTTTTTCTCTTGGTGTCTTGGGAGCACCCAGTTGAATCATTATTGGTTTAGCCATTATAATACCATGAGGTTTTCATGCTTTGAATAACTGGCTTATCTTGATTTGAGAAGCTTGAAATTACACACCCACACCCACCCACCCACACACACACACACACACACACACACACACACACACACACACACACCACACACCCTCTCCCCCTCCCCTCTGCAAGCCTGTGAGGCTTGTTTTGCATTCTAGATAAATTTTTGGGTCGGATTATATCACCTCTACTGTTAACTTAAGTTCTTTGTTTCTTGGATTTTGAGGGAGGGAGCGGTCTCCCTCTCACTATAAATCTTTTAGAAAAGTTTGGGTAGTTCCTTGGTGAGAATATTGTATAAGTATTATTAGTAACATGTAGTTGATACAGAGAGTCTCTGAGGATCCTTTTAATTCTAAATTTCTGTGATTAATATTCAAGAACTTCCTTTATAGATCTCTTGAATTTTCCAAAATCTGTGAGTTTCCCATACAGACATTCTTAGAATGCATATTGAGGTGTTTTGTTTTGTTTTGTTTTCCAGATAATTCTAAGTTTCTGGTTCATGTTTCTTAATTTTGCATGTATTCTTTTTCAATTTCTTTAGTAATACTGTGTCATCATTGGAAAATCCTGATTTTCTAATTATCAATTCTGGTGATTTTTGTTCTTCCATTGGCAGTTTAATTTTTTTGTCATTGCTTTAATGATGGACTTTAATTTTAATGTAACATAGTTAGGCATATACAATGTTTACTTTTTCCTCATTGGGTTTGTGTGAATTCTATTTGCATTTCAATGTATTTTTTTT
Organism: Pseudocheirus occidentalis; assembly: GCA_028646575.1. Taxonomy (NCBI): domain Eukaryota; kingdom Metazoa; phylum Chordata; class Mammalia; order Diprotodontia; family Pseudocheiridae; genus Pseudocheirus; species Pseudocheirus occidentalis. The sequence goes on from CM053597.1 coordinate 79,810,579, forward strand.
TTAATTCCAGGAAATTTTGTTGAATGCTTTCCTGGAATATTGTACTCAGATTCTGTCTTTTTCTGAAATAAATATCAATAATCCTGAGACAGTAACAACACTTTTTTCCTACAGGTATGTTACATTGACCTTAATGATTTTCAGTTTCGATAATTGGATAATTTTTTTAACTTAAATTTTCAGTTTGCTTTGAATTGCATTAAATTTTATGTTATGCTTTAGTAAATATGCTGCTAATTACATCTGCTTTTTTAAAAAGTAGGTTTTTCATTATATTCTTTTGGTCATTTTCTTCATTATTTCCTTACTATCTTTTTTTTTTCCCCCTGTAGTTTCCTTCCTTTGGGATTTTCTTGGAAATGGTACTAGAACGGTTTGCCGTTTCTTTCTTCAGCTTATTTTATACATGAACAAACTAAGGCAAATAGGATTAAGTGATTTGCCCAGGGTCACATAGTTGGTAAGTATCTGAGGTCAAATTTGAACTCAGGTCTTCCTGACTCCAGGCCCAGTGCTCTAACCACTGTTCCTTATTTTATCTCTGTATTGAGTTCTCCTTGAGATATAATGAAAACTTTCTCTGAGCTCTTTTTAAAAATTTAGCCTTTCTTAGGATGTTCCTAATAGTTTTCATTACTGTTTAATGTGCATTTATCCATTTGGAGATGTCTATCAGCATATCTTACATTATTTCTTTTCCTTCCTTTCTTGCTTCTGACAATTTAGTTGGCTTATTTGCTCCTCTTGTCATTACTGCCTATTTTTAATAACCCTCCTTTACTTTTTAATCTTCTTCTCCCAAGTCAAAAATTTCCACTCTTTTACACTGAGGAGGAAAAAGACATCTCTCCAGGCCTTTTCGCACCAGATTGGTTATTGTTTTAAACACATGAACATCAACTCTTCCAATGTTGTGCTGAACTAACCCATATTTTATTCTGGGAAAACAGTGTGTTCTGTTTTCCAGATCACCGGTCTGAGCTATTGTTATTCATTCAACTAATGTTTATAAAATAGCTATTATGTGAAAGGTACTGTTCTTGGTGTTAGGACAAGGAATTTTTTTTTTTAATGACAAATCATTGTCTTTAAGAAGCTAGTTTCAGAGTTTTCCAATTCTCTTTCACTCTTAATTTTGCTTTTTTCTGAAATATTCTTTCTCCTTTATAATTCTTTTCCTTGTTTCGGCTTTTAATTGCACAATTAGAATTACTCAAGATAACTAGTTATAGATTAGTAGCTAAAGAAACCTTCCTTTATCATTGATGGCTCTGGGAAGTTTTTATTCCTCTTATATGCATCAAATTCCATTATTTGCATTTTGTCAAGTCCACTTTATTGGCCTAAAGGCCCGCATCAATCCTGAGAGATTTGGATCAGGAGGACTATTGTTATGCAATATGAGCTGCATAGGCTTAGGATGTTCCCCATTTATGGAATTTCTAGTAACTGGAATTTGATTTATGCAGCATAGTTTCCGAAAGAAGAATGTGGATAAATGGGTGAAAGTTATAGGGAATCAGATCTGGGGGTTAATGTAAGGAAGAATTCCCTTAAATACAACTTATTCAGCAATGAAGTTGATTACTCATAAAAGTAGTGAATTCCTTGTCACTGAAAGTATTCAAGCAGAACTTGACTGATAGCTTATTTGGGATACTGGAAAGGGGATAGACATGGTTTTAAAACTCAGCTCTGTCAATTACTTGCTGAATGACTTTGGTCAAGTCTTCCAGCTTCTGTGAGCCTGTTTTAGCCTCAATAAAACAGAGGGGAAAAAATGTATGCTACTTAATTCGTAAGTAAATTGGTATAGGAAAAACATACATTTAAAAGTATTATGTAAATATGAATTGGCACTGTTATCATGATTATTCTATGGCTAGGATCTCACACTAGATTTATTCCTTCCTCCAACATTTATTCAAATAATCGATATTATGCATTTATCATATGCACCATAGAGTCCTTAGCTGTTGGAAATGAAAAAAAAATCAATTTAGGCACACTTAGGGGGTTTATAATCTAACAGGCAAATTACTTAAAATTTGTTTATTATATGCCTTCCATGTGACAGACACTGTACAACCTGATGGGGATATAAATATAAAAGTGATGTTGTCATTGGCTTTAGGGGTCTTATATTTACTAAAACATAAATATAGATAACTAGTATATAATATCATACATTATTGATTAAATAAGTTGTAAAACAAATAGCTATGATGTTTGAAACAACAGGTTTTTAAGCAACCTTCAAAGTCTCCTTCAGTAATCATCCTGGGTTCATTCAATGGAAGTATTGTTGCATAGGTTAGGAGGCTGGATGGAGAGACTTCTAAGGCCTCTTTGAATTCTCAGAGCCACCATTAGGAGGGATGATAGTGCTTTGTAAGTAAGTAGGAGGGTAGGAGAATATTTCATTTGGAGGTGACTGAAGGAAAAGGTAGCTACATGCTATGAGAAGGCATGAGAAACACCTTTTGCTTAGGTAACAGCAAGATGAGTGATTTTGTGATTAATGAGTCATGGGACCAACAACCACCATGGTCAGATAATATGCCAGGTATAGGCTTCTACTAATGTAGTTTGGTGGGAAGTAAAAACTTAAAATAAAAAAAAGGAAATCCAGATCTGGGATTAAGATGGGTGGATGAGATCAAGATCAAGAATTTATGGCTCATAAGCTCTCTATCTAGTTTGGGACTTTTTTTTTTCTATTTATCTGAGCTCCAGAAGTAAATGGTTATTAGTGAGCATGAGGCATAAGCCCAATATAAACTTTACATCTTTAATCTCCCCCTAGATATACACATACAAAAAGGATTTAAACATAAACCCTTAATAAAAAGCAGTATCAAACTTACTGTACCTAAATAGGGAGAATATGATAAAAATAAATTTTCCAGGAGATAAACAGTAAATGATCCCGAGTCTCTAGAACTATCTGGTCAGAGACACAGAGAAAGCAGACAGACAACTCTGATTTAAAGTCAGACAGATGAAACAACACTAAGAAAACCAATGAACTGCAACTAGTTATGAGCAATTCACATATTTTGAGAATGGTTTTCCTTCCCCAACACTCTCCTCAGAGCACCCTTCACCTCTGCATTCCTTAGGCTATAGATCAGGGGATTCAACATAGGGTTAAAGAGGCTATAAAATAGGGAAAGGATCTTCTGCTGCTCCTCAGGATGGCTGGAGTTGGGGGTCATGTACATTATGATAGCACTGCCAAAGAAGAGCCCAACAACACAGAGGTGGGAAGAACAGGTGGAGAATGCTTTCTTTTGTCCTTCCCTAGACTGGATCCTCAGGATAGCATAGAGAATCCGCATGTAGGAGATCAGGACTAAGCAGAGAGGTCCAACTAGAATGAACACACAGGCTGTAAAGATAACAAGCTGATTAAGTCTAGTATCAGCACAGGCAAGCTTGAGCACGGAGAGAATCTCACAGAAAAAGTGGTTGACTTCCCGGGGTCCACAGAAGGGCAGCCTCAGAATGAGAACCACATGGAGCAGGGCAAGGAGGAAGCTGAATGCCCACAAAGTGACAGTCAGAGTAGTACACAATCTCCAGCTCATAATGACAGTATATCTGAGGGGATGGCAGATTGCCACATAACGATCATAGGACATCACCACCAAAATCAGACACTCCACGTGTGCAAAAGCCAAATACAAAAATATCTGCATTATGCAGGGAGCAAAAGAGATGGCTCTGCCCTTGCTCAGTAGGTTCACAAGCATCTTGGGAACATTGTTGGACGCGTAGGAGATGTCGACAATGGCCAGATGGGAGAGGAAGAAGTACATGGGAATATGGAGATGGGAGTCCAAACAGATGAGTCCTAGGATAATGCCATTCCCCAAAAGAGTGACAGCATAGAACAAGGCAAACAGCACAAAGAGGAATATCTGTATCTCTGGCCTGATAGGAAATCCCAGAAGGATAAATTCTGTGATCAGTGTTTGATTTTTCCACATGCTCCTGTGATAGAGATAGTCAAGTATGACAGCTGAGAAATATTTTTGAATCTTGGTTATTTACTGAATTAAATTGTAGTGTTAGGCACTATTCCTTATGTTCTCTAAATCTTAAAACACTCAGTTTTGGAGATGTTAGGCTAATTTTTAGGACCCAAGTCAAAACAGGGAAGAAAATATAATTTAAGATATACCTCAGATAGGGTCAGGAGGATAATGGCTGCTGTCTAATAGGAAAGTTGCTTGGTGGAGGGAAACAAGTTCTGACTCTGGAGTCAGAGGATTGAATTCAAGTCCTGGCTCTGATCCTTGTCATTTCTTTGAACTTGAGCAAGACTCATTACCTTACTGGACCTAGATTTGCTCAAAGATATAATTCAATTCAATAAACATTCATTATGCATATACTATGTTCCAGGCTCTGGGCTAAGTACTGGGAATACAAAAAGAAGCAAAAGACAGTACCTGACCTCAAGGAGCTCACAATCTAATGAGAGCATGAACACACAAATAAATATGTGCAAACAAGCTACATACAGGAAAAAATAGTAAATAATTAACAAAGGGAAGATAAGATCCTGCAATGAAAAAACATTGATGAAGGCTTCCTGTAGAAAGTGAGATTTTTGTTGAGACTTGAAGGAAGCCAGGGAGATCAGTAACTGGAATGGATAAGAGAGAGCATTCCAGGCATGGGGGATGACCAGAGGAAATGCTCAGAGCCTAAAGATGGAATGTCTTGCTTTTGGAACTGCCAGGAGGCCAGTACATGGATGCAAGAGCAGTGTTGGGGAGTGAGTGTAAGACGACTGTAAAGATAGGAGGGTACGCTATGAAGCGCTTTGAATATCAAGCAGAGCATTTTATATTTGCTCCCAGAGGCAAAAGGAGGTCACTGGAGTTTATAAAGTAAGGAAGTGATATGATCAGACCTTCACTTTAGGAAAATGACCTTGCCGATTGAATGGAGGATGGATTGAAATGGGGAGAGACTTGAGGCAGGTTATTGAAATAATCAAAATCAGGTGATGAGGGCTTGTACTAGAGTGGTGGCAGTGTCAGAGAGGGAAGGGAGCATATTCAAGGGATAGCCTAAAGGTGAAATTGACAGACCTTGGCAACAGCTTGTAGATGGGAGGTGAAAGAGAGGAATCTAGGGTAACTGACTCCTAAACTGTGAACCTGAGGGACTGGAAGGATGGTGTTGCCTTTTACAATAATAGGGAAGGTATGAGAGAGGAGAATTTAGGGGAAAAGATGAATTTTGTTTTGGGCATAATAAGTTTAAGATGTCTACTGGACAGCCTCAAAGTCAGCAAAACATATCTTTTTAAACATTAGAACTATTATTACCATTTTCCCCATATGGGGCAAATTAAAAAAATATGACCAGCTCAAGCATCACTCAGCAGCAAAAGCACTCTCAAATAAATATTCTTTAAGATAAATTCATTTGGTAAGAGGCAGTAGTGATCCAGGACACTGGGTTCCAGAAGACAGTAAAGTTATTTTTGGTGGGGTTAGTTGTTCCAGTTGTTTTTAAGTTTTTTCTGACTCTTTTGTGACCCCATTTGGGGTTTTCTTGGCAAAGCTAGTGGAACGGTTAGCCATTTCCCTCTCCAATTCATTTTATAGACCAGGAAATTGAGGCAAACAGGGCTAAGTGACTTGCCCAGGGTCATACAGCAAATAAGTGTCTTAAAACAGATTTGAACTCATGAAGAGCAGTCTTCTTATCTCCAGGCCTGGTCATCTATCCACTGTCCTACACTCCATGTCCATTTTTGGTGGCTAGGGGAGCTTAACAGCATTGTGGTAGCTGGGGAGGGGGCATAGTACATTTGATAGGTTGTTTCCCTTAGCTAATAGTTAAACTAATAGTTTAATAGCTTAAAAAACTTTTTAAAGTAATTATTACTGTAAAGTGATTCAGATATTTTAGTGTTTCTGAAGAAGCATAGGGACAGCTAGGTGTCAGAATGTATAGAGTGCCTGGCCTAGGGTCAGGAAGATCTGAGATCAAATCCAGCCTCTGACAACCAGTGTGTGATCCTGGGAAAATCACTTAACCTTCTTTGCCTCAATTTCCTCATCTGTAAAATGACCAGGAGAAAGAAATGGCTAAAGTATCTCTTCCAAGAAAACAGCAAATATAAGTACTACTCCATCTGCTCTGAATTTGTCACTATGGGACAAAGTTCACATTTCCATACTCTATAGTTCTTGCAAACGCTCTCCTTGAAGATTGTAGAAATAGGAACTTTTCTCATAAATCCTTCATTGCAGTAATTCAGTCTTTTCTTTATCCTTCAGTGCTTTAGAGAGAAAACTATCACTGCCTTTTCTCACCCATTTGCTTCAGTGTTAAAACCTTCCAGCTTGAACTCAATTTTTGTATCTTCCCCTAAAATAAATAGCTATGAAACTATTCTATTTTGACAGGTCAGAATAACAGCCTGATTTTCCTTTCAAAGCAAAGGCTTCCATTCAATAGTTGGTATGCCTTTCTTGTGTTCTTCTGCTCTAAGATCTATTCCATCAGTCCTCAAATAGCAGAAGCAGAAAGATGTGTAGTGCAATGACACCACAAGCACAAAACCAAGACTTGGTTCTTTCAAATTGCATTAATTCTCAAATTGTTTTGACCCTATGTCATAATTAGAACCTATATGTTCTAGGGCAGTGGATCAGTCAATTGGTACTCATTTAAGAGCCTACTGTGTGCTAGGTACTTTGTTGGCTTCTGGGAATACAAGTACAAAAAGACAACAGTCTCAAGGAGCTATTCTCAAGGAGTTTACCTTTGATAATGGCAAACAACATATACAAATTTAAGAACAGGAAGAATACATATACACATATCTACACAAACATAAGTAAATATGTACACAAATATACATTATATACATGGAAATTAATATAATATAACATGCAACTATATTCAAGGTAGCAAAGGAAGACACTTTCATTTGGAGGAAGGGAGGATCAGAAGGAAAGTAAAGATGGAAGGAACTTGAGTAGGGGGTTAGTATGAGTGAATACATCAGATCTGAAGTAAAGTGACTGGAATCAATCTATGACCAGTCCTGTCTTTGCAGAAGCTACTGAAGCAAAGAGCCAACCCAGTAGGAACAACTTCAGAGTTGGCCAAATTTAACAGAAAGATAAACAAACGGAAAAATATAGAATTAACAAAATGTTGGAACAAAAAAAATTATTTCACTTTCGGAAAGAGACCACCAAAAATATACATATTTCTCATCACCATATGGCTCATTTACAAAAATAGTCCATGTGTTAGCATGCAGAAATCTTTCAAATAAATGTAAAAGGAGAGAAATACAAAGCACATCGTTTTTAGGTCACAACACAAAAGAAACAATAATCAATTCGGGAAGCACAAAAGGCATAGACCTAAATGGAGACTTACTAATGACATCCTGAATAAAGAGTAGGTCAATGAACAAATAATAGAAACAATAATTATTTGGAAGACTATAACAGTGAAGGGATAGCATATCCAAATTTCTGGGACAGAGTTAACATAATACTAGAGGTTAGAAAAAAAATCCCTTAAGTTTTATATGTATGTATGTATATATATATATGCATATAAAAGAAACAGGAAGGAAGAAAATTAATAAACTGTGTACATATTGAAAAAATGTAGAAACTGAATAAATGAACAAACTGAATATAACAAAAGGTGGAAACTCAAGAATTAAAAGAGAAATAGATAAATTGGAAATGAAGAAGATTAAAGAACTTATAAACAGAAAGTTGATTCTTTGAAAACACTAACAAAATTATAAGTATTTAATCAGTCTGATTAAAAATAAGAGTAGAAAATGAGATCAACAAAATAAAAATAGAAGGTGAAATCAACAAAACTAGAAGAAAAAAGAATTTTAAGAACTTTCTGTGCATAATTAAATAACACAGCCGAAATTCAAAAGGAATGAAATATTGCTTTCAGAAAAACAAAATACTCAGATTAATTGGACATCAAATAATCCAGTCTCAGACAAAGAAATGGAGTAATTATAAAGGAACTAACAGAAGAAGAAAAAACTCATAGTTCAGATCAATTGAAATGAGATTTCTCCCAATCTTTTAAGGAACGATGAATGCCTATGCTACATAAATTATTCTCCAACATTGAGAAAGAAACCATTATACCAAATGTCCTAATATCTTAACTCAGGAAGTTTGGTAAAGCAAAGAAAAAGAATGAGTCAATATCATAATTAAAAAAAATTTAAATAAATAATACCCTGGCAAATAAAATGAAATCCTCACAAAAAGCCTATAGCACCTTAAAAAACAAACAAACAAACAAAAGAAATCAGTCATTCTGACCAAACTGTATTTCTATCAGGGCTACAAAGAGTTTAATATGAGGAAAATAATCAACATAATCATATTCAAATAAAAGAATTAGAAAAACTTGGTTATCTTAAAAGATGCACAAAATACCTTTGGCAAAGCACACCTCTCATTTATGCAAAGATAATCCCACAAACTATAGGAAGTATAGGCATAGAGGTCTCTTTTTAAAAAAAAGATAGAAAATATCTACCTGCAATGAAATAAGCATTATATGAAATGTGGATGTACTAGGAGCTTTTCCAGTATATACAGGAGTAAAGTAAGGATGCCTCTCTTCACCAAAATTTGTTTTAAATCACAGAAAAGCCACCAGTAGCAATAAAACAAAAGAAAGAAATTATAGACATAAAGATAGACAAGAAGGGAGGAATCCCTATCTGTTGATGACAACGATGTTTTACTTAAATAAATAATCCTGAGGAATTAGTTGAGATACATAATAGCTTCAGCAAAAGTTTCATGCTACAAAACAAAACAAAACAGAATCAATGGCATTTCTGTCAATTAATAACAAAATTTGGGACAGAGGAGCAAAATATTCACTGAATAATAATTTAAAAATGCACAAGATATTTTGGGGTCTATCTATAAAAGAACACTCTATATTTTTATATGTTCAGTCACAAAAATTTTCCTTTAAAATATTTCCTTTTATAAAGCAACTTAAATAATTGGAGGAACAGTCCGTGCTTGGCTGGTTCAGTGTGATAAAAATGACAATATTACCAAATCAATTTGAATATTAAGTACTATTTCAAATTTGTTTCCAAAGGAATGCTATACAGAGCTAGACAATATTAACAATAAAATCATCTGAAGAAGCAAAAGATGAAGATTATGAAGATTTTTTTAAAAGATAGGTGTGTGTTTGTGTGTGTGTAAATCTCTTCCATATAATACAGTGATTATTTAAATAATTTGCTACTGATTAAAAAAAAAAGAAAAATAGATCAACAGGACAGACTAGGCAAAGAGTTAGAAGACAAACAAAAAGATAACATACCTAAGAAAGAAATCCCCATTTGGTAAGAACTGCTGAGAAAAGTGGAAATTAGTCTGTTAGAAATTCCGTTTAGAACAACATATTCTACAGTAAATTCAAAATGAATATATGACCTTAATAATAAAAGTTATACTATCAAATTACAAAAGAAACAAAATGTATCTTCGTAACTATGTGTGCGAGATGAATTCTAATACTTCCTCTAACCCCTCTCCACACCTTTAGAAGAAATAGAAATTGGAAAACTATCGCCTAAACCAAATGAACAACTCTAGAATAACAAAGGAAGCAGCTGATTGAAGGGAAAAAAGGTCTTTGGATATAAAATCTCTGTTAAGGCCTATAGATAACCAATATTTATACTAGACCAAAAGCCATTCCCCAATCTAACAAAATCATCAAACAAATCACCAAAACAAATGGTTCTCAAAAGAAAAATTATATACTGTTAACAAACATATGAAAGAATGCTCAAAATCATTAAAAAAATAAAACAAATTCAAATAAAAACAATCCAGGCATTTCACCTTATAAACAGAAAACTGGAGAGAAGAATCAATGTTTAAGGGGTTGTGGAAATATAAATCCATTAATACATTATTAGAGGAACTATGAATTAGTGCCATTCTAGAAAGCAATTTGGAATTATACAAGTGGTTCAAAAGTCCATACCTATTAACCAAGAGATTCTACTAAGTATATACTCCAAGGAGGTATTGACAAAAAGGAAAAGCTCCATATCCATAAAAGAATATTTATAGATACATTTGTTGTACATGTGGTAGCAAAGTATTGGAAATGAACTAGATGTAAATTGATTTTGTTGTTGTTTATGTTTTAGTCGTATCTGAATCTCTGTGATCCAATTTGAGGTTTTCTTGGCAAAGATCATGGAGTGGTTTGCCATTTCCTTCTCCAACTTATGTTACAGATGAGTAAATGGAGGCAAACAGGGTTAAATGATTTGTCCAGGATCACATAGCTACTAAGTGTCTGAAGTCAAATTTGAACTCAGAAAGATGAGTCTTCTTGACTCCAGGTCCAACACTTTACCCACTGTACCACCTAGTTGCCCTAAATTGAAGAAGGGTTAAGCAAATTGTGATACATGACTATAATTCAATATTATTGTGCTGTACAAAACAATGGAAGTGATGAATACAGAGGAAACAAATGAACTGATGCAAATAAAGTATGAATGACTGGGAAAACAATATTAACTTCAACCAAAACAATGTAAATAGAAATCACAATCATAAAACAATCAAAATGGAATAATTTGAAATTATAATGGCCATGTTTTGCTCCCCAAAAAAGAGCTATGAGAAGGTGCCATACTCTACTCATTTGCAGAAGAATGGATCCATGAGTATGGAATATTAAATATATAAAATCAGATTTTTCAATGCATCAATTAGTTTTGATGATTTTTTTACTTTTTTTAAAAAGCATTCATTGTAAGAGATGACTCTGGGAAGGGTGTGGGAAAGATATAAGGGAAATGCAAACTATGAAAAAAGATATTAATAAAAATTTTATCTTTTTAAAAGTGATGACAGATTAAACTCGCCTTTGACACTGACTTCTGATATGACCCTTTTAAGAGTACATAGCATTTCATCTTTCCATTATGTATATCTGTTACATTACTTGGAATGTCATTTCTTAAGATAGATATCTACTATCAGAAAAGATAGTACAAAGCAAGAGATTATCTAAAATTACTTTCTTTGCCCTTGGAATGCAATATAAAACACAAATTGTTTCTGAGACATCCAGTCTACCATTTATGCCCTTAGACAACCTTGTTCCTGCTGGCACCTAATCCTTTCAATGTTTTATTTTTGTTGGCATATGAATTTGATGCTATAAATAACAAGTACTATGGATAATGCACTAATAAATAATTGATAGTTGATTTTTACTGATGATGGAAAACAATTTATGAGTAGAGATAAAGGAAAGTATTTATAAAGCATCATCTATATGCCAGGCACTGAGCTAAGTGCTTTACAAACATTATTTCATTTGACCCCCACAACAATCCTAGGAAGTAGGCACTATCGGTCATCATCTCCATCTCATAGATGAGGAAATAGAGGCAGAAAGAGGTTGAATGACTTGCCCAGGGTTACCTAGCTAGTGAGTGTACTTAAACTCTAGACCCAGCACTCTGTCTACTGCACCACCTAACTGCCTACAAATAGAGAGAAGAAGAAGGCAAAATGTAGGGTAGTTAGTGGGTGAGCTAAAAGGAATGGAATTTATACCCTCCCCCACCAAATATATGCATTTTAAGCCCAGAAACACTTTCCACTGACACAGAGGTCTTTCTTTTGTTCCAAACAAAACCTCACATGTTAAGAGTGAAGACTGAAAGCCTCAGGTAGACAGTGACACAGAAGGTGTTTAACTATCAATCCTTGCCTAGAGCACATGAATGTCTTGGCTTTATTTTTATTTCAGAGATACATGTCAAAGTCCATTTGAAGTGGGAGGCACTATACAGGCCACCATATCCACCCCCTTCGTTTTACAAGTGAAGAAAGTGATATCTAGAAAGGTGAAGTGGAATTGTCTCTTTATGCCTAGTCATAGCTCCTTTCCACTACAACACACTTTATCTCTGGGCTAAGGGAGAATAAGGCTTGCTTCCAACCACCAGATGAAACAGACATGGAGTTGAGTGGAACATATAGACTATTGCCAGATCCCCTGAGGTTGGTTAGTCCCCACCAAGGTAGAAGAGAACTGAATTGAGTTTATAGTCCCTCTAACGGCTGGAGCTTCTTTCCAAGATATCCTATAGATGGAAGCAGGGGAGAAGGGGAGAGAGATAAGGGAAGATAATCACAGTGGCTTTTGCCTATGTTTTTTCATAGGTTCATGGATGGGACTTGAAACTGTAGAGGAACATTCTGAAAATGTGGAAAACTAGTGAAGAATATTTTAAGTAGCAGCAGCCCTAGACTTAGGGGAGAGGGATATTGAAGTCACTGATGCCTGGGTAATAATTCCACCTTACAAAAGGCAGTGAGAGTAAGAAGGGAGGTGTACAAGGCATATTCATAGTCTAAATTGAACTCCCACAACCTTATGATACATCCTTCTGCAAATTTGCTAATGTTTCACCTGGGCCTTGATTGCTGCTTCTTCTCCCTGATGCTTCTCTCCCATCTCATTCTCTTCATGTTTGGATCCCTCATAGTAAGTTATATCTCTCTTACGGCACTATATGCTGAATTATAGTTCTTTCTAGACCTCTTGGATCTCCCCAGTGAGATTATAAATTGAGGACAAAAACTTTATCTATATTTACTAAGTCTCAATGTTTAGTTCAGTATTTTGTATGTTTATTAGTTTTCAGAAAGTCTAAACCTGTATCTTCACTGTTGAAGGAATCTTGAGTGCTGAAGATCTCTCCATTGTTATAGATATGAATCTTTCCTATAACAAATCTTAGGGAGTTTTCTGGAAGACTGAGAGGTAAAGCGATCACTTCAGGGACACACATTATGTGTCAGAGGTGTATTTTCCTAACTCCAAAGACAGCTCCATTCCCACTACCCTACACAACCTCTCACTTTGAACATAGTAGTCAATATATGGTGAAAGGACAAATGAATAGATTGAGTCAGTTCTGAACCAAGGCAAATTGAGTATACAACCCAATAAATCTGGTATTATTGGGAAATGCTTCTTAAGCTAAGGAAACTTTGCCAAATTTCTTCAGAGGCCCACAGCTACTCCAAAGACACATTGTATACTTACCTGATTTATTCTCATGACCTCACAGGTTTATATTTGTTTGGAGTTCAGGCTGTTTTTGTTGGTAGAATATTTATGACATAGCAAGGGTGGTAGCACCCAACAGAAAAGAACTATGAAGAAAATTTAATGGCTTTCCTTATACAGCAAGAAAGTGGAATGAGAGTCCTTCCCACAGTGGACGTGAACTTTTTATTGCCTTTTATATTAATCCTCTCTGACCAGAGTGACAAAAGGACAGTCAGAAGGGAATCTCTCTAGTTTGGCCACTCACTCCAAAGATTATTTCCAGGATATGTGTTGTTTTAGAGACATGAGAAGGTCTGAGTCCCTCTACGTAGATTATTTCCATGTCCTCTTTAAATTTAACTGGTAATGACACATTGAGCTGTTCCCAGGTGTAACCTCATAGATCAGCAGAGACATAACTTGCCTAGTTCATCTATCAACAAGATCCACCACTCTCCCAAAGGTGGGATCTGAGTGCATTCAGAGAACTGTCTACAGGGTATGACTGCTGGAAGTTATTCCTAGCAGTGGGATGTGACTTTGCTGCTATGAATCTAGATTTATAAACTTGGCTCAGTATCTGTACTCGGCATATCAGAGGGAACATTTGCTTTTTCCTTCCAGTGTTAGTGATTCCTGATCTCACCACTCATCCCCATGTCTAAGTTACCTTTCACAGCACTTACACTTACCATGGCACTAGCATTGGTCTTTACCTGGAAGTTAGACTGAGAAGAAGTCTCCAAATCCTATTCACAGGAGCTCTCACTGTCCTTCCTAACCGGGACTCAGGAAGCACCTGGGTGTTGCTTGGAAATGAAGGTGCTTTTCTTCCTGTGATCAGTTCAAATCAGTCACCTTCCCAGACACTCTTGAGGATTCAGTGTAGGAAATGGGTCCATGGGACATCACCCCCAAACATCTTTTCCCTGTTGGGAAACCTAGGGACTCTCTCTCTCTCTCTCTCTCTCTCTCTCTCTCTCTCTCTCTCTCTGTTTTTCTCTAGAGAATTCAGAGGGAGGGTTCAGAAGTAAACACAGGAGATATCTTTATAACTACACAGGAAACTCAAGAAAGAGCAGGTTATATCTCCTGGGATTACACCACAAGTAATAGTACCCAAATACTTGGACTTGTTACAGGTTCAAATATGCTGATATTGCAGGAAATCTTGATGCCTCCTAATGGAACATAAGATAGAGGGCATAACAAAAAAAAATCTCTGCTAAATGGTTCCCCAAGGTACCTATTATAGTTTAGTTTTATGAGAATAGATTTTCCCATGGGGTAGACATACATTTTTCTCCTAGACTTTGTGACTGGAGAAGAAATAACTATGAAATACTTTTACTTTCAAAAGATCACAGGCTTTAGAGATGCAGAAAACCTTAAATATAATCTGGTCAAATTTGTTCATTTCTCAGTTGAGGAAATAGAAGACCAGAGAGGGAAAGTACCTCACTTAGTTCCTTAGTACATTACTTAAGGTCATACAGAAAGTAAGAAAATCAAAATTTTGATGTTCATCATCTAATTTCCCTATTGTGCCTCAATTCAGCTGGATTAAGTTGATTTCAAATTGCTCTCCCAATTTCTAGTACTTTCCAGGTTTAATAGAGTGTCAAAATAT
>CM053597.1:79832033-79847851 GCA_028646575.1 Pseudocheirus occidentalis
CTTTAAAAGAAAAAATAACAACTTTTTAAATACCTGAAGCTGAGGGGCAGCTAGGTGGTGCAGTGAATAGAGCACCGGCCCTGGAGTCAGGAGGACCTGAGTTCAAATCCGGCCTCAGACACTTTACACAAAAACTAGCTGTGTGACCTTGGGCAAGTCACTTAACCCCAACTGCCCTCCAAAAAAAATACCTGAAGCTGAGACAAAGTATCTTTTATTTATCAAATAATCAAATCAATAAAAATCTAGTTAATAAATCAATAAATTCTCAAGTGTCTCTCACTACCTTGCCATAGGTACTTGGAATGGTTCAACATATGATAAAAGTAGCCTGAGATTTTGACACTGCTTGTTTTGAAAGTTGACAATTCAGTTAATTAGCTAATAGTTCAGTAGGATAGGCCAGGAGCAATCCACATTACTAAAAAAGAGCCTGATTGTACCAATTTTCAATTTCTCTCTTTCTAGATAGTTTCTTTGCATTGTCAAGGAGCCACTTCTACTGAATTTAGCCTTCTTATCTGGTGCACTAAGACTTGTCTCTATTTTGACTCTTCTTTCCCTCAATTGTCTCAATAGAAGCTGCTTGTATAGCTATTTCTGCTTACCTCACTCCTCAAGATCTCCTTCTGGCAGCAGCAAATAGGTTTTTCCCCTTCTTTTATCCTGTCCCCCATATCTCATGAAGCAATGGTTCTTAGCCACATCTTATTCACCACTATCCCCCAAATAAATAAAAATATGTACCTTAACTCCCCTCCAATCAAGTGTTTAAGGCACATCTGTTCCTAAATGCTTCTGCTGACATTGTACTGTGAGGCAATCACACAATAATGACTATGTATGAAACATCTTCTAAATATACTTCAAGTTTCTCTCATCATACCAATGTAATATTTTCAAAACTTAGAATCACATAGAAAATCTTGACATTACCATTAACTTCTGATTGGAATGCTGGACAAGATGAAAAAAGATTGTCACTGAAACTGGCATAATTTCTTAAGATTTGTAAAGTGTTATTACTTACATTTTCTCATTTGATCTTCATGATATCTATGTGAAATATGTGCTATTATTTCCTTTCTTGTTTTATACAAAAGAAAACTGAGACTCAGAGGTGATGTACCTCACCCAAGGTCATATAGATAGGAAGTGTCTGAGGTGGGATTTGAAGGAACATTTTTCTGATTACAAGTCTAGAGCTCCATCCACTATCCCACACAACACTATAATCTCCCATGATCCTGGCAAGTGGTCATCTAGATAGTTCTTTAAGAATTTCAATGATGGAAGCCAATCTCAACATCAGAATGTGTTTTTTTTTTGTATCAGTACCTCCAGACAATTTCCAAGATTATTTATAAACAGGAGAGAGTTTATCCTCAGGGCATTTCCAATTCAATGTTTTGGTTGCCATATTTCACTGTGGATCACATTCAGATCATTGTCAACAAATCCCAAATCTTTTTTCTTAAACTATATTCAGTCACTCCCTATTCCTTCTTTGATCAAAGAGAAATTTTTCCATTTAGCATTGAAGTCTTTCTCAACTTGACTCCACTCTACCTTTCAGTCCTTAGTACTGATTACTCTTCTTCACATTTTCTGGGGTCTAGGCAAATTGATTTTCTTACTATTCCCTGCATATGCATATATCTCCTGTCTCTATGTCTTTGTACTCATTTTCCACAGTCTGTGGACACAGTATCATAATTTGAGAGCTAGAAGGTAAATTAGAAGCTACTGAGTCCAAGAAAGTCTATGCCAAACATTCTATTTAAATACAGTTAGAATACTAACTTCAATAATATCTTCCACAGACATGAGAGATTAAGGTTTCTTAACCTGAGGTCTATGGTCCATTAATAGATATCAAGGATTGTATAATTTTGAAAACCAAAAATAAATATTTCTTTCAATATAGTTATTTTTTGTAATCCTATATATTTTTCTTCATTGAAAACATTTTAATAATGGGGTACATTGGCTTTCCCAGAATGTTAAAGCTGTCCATGACACAAAAAGAGTTAATAACTCATGTCATTGATGATGTTATAGTATCTTTAAGAGGAAATATAACCTCCAGAGACTAGTAATTTAACTACCATACTGGAGTATTTATTTACTGTGATGGGTGGAGAAAGACAAAGTCAGAACTTATTTGCTGAGACAACAGTTTTATCTTTTATGTTGTGTCGTTGGCCACTTGGGTACCAGCCTCATGTGTGAGTGAAGACATGACAAAAAATTAACCATGAACATAGTTCAGAGGTTAGAACTCCATTTTATGATTCTTTGAGCAGCATTTTTATAGAGCTAAATGATACAGAAAGGGAACAGGACTCAAGTTTACTATCATTGTTTTTAGCCTGTTAGATCCTGGAAGTAACAGAATTTGATAAGGAATATGTTATCTAGGTGTTATCATTGTCTTTAGTCTGTTATGTACTGAAACTAACACAGAATTGATAATTTGTTAAGGAATGTATTCTTTAGGTGCCTGAAGTCATGGGGCAAAGGCTTTGACATCAGGATCTCAAACAAAAGTTCTTTTAAGTGTAGACTATGTGGGTCCCAGGGAGCCAGCCAAGCAAGAAGTTGTCAAGCCACATCTCGAGGGGCCTGAATTTGGTCATACTGTCAAGACTTTTATCTGAGTCCTGGATCAGGCCTCCTTGGATCCCCACAATGTTGTGAAGAAATATGAAGAAAATAATTGAAAAGAGATTTCAATCATATCCTTGAATGATAGTCTTGTGCTTGAAGAACTTAGGAGAGTTTAGGGGTAGTTCAAATAGAGCACTGGCTCTGGAATCAAAAGGATCAAAGTTCAAATCCTGGGAAAGAAGCTTACCAGTTGTATGACTATGGACAAGTCACTTAACCTTGATTGCCACACCCACACCCACACATGTAGCTTAGGAGAGGTCAGCAGTTAAAGTGATGGTTCAAGTTTACTTTGGTTGGGATCTTCCCCAGAGCTGATGAAATATCAATAATTATAATTTATTGTTTATTATACTATTAATTAATCATATAGGCAATAATCTTAATCTTTAGCTAAGCCTCAGAGATTAGGTGTCAGGAGCCTGATAAAGAGAGATCCATGAAAAATCATTGGAAGTGGTTCCTCTAGTCTATCTAATAAATCACAGTAACTTTTGATGGGAGCCAAGGGTTAATTTATTAATTCATGAGAGATATTAATATTAGAAATACATAAGGAAATAGAAAAACTGTAATCTTGAATTCTTGAAGGAGGGAAATGGGTCAGAAACATGTAAAATAGAGGTATGATTGCCTCCATGCAAGCTTTATGTATGTGTGTGTATGAATCTTAAACCCCTGACACCCAGGTACCCTATTGCTCTCTTCCAATTACAGAGAAACTATAAAAAGAAGAGACCTGAATCACTTGGGCATGACTTAGAATTATATAACTGTAGAAGATAATTAGTATTAGCATTGATCTGAGCTATCAACTTGTCCAAACCCTTTATTTTATAGATAAGGCATTTGAAATCTCAGAGGTAAAGTAGCCTATTTAAGGCCATATAGATAGTTATATTGATGACATTAATAAGCTGTGTTTCACTGCTGCTCTAATAATTCTTTGAATATCAGACCTATCCAAATTAACCTTTATCTCATACTAATCTTCACATCTGTTTCAAAATATTTAGAAATGCTACATTTAATAAACCATTTTTTATTAGAATTAGCTCATAGTTTGCAGAGTGCAAAGTTACCGGTTGTGTGACTGCGGACAAGTCACTTAACCTTGATTGCCACATGTACACCAACACTCACACACATAGCTTAGGAGAGGTCAGCAGTTAAAGTGATGGTTCAAGTTGACTTTGGTTGGGATCTTTCCCAGAGCTGATGAAATATCAATAATTATAATTTGTTTATTATGCTATTAATTAATCATATAGGCAATAATCTTAATTTTTAGCTAAGCCTAGGAGATTAGGTGTCAGGAGCCTGATAGAGATCCATGAAAAATCTCATGTTTGCAGAGTGCACAATCTCTCTTCTGAAGTCAAGGGTAAATGGTTCAAACTCCACTTCCGTGGCACCTCTCCCATTCTCTACACTCCATATGTAATGCCAAGCAGAGGCAACTTCCAAGGTTTGGATTACCATCATAGCAAACCCCATTTAGTCAGCAAACATTCGCAGAACAGAGAAAGTCAAAATACGGTATAATTCATACATTTTCACAAGTAAGTTCTCAATTCAATCCAAGTCAGTCAAAGTCTCTTCTCAAATGGAGATCAGACTACTCCACCCCTAAAGAGTACATTCATTTAAGTCTCTTCTCAAATGGAGATAGAGTTCTCAAACATCACAAAAAGGCCCAAGGTTTCCCACCCCTGGACTCAAAGTAATTACAATACCATCCATTAACACCAAGCACTTTCTCTAAAGGGAACAGGAAAGCACCAAAAGCTATCCACCCTTAAGCTATAACAGGGTCAAGATAACATCTCAGTGTAGAAAGGTCAAGGAAAGACTCTTCTTTCATCTTCACTGGAGGCAAGCCCTAATCAATCTCAGTTCCTGGGGAGATAAGGCTCAACAAAGCCATAGCCAGTGTCCTCATCAAGTGACACTCTGCCTGTAAAACAGTAACAGAACCCCTGATCAGCAAGGCCCCCTTTCAGGATTTCTGTCAACATCCAACAAGAAAATATTTCTTCAGGGCTTCTGCACCAACAGTCAGGTTCCAGGACCTCTACAACAGCAGCATTGTCCACCATCAGGTGAATCTGGAAAAACAACATCGAAACAGACAGACAAAATACCAGCATCACAGCCATGCCTCCTCAGTTCTCAGCAGCTCCAGGTAGCAGTCCTAAAAAGTCCTGGGCAGCTACAATGGGCTCTTAGAAGTCTCTCTCAGCAACTCAGGGTCCACAACACTGGATACTGCTCTTCCCAAAAGTCCTTCTCCTTCTGGACTTCTCTGGGCTTGAGCCTTCCTTTCCAATCGTGGCTCATCCCAGGTCAGCCCCCTCTCTTCATGTCAATAAGTCCATCCCACAAATGGGATTCACAAGCTCTGGGTCTTAACACTCAACCCAAAAGCCAAGTCAATTCAGGGACATCTCCAATTTCATTACCATTATACCATCAAATGTCACTCCTAGAGATTCATGCAGTCATAAAATGCTAAACTCTTAAGGGAACCGAGAGATTGTTTATTGTATTTATTTTGGCCATTTGTAAAATCTCTACTATAAAATGTATTGAATAGTAAGTATAAGATAAAAAAAGTCCTTAAGAATTGGGGAATTTTACATTAGCATGTCATCAAATTCCTTTTCACTATTTTTTGAGCTACACTTTGCATTTTGAAAGTCACATTCCTTGATAGAGGAAACATCCCAACAGAATAAGAGTTGAGTAGTTCATATTTGGAGACACTATTTTTTCCTTTCTACCCAGTGATGCTAAAGTTTTTAGCATTTGATGTCTTTAGCATTTACTGCAAACCTCATCTTCTTCTGAGTTTTAAGCATTGTCAGATGCCCTGAATGCATGAATCAGTGTGTTTGCCTCATGCAAATTCCTTTAAAGGAAAGGCTGGAGAACTTGATCTTGGAACAATCACAATAATGCATGATGAAATTCCATTGGAAAGAATTCAAGGCATGTACTCTTTTTCCCATGTCATCTATCACCACTTCTCAGATTATGCACTTTCACATGAGGTGCTCATCATTTCTGCTTAATAATCAGTTTATACTTTGCTGGTCAGATAATGCAACTCATGATTCATTTTTCTGTCATTCTTGTTTCTCTCTCACATAGGCAGTTAGATGACAGAGAAGTCAGAGACCTGGATATTGAGCCAGGAAGCTGTGTGACAATGGTCAAGTCACTTAACTGTTGTTGGTCCTAGTTTGTTCAACTGTAAAATGGGGGTAATTAGAGAATCTACCTCCTAGGGTTGTTAATTAAAAAAGATAATATTTTTGAAGTTCTCAACAGTTCGGGCCGATGGTAGGCATTTAATAAATGTTTTTTTCCTTCTTATTTTGATGCTCTTCATCATTCTTTCTCTTTCATGTGCCTGATCTCTTTAAAAAAAGTACTTATCTTTTTGACATAACATACCATTTCCTGTCTTATCTGATCTTTTCTTTTTTCTAAAGTTTTACTGATATATTTTGTAACAAATATGCATCATCAAACAAAAAAAATTCCCTCAATGGCTACACACATACAGATATACACACATAGACATATGTAAAACATTGCCTCTTAAATAATCACCTTTCTGTCATGTATAGCATATTTCATCATCAATCCTCTCCCACTATGAATGGTCATTGTATTGATCATATTTCTTAAAGCTTTCAGACTCTACTTTTACATTGTCACTGTTGTGTACATTATTCTACTGTTTCTGATCATTTTATTCTTCAGCAATTTTGAAAAAGTTTGCCCTTACATTTGTGGTCTCCAATAATAAATCCCATCCTACCAAACTCTTGTTGAAACTCATTAATTGATTATACTCCATTATCTATGAAAAAGTTCTGTTTCCCTTCCTTATCCATGCTTTGGGGGTTGGTATAAAGAAAGCTAAAGCCAACATTGTTCCTTTTGTCTGTCTCCATAATTTAGCTCTATTTCAAATTACTGAATATGTCCACAGTTGTAACTGGTTTTTGCTTTCTGATTATTTAATTAAGATTTTGGATCTGGGCACTTTGCTACCTCCCTTTGTATTTTACTTTTGACTCCCTTTTCCCATAGGTCCTTTTCATGCTTGCTGCCACTCTCTCAACTTCTCACTCACTTTTAAGGCTTATCTTGAGTTTTGTGCTTGAATGTCAAATTTTCATTTCAGCTCTGTTATTTTAATCTGAAAGTTGTAGGTTCTCTAATTAAATATTCTTTATTCTCTGGTAGGATTATAACCACTTTTGCTATGAAAATTGTTCTTAGCTGTAATCCTGCCTCCTTTGCTTTCCAGAATATCATATTCTAAGCCATCTGCTCCTTTCTCATACTAGCTGCTAAATCTCATGTCATACTGACAGTGGCTTAACAACTTTTGATTGGTTCTTTCTGGCAACTTGCTGTATTTTTATTTCACCTGGGAGCTCTGAAATTTGGTTATAATAGCCATAAGAATTTTTAATTTTTGGATCTCTTTCCAGAGGTCATTCATGGATTATTTCAATTTCTGCTTTGCTCTCTGGTTCTATGATATCTGGATAGCTTGATGATTTATTAAAATATAATAGCTAGGCTCTTTTTTTCTGAAGATGGCTTTCAGGCTGTCTAAGAATTTTTAAATTATCTCTTCTTTTTGCAGGTTGGCTGTCATCAGCAACATTTTACAGTTTATTCCATTGTTATGAGATGTTTTCAAGTCATTGTCTTCTTTTGAGTTCTTCTGAGTCTTCAGCATAGTAGTTTTTCATGTTTAGGTTTATTTCATGATTATTTGCTCCTTTGCTAGCCTCATACTTGACTTTGGATTTTAAGTTAGAGTTGGGCTTTTCTCACCTCTTGGCATAGGAGCATGTCTGCCTTGGTCTTTTGGTTTTTAGGTCCTGCTGCTTTCTCAGCTAGATCTGCGGAGCCTTTAAGTTGTCAGTACTTCCAAACTGAGGTGATCTAGGGAGAATTCTGGTTACTGCACCATCATGACTACTGTACCTCTCCAGACTGGAAATGTGACCCGTCTCCAGGAAGGGGCCCCTACTGTTTTGTGACTATAAGCACTCCTCCCCACTCAATAATGCCTTTGCTAATATTACTGCCAAGTGGCACTAGGTGCTGTATGCAGTGCTAGCACAAGGTTCTCTGTAATCTCTTTCTGACAAGGCATTTTATCTTGTCACTGTCTCTTAGCCCTAAATATTCTCTTATTCCTGCTGTTACAGCCTTCATTACCATTTTGAAGGCCCATAGTTGGTGCTACTTTTGTTCCACTCTGCTCCCCATCCAGCTTGAGTACAGTGCTCAGAGACTTTTTTCTGTCTTCCTTAGCTGTACTGTACTGTACTGGAAAAATGACTTGCTGTTATTTTTTAAAGTTGATTACACTACTTAGAATTTGGTATGATACCCTTTAGAAGTTGCTTAGAGGGCTGTGTTGTCAGGGTACTGCAAAAATGCTCCTTTTACTCCGCCAACATGCATCTACTTCCTAATACTACAATTTGTAATGAATTTTAATTATAACTTGTATGATAGGGGATTGAAGTAGTAAGATATATAAAAATACAAATACTAATTTTCATTAGTCCTTAACAACACTTAATAGTATACAAGCAAGAACAGATGAAACTAACCTTGGTACTCCATGACTTTGAGCAGAAAGAGTCTGTTGTGTTAGAATCAAGGACTTCTTGGTCCTCTGGTTTGTTTTGAATGAAAATCTCTTAAAGGTAGAATTCTTCCCTTGTCAATAGCTTCCCTGGAACTTTTCTTCTCTCTGCTCTTTTTAAAAATTCTCTCTTCTCTCTATCCTTATTAAGACTAATCAAAGTGAAGAACCCATTGCTCACATGGGTTCTGAAAGTGTCTGTTTCTTTCTCCCATTAAAAGCAAAAAGAAGGAAAGAAAAAATTTTTATCTTTAACTGTACATGTTTTTAGGATGCAACTGTGTATTACTCTTTCCTTATAGAAGTGAGTTTTGTAGATATATCAAGCCCTTATTTGATTTTAAATTACCTGAACCCACTGCCCTGTAAAATATGATTTTTCTGTCACTTAATGAATGTTGAATACTTTCTTAGTTAAATCAATATTACAGGGTTAGGCATAGAAGAATTTTAATACATTTTAATATTGAATGACCAAGTGAATGAATGAATAAAGTGGCCTTCTCCTTATGTATCTCCATCCTCTTCCTCCTAAAATGTTCTCATCAGTGCCTTTAAATATTTTGTCTCTTATTTAACTTCTTTTGGATAGTCAGTAATGGAGCAGCATTTTGGATGCATACTCTTACAATACTTTTTGCTTCTTTTCCTTTCCATCTAAGACAGAAGACAGAGCACTTTATGATCCGTGCCCAAGCTGTATGGTTCACAGTTACTCAGATTAGCTAGGATTTACTCAGTACCAACCATACATAAGGCATAGACATTGTACTTTAGTAGATAAAGAGTCAGCCACAGTCAGTACGACCCTGCTCAAAGATCTATATTTGACCCACACTAGCTGTTTTCATCTGTATCAGACATCTAAACTCAGAGAGATCTAGGCAAATGTTCAAGAACATAAGTTGCAGAGAAGATGTTGAACTGTATAAGTAGAGGAATTTTTCTCATCCTGGAATTCCCTATATAAATGAATTTATTTATTCAGTCTTTTTTCCTATGTGCATGTCACTATATTTGTTACCCAATCACCCAAGAGACTGTTAAGTAGTTCTCTTGATAATATGTTGGTTCTAGAGTTAGGAAGATCTCAGTTCAAGTTCAGCCTTAGACACTTGCTAGCCCTGTGACTCTAAACATGACTATATATTTCAATAATCTTAACTGTAAAATGGGAATAATAATAGCAACTCTCTTATAGGGTTGTTGTGGAGATCAAGTGAGATAACATTGATAATATCTGAATTTCTACTCTCCTCTGTCCACAAAGTTGGAAAGAGAAAACTCTAACAGCACATGCCCTTAATGGCAAGAAGTGGAAGAGGTCAGAAACTGCCTCTCTTCTTCTGGAACACAAAAATGGCTGGAGCTCATTTTTTTTTTTGAATCCCATGTATGGGCTGATGATGGGAAAGATAGAGAATCAATTCCCAATCTGTGGTTCCTAAATCTCTGAAGACTACAAGAGAGAGGCCACTAACTTTCCTGAACTCTAAAGAGTATACTTAGCCATTGGCCAGACATCGAATATTGCTATGGCAAAGGTGAATTTGAGCAGTGCTGCCAAGGAGACAATTTTGCATATAATCTGTGATTAAATGTAGCAGGAATTATGATAAGTATAGAATAAAATTCTTTTTGTCAAAGACTTACTAATCACAAAGTTTCATATACTGTGGCACAAACATAATCACAAAGTCATTCTACTATTTTAATGTTCCCACAGTGTTTATATTTATCATTAATTTTTGAGAATTGCAGAAATATTGTATCTTTGATCAAATATTTCCCAGAACTCTCATTTTTCTGAACCTGTATTTGTCTGCCAGGGTCAATAGGCATTTGTAGGTACTATGCATTTGAAAATTATTCTGTATTATCTCAGCATTTTTTTGTTCATTTTGGTCCTTCTGTGCCTTGATTCATCAAGTATATATATAGCTCCAGTTGACTTCCTTTTTTGCCAGCTTAATAGACGAACATGCTGCTTTCTCCAGGGCATCTTCTTATTTGACTAGTGTCAGGCATTTTGGTAGATTATTTTTGTATTTTCTTTAGAACCTTAATAGTTTATAAACTATTTACATAGTCTGACAAAGAGAAGCATCACACACATTCTTCTTTACAATTTAGTCATATTAAATCTGATTTTAAGTTATTAAAATGACAATCATTACAATTTTTGATTGATTATCCATAGTTCATGTAGGTGGTCAAATCTTTTATAATGGTCTCTCCTTCCCTAAAACCCTCTCCAGAGCTCCTTTTACTTCATTGTTCCTCAGACTATAAATAAGGGGGTTCAGCATAGGGTTAAATAGGCTATGGAATAAGAGGAGATATTTCTGCTGCCCTTTGGAGTCCCCATGCTTGGGTCCAATGTACATAATGATGGCAGTGCCATAGAAAAGGCCTACTACACAGAGATGGGAGGAGCAGGTAGAAAAGGCTTTCTGTCTGCCCTCTCTTGACTGGATATGCAGGACTGCCCAGATGATTCTCATGTAGGAGATCACAATTGAGAAAAAGGGACCCACCAACACAGAAGCAGCCCCAGCCAAGACCAAGATCTCATTGATATGGGTGTCAGCACAGGCAAGTTTGAGAATAGCTATAATTTCACAGAAGAAGTGGTTGATTTTCTGGGGACCACAGAAAGGCAATGGAAGTAATAAAAATAGGTGAACCAAGGCCAAAAGGTATCCAAGAACCCAAGAGGTCAGTGCTAGACTGATACATATCCTCCAGCTCATGATAACAGTGTATCTGAGGGGGTGGCAAATTGCTACATAGCGATCATAAGACATTATCATTAGTAGGAGACATTCTGTGTGGGCACAAGTCAGAAGGAGAAAAGTTTGTGTTATACATCCTGCATAGGAGATGGGCTTGACTGGGTCCATCAGGTTTGCCAGCATCTGGGGCACAGTATTACTGGCATAGGAAATGTCAACAATGGCCAAGTGTGAGAGGAAGAAGTACATAGGGGTGTGGAGTCTGACCTCCAGACAGATAAGTCCTAAGATTACTCCATTCCCCATTAGGGTGAAGGCATATAACAGAGAGAAGAGCCCAAGGAGAAACTTTTGCATTTCAGGGCCAACAGGAAATCCCATCAGAGTGAATTCTTTAACCAGGGTGTGGTTTGTCATCATACTTCTGTGACAGAGACAAAGACATCATTTAGGTAAAAGTGTTTCACTGAGAATTTTTATCCACTGTTTTCATGCATTAAAAAAGTAAGACTATAAAACCCTTTCAAATACCTTACTTTAACTTTAATTTGCTTTTAGAGATCTAGTTTTGATTAAAATAACACAATATTATTCTCTTACTTCCTTTTCATACAAATATGGAATTCTCCATGAATAACTTCTGCTTTCCTCTTCCTTTAAATAAGATTAGTACATTCTCTGCACTTGATAGGCTTCATCATTGTACAAGG
The DNA here is from genome assembly GCA_028646575.1 of Pseudocheirus occidentalis. Classification (NCBI taxonomy): domain Eukaryota; kingdom Metazoa; phylum Chordata; class Mammalia; order Diprotodontia; family Pseudocheiridae; genus Pseudocheirus; species Pseudocheirus occidentalis. The sequence goes on from CM053597.1 coordinate 79,843,838, forward strand.
GTGGGGGTTTGTACAGGGAGATTAAATGACTTGCCCACAGTCATGCTGCCCTTATATGTCAGAGTCAGGACTTGAACCCAGAGGTTCCTGACTCTGAGTATTGCTTCCTGTTAATTAAATCTTACCAAAGATCATATTTTAAGTTCATACCTGGTCTCCATTGTTGTGAATTGTTCTTCTTACTAAGTTTAGAGCAATCCTTCTGTCCTGTATTTGGTAATCTTCATGACTTTCTATAGATTAAAAAAATTCCATCACTTCATGGCCAGCCTTACAGTTTGAAACCATTGGTGTCTTACTTTCCATGAGCTTTGGATAACAGATAATTCTATATATTAGATATGAATATTTTTCCTTCAATTAAAAATAATAACCAATCATCTATTGATAATTTGCAATATGTAGAAAACTGTGCTAGTACCAAAGAGGACTTTTTTTCCCCAAAAATTGACATACTCTCCCATAGAACTCAATGTTGATCTACACAGATATACTTTAAAAAAAATCACTTTTGTTTTTGGCAAGTACAGTAATGGGGCAGAGTAGAAGTGAGGAAATGAAGGTTGGGGAAAAATAGCCAGAAGAATGAATGATAAAGGAAAAGCAATGTACTCTCTGAACAGGAAGTTCACAAGCTCACTCTTTCTATGTCATGTTTATATCCCCAGGAAGTTTAAAAATGAGTGAAAAGTGAAAGACCAAAGATAGATACTTTGGAGTGATTCCTAGAGAGAAAAATGGCACTAAGGGATGATTAGTGGCAATGAACCTGAAACTCAGAGGATCCATTTTTCATTTTTATATTACTTCTTTTCAAGGGACCAAATTTGTATTATTAAAAATAGATAATTACCAAGGTAGCAATAACATAATGTTAACTGGCCTCCATAATGTCTAATCTCCTAATCAATATAACAAGAAGGATTTATTAAGCTGTTTCTCTGTGTTGAGCATGATTGGGAAGGTTGTCTTCCTATATCTATACATTTAAAGAATCATTTTCCACTTGCTACTTCAGTCCCCAATTTCTGGCACCGCATTTTTTTCTTACCTTCCTCTGACACTCATTGTCGCTTGATGATTTTGGGATTTATGATCCAATTGTGAGCAATTTTATTTATTGAAGAAAACTTACCCATTTTGTTGTGACAATTAGAATAGAATAATGAGAATCTTTACCCCAAAAGTGTCCTGGCATTTAATTGCCTAGTGCAACCCAAAAAGACTGTTGTGCCTCTCTTCTGAGTGTCTGTGGAAGACAAACCAAGAATAGCTCACTAACTAGGTCACTCTCTGAAGAAATGACCTCTAGAATGGGCTGGATGCAGTCAATAATTAATATTGACAGCAGAAAGCTGAGCCTCTAGGAGAACTGACCACCTGGGCTTGAGTCTGGGTTTAGAGCAGCACAGTCAAACACTACTGGCAGTAACTCCCATAAATCATGTTCTGTTCAGGTCCTTTGTTTTCTTTGGCTCCACATGGATTTAGTTGAGCCTTGTGTAACCACTGATGGTCAGAGAAAGTGGCAGTTGAGCAGAAGCAGAAGCTTCATACAATGGCTGCTATCATTTTTATTAGCAAAGTAACTAATGGACCGAATCATGCAGTCCCCATGCAGGGACTGGTCTGGCCACTGGTGGTATTTGTTGTTATGAATCATCACCTAACCCTCCCAAGAGTGCTAAATTTGAAGTCAGAAGCCATGACCTCCTGTTCCAGCTTTACTTACTATTTGTGATCTTGGTCAGCCAGTCATTTCTTAATTATCTACTATGTGCCAGGCATGATGATTACTGCTAGAATATTAAAAAAGAGAAAAGACAGAAAAACTCACATTGTAATGGGGAAGAAAATACACAAACAACTATGCCCAAACACAATATATACAAGACAAATTGGAGATAAGAAAAAGCAAAAATGCATTAACATTAAGAGTGATAAGGAGAGGCCCAGAGCAGAAGGTGAGATTTTACCTGAGAAAGGAAACCTGGGAAGCCAGGTGGAATGGTGAGGAGAGAGAAAATGGCAAGCAAGAGGGACAACCAGAGAAAATGCAGGCAATAATGAGGTGGAATGTTGTGGGCAAGGAACAGTAAGGAACCTGAGTTAGTGGATCACAGACTATTTGAAGGGAATAAATACAAAGATCGTAAAGTTGAGAAGATCCTTAACTTTTCTGAGACTCAGTTTTCTCAGTGGTTACATTAAAAGACAGTATTAGATGACTTCTAAAGTCTCTTTCAGCTTTAGTCTGTGGTCCTCCAATCCTATGACCTCTTAGGTCCTTTCATTTTTCAATCTACAACTTCAATGCATTATCTTATGATCCTAGTTCAAAAGCCCTGCTTTTCACATTATTGTCAGACAGGACAAAGAAAGGAAACCTCACCAAAGCAGAGAACTGGGATTCATCTATGATTTTGTCTGGAATTCCCATTCTTTCCTGCAACTACACTGGAAGATGTCTTAGATACTGAAATCTCACCATCCACCTTGAGTTTCAGCTAACATAAGATTGAAGGAGTTATTGCTATTATACCTAAAAGGGAAATTTTATTCCCTATTAGCTAAAGAGTCTTATGTCTCATTAATCACAAAGTTCAGTGAAGGCAGAAGGTCCGTGGGGCATCATGCCCATCCAGGGAAAATAAGAGTCCAATCCTCAGTCAATATGCATTTGCATACCTTCCTATTCCCTATTGAGTGATGCAAGACTCTTCTCACTTTTCAGTGTCCCTGCGGGAAGAGTTCAAGGGAAGAGTCATGCGTAGAGAGCTTTAGTACACAGAAGTATCTATATGTAGGAAGTTCAAGACAGAGATTATATTCCATGATATCCAGTACATATTGTTTTTCTTGTTAAGTCATTCAGTGATGTCTGACCCTTTGTGACCCTTTATGGGGTTTTCTTGCCAAAAATAGTGGAGTGGTTTGTCATTTATTCCTCCAGGGATTAAGGCAAAAAGAGGTTAAGTGACTTGCCCAGGGTAAGCCAAAAAGTCAGTCTCTGAGGATGCATTTGAACTCAGATCTTCTTGACTCTGAGCCAAATGTTCTTATTCACCAAGTCACCTAGCTGCCTCCTAGGCAAACACAGTTTAAGTGACTTTCCCATGGTCACACAATTAGTAAGTGACTGACACTGGATTTGAACTCACATCTTCCTGATTCCAAACCCAGTACTCCATCCACTGACCCAACTAATTGCTTCTATTTGTTATCATCTAATATCCATTAGATAGTATCTTCCTCTCAATGTGCGGTCTTGTTGTTTGTCCCTTAATATGAATTTGTTCCAGGTCTGGGACAACTCTAGAAGATGGAATAGGGATTGGAGGAAGCTAAAGCTATTATTGGGCAACAATGAATCAGTTTGGAGCCAAGATGGCAGCATAGAAGCAGCAAAGCTCCACAGCTCCCACACAACCACCCTAAAACCCATAAAATGGGACTCTAAACAAATTTTCGAGCTCCAAAACCCTCCAAAATGCAGAAAACACATCTGTTGCTACAGGCAGCACTCAGCAGGTGGGGCTTTTCGCAGCAGTCTGGGAGCTGTGGCCTGCCCAGCCCACAAAACCACGGCTTGGCCAGGCCCCAGGGCAGTCTGGCAGAGCTAAGTCTATAGGAGAGCAGATCAGCTACACTGGAGGCACAGTCACCACATTTATCAGGCCAGAAGAAAAAAAGGTTAAGAGAAAGGTCAGTGGATTTTACTAATTTTGGGGGAGAAGAGCAGTCCAGCCAAACTGCTCCCAGGGCAAGGAAGCAGCAGGAGGCAGCTGTGGCAGTGGGAGGCTGCTGAAAGCAGCAGGGGCCTCTATTGGGCTGCTTCAGAGCCCCCAGGCTGCAGATAGCAGGGGGGCTGAGGTGATCAATCAGGGCCAAGGGCTGTTGTGTTGAGTGGCCTGGATCTGAATCATGGACTTGAGTGGTGGTCCTGGGGTGCACTTTCAGTGACCCAAAGCTGGGGGGGACTGCAGCACCCCACCAATAGCTCTGGCAGCTGTG